>JAUTXW010005143.1:0-600000 GCA_030620095.1 Kuschelorhynchus macadamiae | reverse complement strand
AGCCGTATATGTCAAAATTCGACACTCATGTCCACCTCCGGTTTTAATGGAGTATCAGATTTTGACACGTTATTTTTACGAAAACAGTCGAGTTTAGGCATAGGATAATGTAATATAAAATGTGTTTAGAATTTTCCAGTGCTCTCGAAAAATATACAGCGGCATTGAAAAAGTTCACACTATATGATATTTTATTTTATTAGGCAATTTTGTCAAAATTTAGCTCTGGCAATAACTTTTGCATCATTAGGTAAGTATGGAACATGGTCTATTCAAAAATAGTCACGTGACACAGTCACCTTACAAAATTGTCATTTATTAATGAAAATTACAGAAAAACGGCTTGTTTGTTAAGGGAACACATCTATTGTGTTCCTCTTCTTTGGTGAACCGAATGTGAGGGTTGTAGGAATTGAAAATGTTTAGGACTACGTCAACTCGACCCGTAGGTATTGAAATGAGGTAATCAACGTACCTCTTGACAAAAGGCACGTAAAAGGGCATAAGTTCTAAACAATCATAGAATATATATATATATATATATATATATATATATATATATAGGGTGTCCCAATAGTGCGTTCTCGGTTGATATCTTGATAACGGATAGCGATATAAAAAAAGTTCAAATACAAAAGTTGTAGAACAATACGGGCTACATAACCTGAAATTATTTTCATTTATACAGGGTGTCTCAAAAATCTGTAGCAAAGCAAAGTTGTGTTTTTTCTTATGGGACACCCTGTATATTTTTGCATATTTAGATTCCTCTCGTGATTCTACACATTTTTTGTATAACATGTCCTATGTCTAAATCTGATAGTTTTTCTAATATCCGCCATTTTATGAAAAAATATGAATTGCAGTGCCTTTTTGCAAACGACGTGGGCCGTTGGCTTTTTGATATAGGATTATGATTTTTGGCAGGAACATTAACAAAAGTATGGGTTGACTTTCAACGTGAACAAAATTTGTCGGCGTTGTACAGGGGGTCCTAGATAAGTAGGAGAAATTAAAAACATCGTATCTTCGTTTTTTTAAATGGAATATATAGTATTTTAATATTTTAGATTATTCGTGACCCAAAACCCTATCTTTCGTTATAAATATGTCCTATACCTATTTGTCATAGTTTCCGAGATTTTGACATTTTTGTATATTATTTGGTTTTCAATGGCAATCGCCTTAGAATTTGCTTTATTATCGAATTTTCTAATTATAATACACTACAAGTGACGAAAAATTAAAAATTCAGCTCATACTATTGTGCTAAGAATCGCGACCTAAAGACTTAGAACCGATATTTTACCAACTATTCTTAAATATTTACTATTTTGGCTATTATAAAAGCGTAGGCATGTCAACATTTAGTTAGAACTTAATGTACGAAGATGCCTTAGACAGTCCTGAAGTAAAAACAAATGAGAACGGGGAAAATGTTGTCATGGCGAAATGTCAAACTCTTGTATTTGTGTAGTAACGGTGTTCAAATTGATTCAAAATGAATTTTTCTAGAGAAGAATTGATTAACATGAAAACATAACATCATGTTTTGGGCGCAAATGATCAAAATTGTTTTTTAGCAAGTAGAGTTTATGCGCAACGGTTTAGCAATGCCGAACGTCATCCTCATGAGATATCATTTGACAGACTTAAAGAACGATTTGAAAGAACTGGATGTGTCGATTACGAACAAAAATTGGAAAGGCAGAAAAGAGCCGCAAATGAAGAAACTGAATATCTTGTTATGCAAACTTTAATTGAAAATCCTCATATTTCATATAGGCATTTAGAAAAGGAGTGAGGTGTTGCTAAATCTACGGCAAATAGAATAATTAGAAAACATAAATTTCACCCATACCATATTCAACTGGTACAAGAGCTGGATCAAGACGATTTCAATCGAAGACTTGAATTTTGTACTTGGGCATTAGCAAAAAATAGAGACGAACATGATTTTTTCAATAACATTTTATTTACTGACGAAGCGACATTTCATAAAAATGGATACGTCAACCGACATAATTTCCACTATTATAGTTCTGAAAACCCCAGATTCATTATCCCCTTGGATCACCAGCATAGATGGTTTCTTAATGTATGGGCTGGTATAATCGGTAACCGTATCATTAGACCTTATTTTTTCGAAAATAGAGTTAATGGAGACACTTTCCTAAATTTACTGCAAAACAGTTTGCAGGAGTGGATTGAGGCGGATGTGGTTCCAACTAGATGGCGCTCCGGCACATTTTAGCAGGCAGGTGAGACAATTTTTAGACGCGAATTATGAAAATAAATGGATTGGTAGGGGAGGTCCAGTATCATGGCCGGCAAGGTCTCCGGACCTCACAAAACTAGATTTTTTCTTGTAGGGTTTTGTTAAAGAGCAAGTTTACCAAACGCCGCCCACTACCATAGAGAATATGAAAATGAGAATTAGAAATGTATGTACAAAGATCAATGCCGCGATGCTGAATAGAGTTAACAATTCCTTTGTGAATCGGCTACAAGTGTGTGTTGAAAGAAATGGTGGTCATATTGAACATTTTAAAAATATTTATTTGCCTTTTTACATAAAGACAAATAGGAGACTGAATTTTAAATTTTGCATTTTTTACTGTGTATTAATGTATAGGGTGATTCACCGAGATTTGCCACTCCCCTTAATTCCTTTATTTTTAATAACAGAGAAAAAGTTGAAATACAAAAGTGTCCCTCGGATATCAACTTTGTTAGTTGAAATGGAACACCCTGTATATTATTACATTTTTGGATTCCTCGGAAAATTCTATAAATTCGATAATAAAGCAAATTCTAAGGCGTTTGCCATTGAAAACCAAATAATATACAAAAATGTCAAAATCTCGGAAATTATGACAAATAGGTATAGGACATAATTATAACGAAAGATAGGGTTTTGGGTCACGAATAGTCTAAAATATTAAAATACTATTCATTCCATTTAAACAAATGAAGATATGATGTTTTTAATTTTTTTAATTTCTCCTACTTATCTAGGACCCCCTGTACAACGCCGACAAATTTTGTTCACGTTGAAAGTCAACCCATACTTTTGCTAATGTTCCTGCCAAAAATCATAATCCTATATCAAAAAGCCAACGGCCCACGTCGTTTGAAAAAAGGCTCTGCAATTCATAATTTTTTACAAAATGACGGATATTAGAAAAACTATCAGATTTAGACATAGGACATGTTATACAAAAAATGTGTAGAATCACGAGCAGAATCTAAATATGCAAAAATATACAGGGTGTCCCATAAGAGAAAACAACTTTACTTCGCTACAGATTTTTGAGACACCCTGTATAAATGAAAATAATTTTAGGTTATGTAGCCCGTATTGTTCTACAACTTTTGCGTTTGAACTTTTTTTATATCGCTATCCGTTATCAAGATATCAACCGAGAACGCACTATTCGGACACCCTGTATATATATATATATATATATATATATATATATATATATATATATATATATATGCGGGTGACAATGAAACTACTACCCAGGGCGCCATTTGAAAAAGGCTCGAGATAAAAATATGGAATTTGGTGTGTTGTTAGGGTTGAATATTGTGAACATTTGTAACGTAAAAAACAATTGAATATTGTTTCCGGTTTCCCCGGAAATGACCGCGACTTCGTTATTTTAAATGGAACACCGTGTATATTTTATGTTTTTTGAATTCTCTTAACAATTCTAAACAACTTTTGTATAACATAACCTATGTCTAAAATATATAGTTTTCCAGGATAAAAACAATCACGGTTATTTACTCTTTATTCAAGCCTTCATCCAACGAAATGTCAAAAAAGAAAATGCGCCCCGAACCTGTCGTTAATGCTCATCTAAAGCGAAAATCAATATGACTAGCTCTTATTTAATTATACCATCGGCAACGTTGGCCATGGATTCAAAATAATCTACTATATACTAAACGAATATGATAAGGTGAAAACAAATGAACTTTATTATACCTAGAGATGATTAATATTAACTAATAATAAAAGAAATAGAAAAAAGAACGTACTTAATCATAAAAAAATCTAGCAAATGATTACCTTATAGGTCCATTCGTTCCTACACATTGGTCTCCAAACCTGTCATTTAAATAATTTACACAAATTCGAACACTATGGGTCGGTGCACCAAAGTTATTATTATGGTTAGAATGTTCCATAAACCATCAGCAATATTCAACTCGCCGAGCAAAGTCATTAACACCCAAGTGTTGGTGGATTTGGTGTTTGTAGGGCTTGTACTTATGTTTCTTCAAAATGTTCCTTGCACTTTCTCTGTTAACTCCAACTTCACTTTCAATTTGGCGAGTACAAATACTTGGATCAGCATTCCCACATGCCAGAACGTTTATTTCAGCTCCTTCACTAATAATGAACCTTCCTTCATTTTCATTTTGGGGAAACAGTTCCCCCAAATGTTGTACTAGCCATGGAAAATAGGCATAGCAGGGTTGGTTTCTGTCTGTATATAGCTCTGCGTAGATGGTTTGAGTTTGCCTTTTATTTTGCAAGCACTCGCCATAACCGAGAAGCATATCTAATTGTTTCGCCCTTGTAAAAATTGTCATTTTAAAGAGATTACAAAGAAGTTTCAGTCTACACCAATAAAGCACGAGAATTTACGAAAAGTACAACAATCTGCCAAGCCCACAAGTGATAAAAGTTACTTGTCAAAATTCAATTGTTTTTAAAAACCATAGCAACCTCTGTCAAGGCTAATGTGATTATTTTAATTTTAGCAAAATTTTGTTTAAAGGTAGTTATCACACTGGGTTAAGTTATCATTAACTTAACTTTCATAAACAACTGCAAAATTGAAAATTAGGTACCCTATTTTTATGATGTCAATATTTATCCAAAGCAAAAACCAGCCAGTTGAGCCCTTATGGTACAAGGTCTGATCAAAACTTAAAAAAATGGATTTGCGAAAAACAATTTTTTTTAAAATTCGAAACATTTTCTTTTTTGACATTTTGTTGGATGAAGGCTTTAATAAAGAGTAAATAACCGTGATTGTTTTTATCCTGGCCTACTCTGTTTTTCCATAAAATGCAATTAAGTGGGAATTATGGTACAATTTTAAGTGGATTTATTTGGAAAACTATACTTTTCAGACATAGGTTATGTTATACAAAAGTTGTTTAGAATTGTTAAGAGATTTCAAAGAACATAAAATATACAAGGTGTTCCACTAAAAAAAGTCGCGGTCATTTCCGGGGAAACCGGAAACGATATTCAATTGTTTTTATGTTACAAAAACACACCCAATTTCATAGTTTTATCTCTAGCCGTTTTCAAATGGCGCCCCGGGGTAGTAGTATATATATATATATATATATATATATATACATACAGGGTGATTCATGTCATTTAGGAACGTTAACATAAAAGTATATAAATAAGAAATTCTAAATTCTTTGAAATTTTTAATAATTTGTTTTTAAAAACTAAAAATAACAACAACTTTTATTAACAACACTTTCTCTTATTTAGGCAAATAAGCCCCTTTTCTGCGATTTCTATTAACAAATATCAAGTTTGACAGATGACACAAGTCATGTGGCTATTTCTCAATAAGCAGTTTTGATATTTAGTGAAGCAATTATTGCTTATGCTAAATTTTGGTAAAGGACACTGTATTTACGTGGTGTTGCATTAAAAAGGCATATCCGATAGAAAATTGAAAAATAGAATTAAACTTTTGATTAAAAATAAATATAAATAATTAAAATATAAAATTTCATGTAAAAAAAATTGACTAAAGCATCCTATATGGAACATTGGACTTTTTGGGAGTCAGATAATACCGATCGTTTCCAGTACGTTCTATTCTTTCATACTTTTAACACTACTCCTACATCGCTACGCTTGTCTAACTCCTCTCTAAACTTCTAAATGTATCTATACCTACCTTTCTAACAGTCTTCTTTTTAAATCCGGTGGGTAGGTGACGTAAATGTAGTCGTTGTCCTTATCTGATCCGATGTAGTCCTCGGAATAGACGTGATGGCCATCCACTCCTGTAGCAACATCTGACCTTAGTAAATGTGCAGGGGAAGGTGTAGAACGGTCTGTCATACTGGCGCTTGTTACACTTACATCATCCGTGCTAAAAATACTCATTAGTAACGTTTAAACTAGATAGGCAAGTAAAACTAATAGGAATGGGCCTTCGAATGATCATATTATAAGCACATTTTCACTTCCCAACCAAGATTTTATAATTTAAAACAAATATCTTCTCTTTCTAAAGAAATATTTATAATTTCTCAACATGGATTCGTCCCAGGCAGATCTATAGTCACGAATTTGCTGGCATACGAGGATTATCCGTTGAAGGTCTTGGGAGTGGTGTCAGGTTGATGCTATTTACACTGACTTCTCCAAGGCCTTTGGTAAGTTTAATCATCAAAGGTTTTTTTCCATCTATAAGCAGAACATGAGTGCCTAAGTACCCTGATTGCTTTAAGTGAAAACAGGGGAAGTTTATTGATTAAAGACTTGCAGGTTAAGGGAAGAGAGAAATGCATTTGCTGGTAACACATTCCATAATCCGTATACTCTGGGCATACAGGAGCGAACAAAATGGGACGGTGAAGGAATGCATGTAGGTCGATGCTCGTGTCTCCCTGACAAGAAAGGTTTGGGAAATTGTATACCGGGGTGGAGTGTACTATCAGGAGGAATAGGGGAGGTACCAACACTGAACCTGGTGTAACGCCTACGTTGATTTGGTGAAAGTTTGATGAACGGCCGTCGAAATTGTTAAGACGTGAATCATGGCAAACTTGATCAAACGCTTTGGATATGTCGAAGGCAATAATTTGGGCTTCTAAACAAGTTGTAGACCTTGGTGATTCATGGATCTTTTGTACAGTAGGCAGACAGAGAATCAAAGAAAAAAAAACAATATCTAATCCAGTAACATTTTGGGAGCACACCTGGTCCCATTTTTTTAATTGTTATATAAACGATATAGAGGAGTCAGTCAGTTTCGGTTTTCGGCTTTTGTTTGATCAAAATCCATAGTATGTAGCCCCATACAGGGGGTTATATAAGACCCTGTCATTTTTTTTCGATAAGAATTCTTAGCATAGAAGATTTCTCTTTCTCTTTGAGCAACCAAAATAATCTAGAGCTCGTACAAAAACAATTTCTAGCGATTTTGATTTGAATTTTTTCTTCGTTTCCGACAAACGGGGTTTTTTTTCGAAAAATTGATTTTTTTAAAATAATCTGAACAAAGCCGACTTGTGGCAATTAAAGGTATATCTATCAGATTATGAACCAGGTTGGCACCCTTAAATTTTCCAACATGAATATTGTATACAGGGTTCACCAAAAACTAAATAGTGATTTGTTGGGTTTGATTTTTTCTTTTATTTTGAATTCGATGTTGCTTTTAATGCCAGTTTTAGTAATAATGGATATTTTCACGGAAACCGTTATTTTAAATTTGCTCTAGTTCTTTCAGATATTGCGTTTAATTTAAAACATGTTTTTTTTTTGATAAATAATGAAAAATCGCCATTGATATAATTCTCTTTTTCCCAATAAAATACAGTTTCGCGTGTTATGTTTGTTAATACAGGCTTACTTAAACTCTTTACCCATCATTTCGAATTACCGTTTCCCTTACTCTTATATTATCCAAAATAGAAGACCATAAATTGATAATAATATATTTTATTTTTCAAATTGGCTTCATAATTCAGTTATGTGTTATCGGTATAGATGAATTAAATAGATAAGTCATCAACCTCCGGAGTTTCAAAGAGCAGACAATCTCATTGCATATGTGAAGTGTGTAAAATACTGGAAAATGGATTTTATGATAAGTATGATTGGCTAACCGGTTGCAAAACATTAGTTAAATTATTTTGTTGGCCTTTTTTTTATATTTTGTCGACCACCTTAACTTTCATATTGTTTAAACTAGAATGATTATTTTTTTATCAATTTGTAGAATTTTCTTTTTTCTATAGTTAGGGCAATCATTTTTTTGCCAGCATGTAATAAAGAAACTTACTTAAAACCCTACAAATTAGCACAACAAAATATTAATAATTAAAACTGTAAAAATAAAAAATTCAGCGGTTGTCAAAACATATTCTTAATTTAAAATGTGTTTTTTGAAGTTAAATATTTAAATCTTTAAAGTAAATGTAGTAATATATACTTATAGTATTTTTGAAAAGGTCTTCGAATACTTTTGCAACCAGGGTGAAAATAGATAGACGATTTTATTAAAAATATATATAACTTTGGTAATGCATGCTTTTTTGGAACACTCTGTAGAGAAAAAATCATAACCTTAATTTTAAAAGTAAAAAAGGGGGTAAAGAAAATATAATCAGTACCACCTTGCATTTGTTTTTCATGTAGGTATGTATTCTACTATTTATTTAGCCATTATCCTAATCGCTTTTCTCACTAGACAATTCACCGCACGCCACTGATTAACTGAGAATGTGTCCCAATAATACAGTGGGTAACAAAGGTCTGTAACACTACCTACCTTGCGGAGCAGAAATTCCACATTGTTACAGTTTAGAATCGGTAGAGTTTTTGGTGAACCCTGTATACAATATTCATGGTGGAATACTTAAGGGTGCCAACCATGTTCATAATCTGATAGACCATACTGAATCTGATTGCCATAAGTGGACTTTGTTCAGCAGACCATTCTTAACAAAATCAATTTTGTTAAAAAACCCTGTATGTCGGGAAGGAAGAAAAAATTTCAAAACAGCTGAAAACTGTTTTTTTTTTTGACCTAGCTCTAGATTTTTTTTGCACAAAGAGAAAAAAAATCTTCCACAGTTAGAGTTCTGGTCGAATAAATTTTTGAAAAAATGACAGTGTTTTATATAACACTCTGTATAACTCATCGTCATCCGTATTGAAAATATTTCATTTTGAATTTCCCTCGTAATTTCCAGTACAAATTTCCTTGCTACACTTCGAAGTTCCAGCAGTGTATTTGTTATATGCCGATAAAGCATTTTCAGATTTTTGGAAAATTCTAGTGGATATTCAAAGTGATCTAAATATTTCTCATTTTTATCATTTATTTAATATCATTAAAATGTTGCAAATCAACAGTATAATGAAAAAAACTAAAAAGAAATGCTTCAGAAATATTCTAAATATACAAAACGATGATAATAAAAGTGGTGTACAGGGTGTCCGGATTTGGTTGCAAAAGCAGGGTATCTCGCTTATTTTTAAAGATAGAACCTTGCGGTTTTCACTAACCTGAGCTAATTTTTGGTGAAACTCATGAAGCCGTAAACAAAATTTTCATAGCCTTCTTCGTTTATGAGATACAGGGCGAAATAGAAAATTTTGCATTTTGGGACCCCCCTCGTATCTCGGTTATCCTTTAGCTTAACACAAAGGGAAAAACGCTGGATCCAGTGGCGTAGTCATATTTTTTTATTTGAGTTATTTTTTTAGATATGACCCAAAGTTGTGTTTTTTTAAATGGGACACCCTGTATATTTGTCCAGAAATTGATTTGACCTTTTAAAAGCTTCTCAAAAATATATAATAGTATGGGTCTATTTTAATAAACAGCAAAAATCCTAATTTTTATAATTATCATCCCAAATTTTGCAGTAGGCCATGCAAAACAATGCTGCCTTTTATTTAAAGTCGTCAACAATATCTACATCCTAACAATAAATCAAAATAAATATGTAATTAAATCTATTTATCAAAATATGTATAGATAATTTCGCACCAAAAAAGTACCACCTACCTAGACCTAACACAAGAACAAAACAGTAATAAATTATTATGTAACAAGCCTTTCAGCAAAAATCAACTCAAGGTTCAAAACAACCAAGGAAATCAAAAGAACTGTTCAAACTGATTTCCATTTTGTTCTATGCATGCTTCGCACAATTTTCTTATTCGTTTTAGGGAATTAAGCAAAATAACGGGATGATTTTGTAAATAGCGAAAATTTTCTCTTATTGCATTTCCTAAATCTTGGACATTATCATAGTGGTCTTGGTAAATTCTATTTTCCAGATATCCCCATAGAAAGAAATCTAAAATCGACGAATCTGGGGACCTAGGGGGCCATCTTATAGGTCCATTTGTTCCGATCCACTGATTGGTAAAATGATTGTCCAGAAATAATCTCGTCATTCCAGAATTGTGTGCAGGAGCACCGTCCTGTTGAAAATAAATTTCGTTAATTTGCGCTAGACGAACATCGTCAAGTAATTCAGGTATAGCTGCCTCTCAAATTTCTATATACCGATTGGCTGTTAGATTTCCCTCAAATATATAAAATTTTATATGTGTTCCTAATATGAAGCAGGACACATTTAGACCAAACCTGCCCTGCTGTCTTCTGGGAAATATTTGTAGTTGATTTTCCTGGGACTACTATTGTGCCTATTGAGTATACCAGAATTACTGAAATGTGCTTCGTCTGAACATATAATCTTCCTTTCAAAATCTCTAACCATATCGCATCTTTCTCGAAACCAATTGCAGAAGACTACCCGACGCTCTGCATACCCTGGCTGTAAGTGCTGCACGAGCCTAAATTTGTATGGGTGGTATTTGTGCTTTTTTAGAATTTCTTGAACTCTAGTTTTTGGAATCCCTATGCTCTTTTCACTGGCCCTACAAGAGTTTGTAGGATAAGCTTCTGCATTAGCCAAAAGCGTAATTTCCTCAGCCTCCCGATTTTCTTTATTATATGTTTTCGTACGAAGTTTGATAAATGATCCGTGATTAAGTAAATTCTTTTTTATTCGATAAAAAGTGAACATATTAGGTTGCCTCCTTTCTGGATATCTAAATAAAAATTAAGCAATAGTATTTCAACATACCTAAAAATTAACTATTTACCTGTTAAAATAAAACAAGCTAACATATCGTACTTTTCATAATGTTCGAAAGTTTGGTTTTCTCCCATAATAATACAAATATATTTTTACCCAATAAATAAATACAAAAAACTAGCGCTATATTTTATATACGCGTACAAAATTGGGAAACGTCATTTGCTTCCAAGAAAACGGCATCGTTTTGCATGGCCTACTGCAAAATTTGGGATAATTATAAAAATTAGGATTTTTGTTGTTGTTTATTAAAATAGATCCATACTATTATATATTTTTGAGAAGCTTTTAAAAGGACAAATCAATTTCTGGACAAATATACAGGGGGTCCCATTTAAAAAAACACAACTTTGGGTCATATCTAAAAAATAACAACTCAAATGAAAAATATGACTACGCCACTGGATCCAGCGTTAAAAACTGCATAAGCAGCAATTTTTCCCTTTGCGTTAAGTTAAAGGATAACCGAGATACGAGGGGGGTCCCAAAATGCAAAATTTTCTATTTCGCCCTGTATCTCATAAACGAAGAAGGCTATGAAAATTTTGTTTACGGCTTCATGAGTTTCACAAAAAATTAGCTCGTTCGTAAAAACCGCAAGGTTCTATCTTTAAAAATAAGCGAGATACCCTGCTTTTGCAACCAAATCCGGACACCCTGTACAGGGTGTCCCATTTTAGTACTTTTTCGTAAAACTAACATTCAACAGTTAAGGGGGAACTACACGCAGTATTATGGATTATTTGCAAGCCTTCCGCTGGTGCAATATTATGTTAAAACTATAAGAGATATGTATAAGCTTCAACGTGATTTCAATAGGGAAATGCCGTCGCATATAATTTTTTTTTCCACAAACTGGCTCTTTACCGCCTTGCATTGATCCTTTGTCTTCGTAGCTGCAAAATTTGAAATGGTAAATCGTACTCATTGTCTTTGTATTTCTGCAGCGCGTGAACTCTTTTGCACCCATTTTTAAACGAAATGTAATTTAAATTGCCTATACATAACACATTTTTTGAGGTCGCACGTGCAGTGTTTTCTCTAATACGTAAGTACCCTTTCATCTTACTTTGAACTTGACTAGACCTTGTCGCTCGTTTGTCACTTTTTGCGTGCAATTCTCCCTTAACAAAATTATCATGGCCCTTTTAGTTTTTGAGATACACCCCTCATATCTCAACTATCAAATAACCTATCGAAAATGTGAAAACTGTTTCTTCTATAACTTTTCACGTAAAACTCAATTCCGCGTTCGGAATTAGTATACAGGGTCAGGTCAAAAAGTTATCGGACCCTACTTTATTTTTTTAAATGGAATACCCTGTATATTTATAGACTATAAATTTTGTCTTTTTTTACCTTTTCAAAAATATATAATAGTATGCACTTTTTGTCAGAAACACGCAAATAAATGACAATTTTCTGAAATTAAATAGTAGGCTATGGCTATTGTTTATGACAACAAACAAAAATAAATGTCAAATATTTGTCTATCTAACAAGCAAAAACTTATAATGATAATACAGATTTTCATAGCCATAATAGCTTACTTAGCTTTGAAAATATAATTCCGCGGCTTCTTCAGAATTTTCATACGCTGCCATTTGAACAAATTGATAAATATCAATTAAATAAAAATACCAAAAGAACGTTTATAAAGTGCTTTATAAACCAAAAGTCGATTCAAAAATCGATGAGATAGACAAATATTTGACATTTATTTCAGTTTGTTGTCATAAACAATAGCCATAGCCTAATATTAAATTATGCATTTAATTTCAGAAAATTGACATTTATTAGCGTGTTTCTGAGAAAAAGTGCATACTATTATATATTTTTGAAAAGGTAAAAATAAGACTAATTTTATAGTCTATAAATATACAGTGTGTCCCATTTAAAAAAATAAAGTAGGGTCCGATAACTTTTTGACCTGTCCCTGTATACTAATTACGACGGCGGAATTGAGTTCTACGGGAAAAGTTATATAAGAAACAGTTTTCATATTTTCGATAAGTTATTTGATAGTTGAGATACGAGGGGTGCCTGAAAATTTAACAATTTCAATTTAGCCCTGTCTCCTAAAAACTAAAAAGGCTAACCTCAACTTTCTATCTATACAAATAACAGAGATACTCCGCAAAAGTACCCAAAATGGAACACCCTGTACACAGTACCAGGAATACCAAAGTAAGGCAAGGCACAATGATGACACAAACAATTTTAAAATAAATATGTATACACAAATAATTAAAAAAACATTTAGTGGAACCAGATCTTAACTAAAGGGGCTGTCGAAAGCTATTTCTAAAAGTGTTTCCGAGCTCCCTCACCTCCGGTGGCGCTGCCGGCTACTCGCAAGGCTAACCCCTTCATATTTTAAGTACTTTACATATCACCTTATTAATATGGCAAAATACTTACTCAAATAAAACCCAGACAACGTAATAGCAAAGGCATATTCCCAAAGATAGTACCATTATAACCATGCACAGTAAACCCCAAGGGAAGGTTCTGATATCGGTATGAGAATCTTCCCAGTACCTGTCGCATGTCAAGTACCAGCAAACTGCTCTGTTCAGTTCATCTAGAAAAAACTCAAATTAATTATTATTATTGTAAAGCAAATGACTAAACATAATATTTTTTAAGTATTTTGCCCAAACTAGCAGGTAACAAATAGGTTACCTGTCAAAGTTCAATTGTTTTTAAATATCATAGCAACCAACCTGTGGCAGTGGCATGGCTAATATGATTATTTTAATAAACCCAATATCCGTTGTTTGCAAGTGAAAAATGAGGATATAAATGGATAGAGGATAAAAAAAAGTAAGTTATACTGACGAATATTCCACTCATGTACAAATTTTCCCGTAAGACTGGCGGTGTTTTCGAAAAATTATAGCGGAAATACCACGTCGTCTAGGAAACATGGTGTTTCCACTTACCTGGTTAGGTGTGGTTACATACCTAACCAAAAAATGAAATCTTGACAATATGAAACCTGCTTTTGAGAGACGCTAGAGTCCCTAGAAACTGATTTTTTTTTAAATATCTTTCAAACATTTTTGAAAAGTTGTCAATATGAATAATCGCTTTGGGCAAGAAAAGGAAATTGATAAAAATATAATTGGAAGCGAACCAAGAAACACCGTTAAATCCAAAAAGAGCATCTGGAGACAGTTTATGTGATTCTGCGATGAAAAAAACTATACGTTTGACCAAGATACTCCAGTTTCCCAACTAGCAATGATTTCGAAAAGCTGGGCCTACAATATGCGAAAAATGAACGGGGAGGAATATAAAGAAGGCACGGTAAAAATTATTTGGAATGTGACGGCGAAATTATTAATGGAAAGGTATTTCAATGAATACAAAATTAAAATAAATCCCTTCGAGCAGATCGAATTCAAATCGGCCTGAGACGCAAAAAATGCCAAAAGGAGGCATTTGCAAGGTATTGAAGGCAAACGCAGAGAATCGGCCGTTTTTTTAACATACATTAAAAAATCTAATCGAAACTTGTGATGAATCAACTCCAGAGGGTTTACAAAAGAAATGTTTTTTTCTGTTGCCCTATGAATTAGCCTGGAGAGGAGGCGAAGGTGCAAGAGCCGAAACAACTTTTTTCAAAGAAGAAACTGACAATTTCGGAGGAAAAACAGGTAGAATTCAATACAACCCCGTTTTTTCTAAAACATGTCAAGGTGGTGGCCGAAAACTCGCCGATTCGAAGTGGTTGGTGAGAAATGAGAGAAGTCCCAGCTTTTGCCCAGTAAGAATTTATAAAGAATTACAAGATAAAAGGAAAAGTATCTCCAACACTCGACTATTTTCGACGCCAAACCCCCATTGGAAAATTTCCGGAAAATGGTTCAAAAACAGCCCAATAGGAGAAAACGAGATTTCAACTTGGACAAAAAAACAAGCACAGAAATCAGGCCTCAATACCACAAAAAAATTTACCAACCATTCCCTCAGAGCTACTGCCGTGTCCAAGCTGGCCAAAAGCGGAGTGTCGGAGCAAAATTTGATAAAAATTACAGGTCATTCGAATACGAAATCCCTATCAAGTTTTGCAAATGGATCCAGATCACCACAAAAAAAATATTGAAAAAATGAGGGAACCTGGAAAAGAACCACCTCAACAGCACGTGCATCCAGCCCCTGTACCAGCATCACCCAACACAAGTACAAGTAGTGGTCTAACGGCATCTTCTCCGTCATAGCAAACAACAATATGGTTAATAATTATCAGAACTGTACCTTTTATTATACAATCAATAATTAAAATTGAATATTTAGATTTATATTAAGTACTTTTCAATATTTAGACAAATAATTTTATTAGTATATTATTATTCAATTTGTTACAAAATTCAAATTTCTGAAGTTGAAATAGGTATGTATTTAATATTCAGTTAATAAAGCTTAGTTTCCCTGTATTTGATTCGTGGAATATTCCTCCTAAATACCATTCGTGCTTAAAAATTAACCAGATAATTTTCCACTCATTCGTGTTTTCTCTACAAATTATAAGAAAACATGCCTTCGTGAAAAATTATTAAACACTCGTGGTATTATCCCCGAAAATTTTAAAATTGTCATATCAAAAATATCAATTTTTAAAAATTGTTAACTTTAGTTTTTTATTCTGCCATCCTAGAGTGCCTTGATTGAAATACAAATTGAATCGTTTGTTTTGGTCGTAGCGCACTTAGTTTTTTTTTTACATTTATGACGAAAATTCTTCTGTAAAATATATTGAAATTCTAAGAATGACCGTATATGATTTTTTGAATAAACCACCGCTCTGTCGATTTAAAAAATTGTTGGTAGCAACTGAATGGAGCTCCTGCCCATTGCACCCATGAAGTTTCCACCGAACTGTATGATATGTTTGAAGACAGGCGAATAAGACGTGAAGGACCATGGAATTGGCCACCGCCATCTCCAGACCTACTCCATTAGAGTTTTTCTGTGGGGGTAGAATTAAAGAAATGGTTTATAAAACGCCAGTAAATTCAAAAGAAGATCTAGAAAATCGGGTAAGGCACTCTTTTGAACAACTTGATCCATCAGAAGTTCAAAGAGCTACTACCTCTCATATGATGAAATGTATTGTCGATTTCTTACATGTAAATGGTCAGCACTTTAAACATCTGACGTATTAAATGAGAATTCCTAAAGTTTTAATTTAGTGACAAAATCGATTCTTTTTAGAATCACAATTTTTATTAAAAGAAAATATTTTGGCATTACGTAAGCTGTGGTTACATCATAAAAGACATAGCGTTTTGGATATTTAATGTCTATTTATCGAATATTGAAGTAATAATTATTTATAAAACCGCTTATAAATTGAAAGTATAGGAACATTTTACATGAAAAAAAATCAATTTGTCCACTATATTCAACGTTTCAATAATATACAGGGTGTTCTATTTTTAAAAAAAACTGATCAAATTTATAAAATATGACTTGCGGTTAATTTTTAGGACACTTTATATAAAAGTCGGCGATCTTATGTTGCTAAAATTAAAGTACCACATATGGACTAAACAATATTAAAATTTTACATTGATTTGACACCTGGAGACGAAAATATTGAAGTTTTAATTCACTAGTTTTGGTAAAAAAACACAGAATAATTAATATTTAGGAAACGGCAAGAGAAATGAAAAAATATCCTAAACAAAAAACTTAGACTGTTTCGCAGAATCTAAAAATAAAATAAACTACAGAGTGTCCCATTTAAAAGTCCAAAGTTGATGCCAGTAGATCTGGTAACGCTGCAAACGCGAAATTATGTTTGTATATATGATATTGGCGGATATCTGTCATTTGTTTACTTGTTATACTTACCTTCAACATCTTTAAAGTCTTTTACACTTAATTCTATCAGTAGACTAGCTATACAATCCCTAACTAATATTTCACATTTGGTTTTAATTTTTTGCAGTTCTTCCGGTTTACAGTTGGCCTTCAGTTTCTGAATTTCCTTGATGCGCTTTTGCCGGTTGTCCGGTTGCGGTGAAGCTGAATCGACGAGATCGCTTTGGCAAACGTTGTTTGAACTGTTTTGTTGGAACACATCTGCGTCGCCCGTTGAGCTGCCATCTAAAAATCGGAAAGCTGATTTTCAAAAATTTTCATAAAATGCTAAATCGAAATTTATGCTGCAGGTTGTTCTTACGCGCGTTGTACGCGACAGGATAACGTCTAAGATATTGTCAAATTGGAATTACTATCCAACGTTTCGCTTTCGATTGCGCAAGGCATCTTCAGGGATCTATGAAAAGCGTAAAAAATCTCACCAATCTTTCAAAAGGTTGATAGGAGTAAAATAGAAAACTATCGATCTGTTACTATAATTTGCAATTTTAACAACGTGTTTGAATTTGTCATTCACACACAGCTATCTTTTTACGTAACGCCTTTTCTAATTGATCAACACCATGGTTCTGTATCTGGTAGATCGACTGTAACAAATCTAAGTACTATTACACAACACATCTGTGAGAGTCTAGATTGTAATACTCAGGTTGACGTTATTTATACGGATTTTTCTAAAGCGTTTGATCGTCTTAATCACAGTATTCTACTTACTAAATTATCCAGTGTTGGCTTTTCGGAAGAGTTGGTTAAATTTTTAAGTTAAATCGGCCTCAGTTTGTACAATATCGTGGTCGTATTTCAGACACTTTTATTGCTACGTCGGGTGTTCTCAGGGATCTTTTCCCTTATTTTTTAACATCTTTATAAACGACATCGTTATCGGTAAGAATAATAATTGTTTACTTTATGCTGACGATTTAAAAATACTACGCCCAATTTACTGTTTTGATAATTGCCGAAACTTGAGCCTTGATCTTGTAAGACGTAAAAAAAAACTGCCCATTAACCTCAATAAATGTAATGTTTTATCATTCAATAGAAGTAGAATTCCTAAGTATAATATGGACGGTATTGCTCTAAAACGGTTTGAACATTTTAGAGACTTGGTAGTCATATCTGATAGCAGGTTTTCATTTATCCATCACATTGAAAATACTGTTGGGGATTTCTTATACGATCTATTCGGAAGTTCAAGTCACCTGAAACCCTATTCTCGCTTTTTTATTCTCTAATTCGTAGTAGGTTAGAGTATGCCTGCCCCACTCGGCAGCCTAATTATCAAGTGCATATTGACAAATTGGAGAGGGTACAGTATACATTTTTAATTGGTAAAAAATAAGCTGTACATCTCGAATAAATATTTTACTTGACGGTTGGCGGCATGTCTTTTTAAAACTTTCAATCGAACTTTATTATAACAACTATAACAGTGGCGCAAACCGCTTCTGGAGGTGCTACGTTTACGATTTTCCTACTATGTTGACATGACAACGCGTACGCGATGACGTCGAGCACATGGAAGAATAATGTTAACCAGCTCCATACAACACACTCGGTGACTTGCAGTCGCAGTACACTACACCCACGTGTCGTTCAGTTTGCGGTGGTTGTTTACTTTTGTTTTCGCGGATTTCGCTGCAACCGGTGAGTTCCTTTGCAGTTTGCTTCACTGTTTTCTGTTATATTTATTTATGATGTTACAACTTCAAATTCGAAGTTAGTAAAAGTGATTGTTCAAGACTTGAATAAATTAAAAGACGTCTTTAAATTTATTACAAACTGTAACAAATCTGATGAAAAATCAATCCGTCTTGCTAAAGGATTTTTAGGTGAGATGAACGATTTTGAATTCACGTTTCTAGCATTAGTGTTTAATGACATTTTCTCAATCACCGACGTACTATTTGACATTCATTTTTGCATATCCAATATAAAACGCTGTCGTGAGGCGCTCTGTAAAAAGAGATATGAACATTATTTTTAAATTTGGGTGAAAGTATAGCGGGAAAAACAGACTAATGCGTTCGATATAACTCTTTTATTATATAAGCAACGTTTCGATACGTGAGTGCATCTTCCTCAGGCTTAATAACTTTTAGAGCATGTTACGCATAAAACGTGTAATGATTTGTTAATTGGGAGCTCGAAACTCCACATAAGAAAGACATTGGAGATACATGTATATCAGTCTACTAATTTATAAAGAAAATTCATATGTAGAGTTTCGAGCTCCCAATTAACAAATGTTACACGTTTTATGCGTAACATGCTCTAAAAGTTATTAAGCCTGAGGAAGATGCAACGAAACGTTGCTTATATAATGAAAGAGTTATATCGAACGCATTAGTCTGTTTTTCCCGCCATACTTTCACCCAACCTATTAGGATAAGACGCTATATAGATTATTATTATTTTTAATACCATGTTTGATAAAGCAAATTCTATTACAGAAATAAATCATTACAAACGTGAGCTTGCTAAGCTTTCACCTGAAGAAATTCGGGCTAAGTATAGAACCCTTTTTTATGAAATATTAGACCATATTTTAATGGAAATAACACTAAGATTTTAAGACTGTGAAAAACTTACATTTTCGTGTTTGGCAGTTTCTGCTAAATTTTCCCAATATAGTTTAAATTTTCCCACTGGCCCGTTTGAAAATTTGTTACAGTTATATGGGGAAATATTTTCATAAAGTCAACGACTTAAAAATGAGCTTGGTCTTATTTTTGCCAATGAGAGTAACTGGAATATATCGCTGCAAGAGCAAGTGAAAAAAATTATTGAAAATAAAGATGTTTTTACTGAAGCATATAAACTGTTTTTCCTTATTTTGACAATACCGTTGACAAGTGCTATATATATATATATATATATATATATATATATATATATATATATATATATATATATATATATATATATATATATATATATATATATATATATATATATATATATATATATATATATATATATATATTAAATATATATATATATATATATATATATATATATATATATATATATCAAAAAAAGAAAGCAAATTAAAAAATCTACGCACGCAATGACGTCACTGCGCGAACCGGACGCAGTTGAGACCGTCTAGATATCAACCTTCTGTTTATTGTATCATGGAAGAGACCGGGTGATGATCCAAAGCGCAATTTCACATTCCCTTTAAGGTAATCAGAGCAAATCGCTAATAGTGTAGAGCATTTAACTTTTCCCAAGGTTTGCGTTTTATTACAACTATTAGGAGGGACGGTCAAATGAATAATTTATTTTATGAAATATTTTTGGAGAGTCACTGACCAAATTACCCTAAGGAAGAGCCGCTACTGTTTCTGAGTTTTAAAATTGATGGGTCTTACCCGCATTTTGATACTGCCCGACAAAGTCTACTTTTAAGATATAAATGGGACACCCTTGAGGAAATAAGACAATATTTTCTGCTCACATTTCTGTAAAGTTAGTAAATAATCTCAGGTTACCTTTCAGGTGTCCGCTAAACCAACTCGGTCATCACCATTATTTTATCTTTTAAAGCCTAGAACGAAGGTTTTAAAATTCTCACCACTATATAATATGAAGGTATACAGGGTGTCCCAACTAAAAGTATCCACCCCAAATAACAAGTCGCCAAGACAAAAAAAAATAAAACGCTCGGACCCGTCAATTTTGCTTTTGAGGGGGAAACATTTTGCGCCTATTTTCAATTTCGCAACATCACCCTCTGAGCGGGGGTGAGATTCACCCCCAAAGTGTTAAATGGAAAGGGGGTGAAGGGTTTCCGACCCTGGTTACAACTGCCAAGTTTGAAGCCTCTGCTGTCATTCCCGAAGAAATGGCAGCTTGTCCAAAAAAAAATATTAATAAATTAACTGCAAGAGTTGGCTGCTTTAAATTTAGGGGATGGTGCAAGCTAGTGAAAAGATTTTAATAATAATTACTCCGGACGAGAGGAAAATAAAAATAGTAAATGTAAATTAATGGGGAATTTTTGCGTTTAAGAAATGTTTTCTACAAAGACTAGATTATTTTATGAATTGTTCGAAATGTTCGCCATTTACTTCCATGCAATGATACTGACGAGCCTCGAATTCCTCTCGAACATTTTGAAATGTTTCAGGTGTTAACTGACGGCATTCAGCTACTATTCGCTGTTTTAAATCCTCAAGTGATTCTGGCTGCACCTTAAAAATCTTTGTTTTCAAGTGTCCCCAAAGAAACAAGTCCAACGGCGTCAAATCAGGTGATCGTGCCGGCCATTCGATGGGACCTCTTCTTCCAATCCAGTGATCGGGAAACGTATTATCGAGAAAATCTCTTACCGGACGAGCGTAGTGAGGAGGTGCTCCATCTTGTTGAAAGAATATCTGATCTTCAGCTAAATCCCGGTCGTTTTCTAGAATCTCAGTAATCTGCGGATCGATGGCATTTTCAAGTAAATTTAAATAACTTTCACCATTTAAATCGCCTTCTATGAAAAAAGGTCCAACAACGTGATTGCCTAGAATTCCCGCCCACACGTTTACTTTTAAAGGATGCTGGCTATGGGTTTCCCTGAATAACTGGGGGTTGCTGTCGCTCCAATACCTGCAGTTGTGACGGTTTACTTCTCCATTTAAGTAAAATGTGGCTTCGTCAGAAAAACAAATATTGTACAATGAAATGGTATGGTTGTTTAATTTTTTAGAAATATTCTCACAAAACTCTACTCTGCGATCAAAGTCATCTTCGTTCATTTCGTGAAGCAATTGATATTTAAAGGGTCGAAACTTATGGGATTTTAGAATCCGGTGAACACTGCTTCGGGAGACTCCTGATATTGCAGCTGTTTCTCTGATGGAGTTACTTGGGACCATAGCAACATGGCCAGGGACTGCAACCTCAACATTTTCATTTCTTATTGGTCTTACTCTTTCATGCTTTTTATTGACAACTGAGCCGGTTTCGAAAAATTTGTTCCACAGTTATACACTTCTATGAGTCAAAGAATGTTCGGGATGAGATTCATTAAAACTTACAGCTGCAGCTCTCGCACAATTATTGTTTCTAATGTAAAGAACAATAATTTCGATTCTCTCTTGTATCGTAAACGTCATAGGCAATTGCTAGAAACTTTCGTCTTTTAACACTTTCAGACAAAATAAATTTTAAATAAAATGCACAAACTGTAATAAACGCATGAATGCTTGACACTAAATAAACGATAACAATGTGATTTTATTTTGTTTGTTGCTGATGTTTTATGATAACAGTAAGAATGGAATGCTGATTTTTTTTTTAATTTTGTACAGTGACAATTCGACAAGTTAGCTTAAACGTTTTGGCAACGGTCTGTTTCATTGCAAGGGAGTAAATGGAGAACATTTCGAACAATTCATAAAATAATTTAGTCTTTGTAGAAAACATTTCTTAAACGCAAAAATTCCCCATTAATTTACATTTACTATTTTTATTTTCCTCTCGTCCGGAGTAATTATTATTAAAACCTTTTCACTAGCCTGCATCATACCCTAAATTTAAAGCAGCCAACTCTTGCAGTTAATTTATTAATATTTTTTTTTCGACAAGCTGCCATTTCTTCGGGAATGACAGCAGAGGCTTCAAACTTGGCAGTTGTAACCAGGGTCGGAAACCCTTCAAAATAAGTATCACTCGACCCCGCTTTCCATTTAACATTTTGGGGGTGAATCTCACCCCCGCTCAGAGGGTGATGTTGCGAAATTGAAAATGGACGCCAAATGTTTCCCCCTCAAAAGCAAAATCGACGGGTCCGAGCGTTTTATTTTTTTTTGTCTTGGCGACTTGTTATTTGGGGTGGATACTTTTAGTTAGGACACCCTGTATTTGGATATTTTCCATTGCAATGGTAAAAAATTTAAATCTCTAAGTTTTAATTATTTATAATTATATATGTTAGATATTTGATAATTAATACTGCTGGATATAATTTGTTTTCATCTATATAAATTAATATTTGCTGTGTATCCTGTCCAATAATAGGGGCTGTTGCCCTGTGAGGTATGGTAAATATATAAATAAAAGAAATAGATATTTCCTAAGAAATTAATATCTCTTAGAATATTGCAAAAATCGCTTTCTGTAAGTTTCCATTTATTCTAAACTGTTGGTAAATCCTCTCAGATATTTACTTCTGTGTGTTGCCTTAATGAAAATTTAGATATATAACCCCTAAGAGCCAGAGTCCGGTTTTTTTTTTAATATAGAAACACATCAGCTTTTTCCTCTATGATAAACAATGTTAAACAAACTAATCAACCCAAAAAACAAAGGAATATAATATAATGTCCCAAAAGATTTGTGTAACTATTACAATAATTAAAAACAAAAGATGCGTTCAAATTCAATTTCGGTGAATATGTCAAGTCCAGTGTTTTTTAAACAAAATTCAAGGTCCTTGCTATGCACTATATGAAACCATAATACAGATAATAGAATGGATTGTGGGGTACTGTTAAAGATCTAGTTCGCAAACACACCCCATGAATAATGCACACAACTGTAAATCGTTATGTAAATAATAATATTTCGCTAAAAATGTTTGGAAATACCATGGACTGAACATTATCGTCTATAAGTCCGAAACGGTGTCTCGCAGACCCATGTTGTTGTATAGCGTTGAACTTTTCGTTTAGTTTTCTATTTAGGTCCAAAATAATATACAGGGGGTTGCATTTGAAAAATAACTATACACGGAATTTGGCAACACTGTGTCATTTTTTATATTTGGCTCAGCAGAGGTTCAAAAAATACCAAATTAATAATTAACGTTATTTGAATCCGTAGCAATATACACGGTTTGCTATTTAAAATAAGATACTTAATGTCATCCCACGAAAAAGTACGTAAACACTCAAAATACCCCAATTAATTTTTGTGTTCAACTTTTAACTACATCTCGAATAGTTTCTGAGATAAGGTATTGTCCCAAGATAAACGGGCCACCCTGTATATACGTAGTGAAATTTTGTGCGAAGAAAGTTGTGGGTAAAGGCGACTTTGCCAATTTACCTTTTTATGTTGAACAATTTTCGATATTTCTAAAGGCTTACAATTTACAATCATATGAGGTTTTTACTGCTAATCGTACAAAATAAAGTTGAAAACCATTAAACGGTATACACTTACCCTTCATATTTGCAGCTTCAGGCGTATCAGTTTTTTGGCACCGTTTCCCCGAACCCACACTTGCGTCTTTGGTAACCTTCTGAAGTAGAACAAAGTTACCATTTTTAACAATGTATTTCGCCACATCGCGTGGTCCTGATGTTACCAAAGCATTAGAATAGGAGGAAGCCTCCCTCCATATCTCGATGTCTGTGTTTTCGTGATTAGAGCCCACTGTTTTCTGGTCTATAATGTTTATAACGTCACATCTCATGATGTCGCAATAGTCAGCTAAACATACTGCGTCTTCTGCCTGCGAAAAATTGTTGTTAAATATAATAGCAGAAATTGTTGATTTCGTTTAAGAAGATGATAAAAATAGGATTTTTATAAAAAAATCAGGAGGCTGGTTTTTTAGAGAACAGCATATATATAAATATATAAATATATATATATATATATATATATATATATATATATATATATATACACAGGGTGCCTCCGATTAAGTCGGCACCATTGCTAACTTCCTTATTATTGGAGATATGAGGTCGGTTAAATTAGAAAACTAGTAGCATTTTTTCTGCTGATTAAGATAGTGAAATAAGAAAAACAATTGAACATCGCGTCTTCGAGTTATTCCAAAAAATGTATATTTTTTCAATGGAACACCCTGTATATTTTTCGACATAACGTTAGCAAGTCGTCCTAAGAATAAAAAAGTTCATATGCACTATCTGCCTAAACCTAATAATAACAAAGTTATAACGATATTTTACTAACAGTCAAGTTGGCCATGAAATTAAAAATAAAAACAATTGATTGGGTGGCTTGGCGATATAAATGACAGTTTGTAGATGAGGGGCGTTTTGTTGTAGCAGAAAAATAATATATTTACAGTTTTAGTTGCTAAAGCTTGTTTTAAAATGTTGTTCACGCATATTGAAAAATGTGATATGTTAGAAACATACCTTATGTGTAGGAAAAATAGTACTATGGCAATACAAGAATACCGCCGAAGATTCCCTACTCGTAATTTACCGGACAGGAGGTATTTTTTAGTTCTCTATAGAAAATTTAGAAGTAACGAGGAGGTTTTTAAAAAGACAAGGAAGAGAAAACCTTTTATAATAAGCGAAGACGTTGAAATTACCATATTAGCCTATTTTGAAGCACACAAAGAATACTCAACAAGGGATTTAGCAAGAGATTACGGTGTTAGTTTAGTGACAATATGGCGGATCTTAAAGAAGCACAAGTTTATTCCTTATAAGTACCGGCCAATTCAAACATTGTTGCCTGGTGATAATGAAAGAAGACTTGCGTTTTGCCATTGGTTGCATCATGTTTATGAAAGAAATAATGACATTTTGAAGAACATTATTTGGAGCGATGAATCCAATTTTTCCAACAAAGGTATGTTCAATCGCAAAAACGTCCATTATTGGTCGCAAGAAAATTTATTTCTCACTGATCCCAGAAATCCTCAGCATCAATTTAGTGTCAATGTTTGGTGTGGTATGAGAGGAAGCGAAATACTTGGACCTGTATTTTATGAGGGTACTTTGACAGGAAGGAGATATGTTGACCTGATAATTTCTGGGGCGTTAGAAGAATATTTGGACGGCGTCAATTTGGCTACACGACAACTAATTTACTTCCAGCAAGATGGGGCCCCACCTCATCAGTTTGGTGATGTAAGAATGATGTTGCAGAGATTATTTGGAGACAAATGGATTGCCACAAATGGTCCAGTTCGCTGGCCACCTAGATCCCCAGACATAACTCCTCTTGATTTCTATTTTTGGGGTTACGTGAAAAATGAAGTTTATAAGAAGAAATATGCAAATTTGGAAGAACTGAAAATTGAAATAAGGAGAATAATGGCGTCTATTGATGGAAGGACAATTTTAAAGGCGACGAGGCATGTGCTAAAATGTGTCCGAAAATGCATAGAACAAGATGGTGATGTGTTTGCTCATTTACTGTGACAGTTAAATCTAACCAATTAAGTAATATTGTTTTTATTTGGAATTTCATGGCCAACTTGACTGTGAGTAAAAATATCGTTATAACTTTGTTGTTATTAGGTTTAGGCGATTAGTGCATATGAACTTTTTTATTCTAGGACGATTTGCTAACGTTATGTCGACAAATATATAGGGTGTTCCATTGAAAAAATATACATTTTTTGGAATAACTCGAAGACGCGATGTTCAATTGTTTTTCTGATTTCACTATCTTAATCAGCAGAAAAAATGCTACTAGTTTGCTAATTTAACCGACCTCATATCTCCAATAATAAGGAAGTTAGCAATGGTATATATATATATATATATATATATATATATATACAGGGTGTCAATTAAGTACTTGTACAAACTTTAAGGGGTGATTCTTTGACTAATTTTATGATGAAAGTTCATATAAACAAGGGTCTGAAACGTCTTTGTTTCTGAGATACAGGGTGACCAAAAAAACAATTTTATTTGGTTTTTTGCTTATATTTTTGTTAAGGAACATGACAATTGGACAAAATTTGGGATTCTGGGTATATTGATGACGAGAAGTTCAAATATTAACTTAGTTTTTATTTAATGCTAGAGGGCGCCACGTACAGCGCTGTTCCTAAATTTAATTAACCATAACTTTTTTGTGAAGCCTTTTATGTCATTTTTGACTAGGCAGACTTATTCTCCAGTATTTGTCGCTAAAAGCAGCCGTTTTGGATAATAAAGGGTTTGAAGTTAAATCTGCGTTGAAATTTTTTAAATTGAATCATTTCCGAGATTTTGAAAAATAAGCGAAAAAATACTTTTTCAAAATCATGTGCTATGTTACTCTATCACATTAACATATCACAATTACCAAATTACACAATGTTCTGTACTTAATAAGCTCTATTAATTCTAAATTCAATGACATCACACTTTGCATTTATTCGACGTTTCGGACTTAAAAAACAATCATCAGTGATATTCGATGATGATTCCGCAAAAACGAAACGCCGGAACAAAAATATGATTAGTTTATCTTGTCGAGAAGAAAAAGTTGCTAAGGTAACGCAAAATGTATTTTGATCTAGCTCTTACCATAGACTTTAAAAAAATGAATAATTATTTTATTTGTGTTCGTATCAGGTGCATAAAGTTGATGGTGGTTGTGAAGAAACGAAACGTCGGATTCGAAATCCAATGATGCCATCTTGTAGAGGAGAAAAAGTGACAATGAAGTCACTTTTGCAGAGTGAGTGGAGCGCAACTTTTTTCTAATTTAAACATCTCTGCATCTCTGCTAGTTTACGAGATTCCTGTAGAGTTCATTCTTATCCGGGACAACCTGTATATATATATATATATATATATATATATATATATATATATATATATATATATACAGGGTTATGATAAATTAAGGAATCAATTCATTATCTTGGAAATTAAAAAGGTAATAGAAAAACGCTCGAACCCGCATATTTAGAAATTATTTTAAACTATACAGGGTCACTCACAAAAGTTGTACAACTGTCATCTTTGATTTTTTCAATACAACGCTTTATTTTTTTCTGCTGATTTGAATTCTCTATGAAATTCTAGACATTTTTGGTATAACATAACCTATACTGAAAATCAATAGTTATCGAAATATGTTTATCTAAATAAAACATAAAACACATATCAGGAAATTAAATAAGAAAACTACTTTATTAAATTTTGAAAATGTCCACCATTTACAGCTCTACAATGCCCTACACCATGGAAACACTCTTGTTGCCCATTAGTAACTGTATCACATTGAATATTTTTTATAACAGTTCGAATACGATCCTTAAGAATTTCAAGAGTATGTGGCTTATTTTTATACACTTCGTTTTTCACATACCCCCAAAGAAAAAAGTCTAACGGGCTTAAGTCCGGTGATCTTGTCGGCCACTCTATTGTCCCACGTCGCCCAATCCATCGTCTCGGAAAGGTTTCATTTAAGTATCTCCTGTCATCAGCTTCAAAATGGGATGGTGCCACATCCTGTTGATACCATAACAGTTCACTGGGAAGATCCGAATCGTTTACATTAGGATGTAGGGTAGCTAATGCTGGTATAAGATTCTCTTCCAAAAATTGAAGATACATTTGCTCCGTTAGTGAGGAATCAAAGAAATATGGACCTATAACTTTATTGCTTCCAATACCTGCCCATACATTAACACTTTGACGATACTGTGTATGACTTTCCCTATACCAGTTAGGATTTTCTTGTGCCCAGTATCTAAAATTTTGTTTATTTACTTCTCCATTGAGACAAAATGTTGCCTCATCTGTGAAACAAATTCTTTTGACAAATAATGGATCATGATTACACATGTTGGTCATAATTTCGCAAAACTCGTTTCTGCGATCTGAATCATCATTTATTAATTCTTGAACGAATTTGACTTTATAGGGATAAAAATTTTCTTTTTTCAAAAATTTGGAAACTGTTGTTTGATGTATATCATTATCATAGGCTGCGTCGGTAGTTGAGGAATGTGGATTATCTTGAAAAGTTAAGAGAACGTCTAGTTTCTTTTCATCTGAGATCCTAGGTGACATTTTCCAAAGCGGTCCGTAACACTACCAGTATCCGTCCATTTCCTTTCTATTTTGCTCACTGCAGACTGAGTAATAGGTTGCCTATGAGGATATCTGTTGTTAAACAGCTGACTAACTTCTTTTTGTGTCCTAGTCTTATCACCAGTACCAAGCATTATTAGAATTTCAATTCTTGCTTTCTCTGTTAAACGCATAGTCAATATTTGAAATCAAAATGGCAGATCGTAAATAAATTATATGACTTGTCAACACAGTGACAGTGACAAAGTCATTTTTCTTTGGGATTACGCGACAGACATAGGTAGGGTATACAAATGCCCGATAGGTTATTAAATACACAGGTTTTATTTAGATAAGAATATTTCGATAACTGTTGATTTTCAGTATAGGTTATGTTATACCAAAAATGTCTAGAATTTCATAGAGAATTCAAATCAGCAGAAAAAAATAAGGCGTTGTATTGAAAAAATCAAAGATGACACTTGTACAACTTTTGTGAGTGACCCTGTATAGTTTAAAATAATTTCTAAATATGCGTAAAAATAAATCTAAATCGACGGGTTCGAGCGTTTTTCTATTACCTTTTTAATTTCCAAGATAATGAATTTATTCGTGAATTTATCATAACCCTGTATATATATATATATATATATATATATATATATATATATATATATATATATATATATAAGCCCTCGAAAAAACCCTGGATTTTCAGACAAAGCTGTTTCATAAGGGCCACGTGGTGCTAGCTCGAATTCCCCACAACATTTTACACAATATTTTATACCCATACCTGTATAAGCAGAGTTAGCGATTCTAATACTCTAGTGTAAAAACATGACAGTTGATTAATAACAGCATTTTAAAATAATTTTCGCTTATATTAATTTTAAGTTCAATTGTTCCTAGATGCTTGCTTACGTCGTTCAACTTAAATGCAGCTTAAATCTCATACATTGAGAAAAAGTAGTAGGCTATGAAAAACAAAATAGCATTATACGGCCAACATTATCTCGATACTGGCAGTTGTAAGCTAAGTAAGTTTATCGCTTAATTGCTTAAATTGAAACTATAAATATTACTAATTAAGGGAAGTTTAGCAATATAAACAATAATTAATTTATAATATAAGGAATCTTGTACTGACCATATTAATAAACCCCTTATGGCGATTATCAAAATGCATGTCCAAGTACTTTTCCTCAAAGAACGACTTCCCGCATATCCCGCAAGTCCATTGTGAGGGCCTGTGCTGCTTTTTAACTGCTTGTTGTGGACCAAAAATATCTCTTTGCGGATGAAATGGACATTCCAGAGGCAACTTGACCTATAACATCATAACCAATACCTATTAAATTGGCATTGACATTTTATTTCTTTTAATATTGATACTTTGAATACGTGAATATAAACTCGACAAATATACACATTAATCAAAGTTTGAGATATATTATTATATTATAGATACTGAGGAACGCATAAAACTTTTCAAAATCAGAATCAAAAATATTTTTGGCTCAAAGCAATGGACGACAAAAATAACAACTTTAATAAAAAAAAATTATCTGGAGAGCAAATATAACAAAAGCCAGCACATTAAAAATAGACTGATAAGAACCTCTACTTAACAAGAGGCTGAATAAATTTAAAAAATCAAGACTTTAGACATATATAATGTTTTTTAAATATGGCCTATTCAATAGAGATTACGAGCAGATCTATCTAATTTATTCTAGTAACTTTCATGTAACACCGACATAACCTTAAATATCCTCACAATTCTGATGAAGTTATTGTAACAGTCTTCCGGTTCGTCTCGTCGAATGCAGACCTCTGTGTTGTTAACATAAGTGGTGCCACGTGTTCGGTTTTGCTGCTTTATTTCGGGGGGAAACGGGAGACTCAATCGCTCAGTGTGGAAACTATAACGACCCCGCTAGAAAGGGAGCAGACGCTGTGAACGTGTGAGGCCTAGTTGTTCCTGCATTCTATCCCGTTCGTCTGCCGCAGTTCTACATAGAATATTAGCGTAACGGCCGCTACGTGGCGGGAGTGGGAGGGGTAAGGGGATAGCTTGAAAGAAAGGGTCATCTCGTGATATCAGTAGTACTCTCAAGGAGCATCTAGTGGAAGCCAAGATGCATTTCAAAATTTAAAGAGGAAATATTAAAAAGTATTTGAAAGATTCGGGATATTCGGGAGCTTAGAGCTCGCCATCCGGATATCCTACCGATAACGTCTCCAAACTGGAATAAGGTGCAGGGTCGACTTCGAGGGTCGGCGATTTAACGACTCTGAGCCCCGGACGGATCGAATATTTTAATGCTTTTAATATGGTAAATAAGGGCATAATTCTTTCTAGAATTAAAGAACATTTTCCATTTTTTACGTGATCACCGTATCTTGTGAAAAGAAAGGTTTGTTTAGTAGGTAATTCATCCGAGAGTAAACGTGTCTAATATTTCCTTTAATAACAAAAGTAGCGTTAAAAGGCAAGATGACTAATATAGAAGCCTCATAATCAAACAATAAAAATTATAATTAATGACAGGTGTCAAAATGACAACAGTTTTTACTTCCCTCCAGGCACATAGCCAGAGGGGAGGTTTGGGGGACTGGATCCTTTGATAAAAATATTTTGACATAGGCATGCTTCTTAATTTTCCGGAGATTTGACTGTTTGGACACCCACCCCCCGAAATGAATTTCTTGTTGGGACCCCCCCCCACCCCGAACAGAATTTCTGTCTACGTGCCTGCTTCCCTCGTATTGAAATATCATGACCATTGTTAACATGATAACATATAATCGATTTTCCATCTAACAGAAGTAGTCTATAATAATTAGTATATACATTTACCCTGTATTTATCCAAGATGGGGATCCATTTGCTCTGAACTGCCTTCCGGACTATCCTCGCGTTATCTCTTGGGCAGGAAATCTTGAATATTGTTGGTCCAGGCCAAGGGATGAACGATAACATCAACAAAGTGATGGTTATCTAAAATTAAAAGATAAATGCCTGCAATCTGTACATATACAGGGTGTTAGGGGTTTGACTATAAATATTTTAACAGGTTTGATTAAAAAATGTTTAAATAACATAGGGTCAATTCCTTACCATTTTTGAGAAAACCGGTCTTAAAGTTGTATTTTGTTTTATTAATTTTTAAGCACACCGTTAACAATTAATTATATGATTTTCTACAAAACGCCTACAATTTTTTTCTTAGTAAAATATCTAAATTTAAAAAAGAAAAAGAAAAGTTTTTTACCATAGAATGCTTATTTGAAAACGGCAACACTGCCCACCGTAGAAAAACACAAGAGTCTGCGGAACAGATTTGTGAGAGCTCCGAAAAAGGTCGAACATACTTTCGTAGTCAGAGTGCCAGTGGTAGATTTTGCTGATATGTTGTGTGCGTGGTCATGCACCATGCGAGGGAAATGGACGTTTTAACTACTTTTTGCAAACAAAGAGTTAAACAATTAGTACAATAAAAACACGAAATGAATGGACATAATTAAATTTAAAAGTAGTATATTAATGTATGTTTATAATACAATAAAAAAAATAATAAAAATACGAAATGAAAGGACACAAATTTAAGAGTAGTAGAATAATGTATATTTATAAATAATTTGAACAATAATAACGGGTAAGGATTTTAAAGTGTTACAAGGTGATATCAGAAAAATGGTTTGGAATTTTTTTATAAACATTTGATAAGAGTGGGGCAGAGACACATATTTTAACTTCGTTCATTAATAACTAGATTAGGGCAAAATGTGTGTCTGCAAACTAAGAATTTGCTGCGATATTTTTACTTACTGATCAAAAGAGCGTTTTGGATAATCCATTTATTTGTATTACTTCAAAATACTACACACGAATTATCACTGTATCGAACAGGGTCTCTAAAAACTTCACAAACAAGTGAAACAATAGGAAACATGTAAATGTAAATATAAATACAAAAAAATAACGGCGATCGACGGAGGAAAGGAACCGGCAAATACTGCGCTTTTAAGCCATAGTTAATAATATTGTCAACATAATGGAATAAACCCGATTGGTAGCTGGTCCAGGCGCGATCTCCGGTTAAAAATATTATTGAAAACGTTAGGAGAAGGCTAAAATGCACATTTAAAACAATTAAATATCAACCACAAATCATCCCAGATCTAATACGTGCAGAGAAAATGAAAATGTATTCCACATAAATTTATTATCTCTAGTATGTCTGGCCGCTTCCAGAAATTATTGATAGTTCGGGGAGAACATATTAGCTTCTATTTTTCCTAGCTTGTACATTTGTAACCATCGTTTTATAAATTATTTTGAATTTTTTTACTGTTTCAATTTTAGCATGATAATATGTTTTTCTTTTTGATATTTCCTGTATACATCGAGGAGTACATCCTGTAAATGTTTGCCCCACGAACCCTTCTAGGAACAGTCTTTATAAATAAATAATTATAACTTTTTCTTCCAGACTCAGTTTTTATTTTAACGTATAATTTTTACACAACCTGTATAAACACTCTAAAAATTTTAAGCTACAAAAATATGGCTTTTTTCTTTTCTTTGATTGAAAAATGAAATTATAATTTGAGCCACCCCCTTAATACTTAACAAAAGGATTCCTTCTACATTTTGATTTTTAAATTAAATCATGATGATCGTACATAGTTTAGGTTGTTTAACTCACCTCTATTGTATAAACTATGCCTTCAATTATTGTACAATAAAAAAATTATTGTGCGATCAAACCTTTTCACGAGTTGATCTTGTTTCTCCTAGAAATTATGTTAATTGTACCTAAGTGTTTGTAACGGAAAACTGAAAGCGTTTTAGGTATAATAATAATACGCACCTCTAAACGGTTAATCACTTCCGCCAAAACTAGTTTATAAAAGCAAATCTAATTTAATTTAGTACTTAACAGTGTTCTGTGATCTAAGATCTAATTGACAACAGATTTAAAACTAAAACACTAAAATATAAGTATTCTCTGTACTCTACACGGTCGAACAACACAAGAGCGTTACATGCCTTGTCGATGCCAATCGTGTAAACTCGGAGGTCTTACAAATCTGTTCCCCAGACTGTTGTTAGAAAAACGAGCAGGCTTCAACGAAGATACCAATTAGCAAACATATCAGTTATCAGTTGCATTAGCAACATATCAGTAACCAGTTAACATGTAGTCTATTTTTTACACAACCTGTATAAACACTCTATAAAAATTTTAAGCTACAAAAATATGGCTTTATTCTTTTCTTTGATTGAAAAATATACTTTATTGAATTTAATTCTGTCTTCCTCACAGTATGAACCTGGAACCAACTGAAAACTAAAAAAAATAGAAGTATTCCACATAAATTTTTTATCTTTAGTATGTCTGGCCGCTACCAGAAATTGTTGATAGTTCGAGGAGAACATATTAGCTTTTATTTTTCCTAGCTTGTACATTTGTAACCACCGTTTTATAAATTATTTACAATTTTTTTAGTGTTTCAATTTTCGCATGATAATATGTTTTCCTTTTTGATATTTCCTGTATACATCGAGGTATACATCCTGTAAATGTTTGCCCCATGACCCCTTCTAGGAATAGTCTTTATAAATAAATAATTATAACTTTTTCTTCCAAAGTCAGTTTTTATTTTTAACGTATATTTTTTTCACAACCTGTATAAACACTCTAAAAATCTTAACCTACAAAAATATAGCTTTTTTCTTTTCTTTGATTGAAAAAATATACTTTATTGAATTTAACTCTGTCTACCTCAAAGTATGAACCTAGAACCAACTGAAAACTAAAAAAAATAGTACCCTTTGTATTAAGTTAACGGCAACTGAACTTCATTAACGTCTATAGTAACTTAGAAAATACGACCATATTTCTCAAAATAGAGTATATTTGTCGTACATATAGTAATAGTTACAATACAGAGTTCATGGACCTGAAAAAGAGAATTTTACTCTTCAAAAGAATACATATCTTGACATACTAGCTAGACTATAATTTCCGCAATTGTTTTTTTTTTGTTTAACTTCCCTAAATTCTAGAAATTATAAAATAGGTTATTAGAAAATGAAATTATAATTAGAGCCACCCCCTTAATACTTAACAAAAGGATTCCTTCTATATTTTGATTTTTAAATTAAATCATGATGATCGTACATAGTTTAGGTTTTTTAACTCACCTCTATGGTAGAAACTATGCCTTCAATTATTGTACAATAAAAAAATTATTGTGCGATCAAACCTTTTCACGAGTTGATCTTGTTTCTCCTAGAAATTATATTAATTGTACCTAAGTGTTTGTAACGGAAAACTGAAAGCGTTTTAGGTATAATAATAATACGCACCTCTAAACGGTTAATCACTTCCGCCAAAACTAGCTTATAAAAGCAAATCTAATTTAATTTAGTACTTAACAGTGTTCTGTGATCTAAGATCTAATTGACAACAGATTTAAAACTAAAACACTAAAATATAAGTATTCTCTGTACTCTACACGGTCGAACAACACAAGAGCGTTACATGCGTTGTCGATGCCAATCGTGTAAACTCGGAGCTCTTACAAATCTGTTCCCCAGACTGTTGTTAGAAAAACGAATATACCAATTAGCAAACATATCAGTTGCAATTGTCTTGTTTTTTGATTCTTTCACCTTAATGTTTTGCCGTATGAGGCAATTACATACCGTTTTAACGTGTAATCGGGATTTAAAAACTTTTTAAAAATGTATACGAATATTGAATATGCAGACATGTTACTTATTTATGGAGAGTGTACACAGAAGATATTCTAACAGGAGGTGTGCTAATGACAACATTTGTATCGGATTTACAAAGAATTCGCGATAAGATAACACCCGAAAACGAGAAAAATATTTTAGCCCTAGTGGAGGCAAACCCTGGTTTGAGCACTCGGGAAGTCGAATTTTCTAACTGGACAATTCATCGTACCCTTCGCGAAAACCTTCTGTACCATTATCATGTGCAGCGCGTACAAGCTTTGAGTTTAGAGGACTTACCTCGAAGAAGAGAATTTTGCCGGTGGTTTTTCCGAAAAAAACAACACAAAAATTTTACTTTAAACATACTGACCACCGATGAATTTTGTTTCACGAGAGATGGAACTTTAAATTATCATAACCGCCGATTTCAATAACTGGGGGAATAATCCACAATCGGTTAATCGGACATTTTGACCTACCAAGGCGTTCAACAGGAGAGGCATACCTCCAATTTTTAACTAATGAGTACCTGGTTGCCTGGTTTCTTCATAATGGAGCTTCTGCCCACATTCATAGGAATGTGTTACAACATCTAGATAATACGTTTGATAATAGGCGAATAGGTCGAAGAACCTAGAAAAAGGCCTCCGAAGTCACCAGACCTAAACACCCTTGATTTTTATTTTTGGAGCTACATGAAAATATTAGTGTATAATAGGGTTGAAATTGAAAATGGGAATGACCTTAGAAGCCGTATTTTTGCTGCAGCAGAACAAATTAGACAAAAACCTAACGTTCTCGAATCTGTTCAAGAAATTGGCTTCGCTGTATTCGTGCGTGTTTAAATAGAGGCGGTAGTCATTTTTAGCATTTACTTTAAGTTTTTAAAATACTTTTTTTAGTGTGTGAATTAACTACCTAGTGCTATAAATTATTAAGCTTGGTAAGTTCGTATTCTTTATTAATTTTTGGAAAATAATAAACTTTATTAGGGTTGCGCAGTTAAAAACTATACAAATTAATAATCTAAAAAAAATTAATAACAGGTTTCTAATATTTTTTATACACGCCGATATTATGCTAACAAACCACAATTCATTAAAAAATTAGTTCATACATTCTAAAAAAATAATCAAAATAAAATAATTCAATCGTTTTCAAACCTACAGGTTTTTGTATAATTCTTTGTTGACAAAACACTTATAAATTACAATTACACTTATATATTACAAATAACAATGTTGCCATGTTGTGTTGCAATTAGTTTGAACCTTCTCCAAAATTAAACATTTTAAAATTAAATATCTCGAAAACTCATTCATATGTCTTGTACTTAAAAGTTTTTCAGAATTTGTCATCTGATATGATTCTGAAATTGTAGAAATCCTTTATTAGACCATATTAGAACACTTCATGATAACAATGTAAATAATTTCCTCAGTCTGAATGTTTAATTTTATTAGGAATAGTGAAATGTGACCCACTTTAGTTCCCCAAATAGTAATTTCGTAAAACGTATAGAAATATGGTCTTTTCAAACATTTTTATTGGGCGCCATTTTGTTCCACCATCTTGGATTCGTACCGAACGGTTTCTATATATGCCGCTCTTGATTTTTGGGCATGATTTAAAATAAATGGGATTTACACTGATTTTTTTTTAAACCACCATTTTGTTCCGTCGTATTGAATTCGTACGAGATTTTTTAATATCTTACTAGACCGTCATGTTTGTTTTTTGGCATCTAGAGACGTTAAAACGTGAATAAATATAAAACCTGGGAGGGTCTTTTTTTTTATAAGATTACAAACATTTTATTTGGACGCCATTTTGTTCCGCCATCTTGAATTCGTGCCACAATTTTACCAGTTCATCTCTATATCACACATAATTCCTGCACAAAATTTTAAATCGTTCTAATAACTAATTTTTTAGGTTGTTTTTTTAAAACATTTTATAAAGCCACTATTTTGTTTCGCCATATTGGGTTCAAACCAAGATTATACCAGTTTATTCCTAGGTAATACTTGATATTTGTGCAAAATTTGAGGTAAAGTGGATAAGCAGTTTTTAATAATTTTTTTAACATCTTACTAGGTCACCATTTTTTTCGCCATATTGGGTTTTTACTTAAATTTTACCAAGTCATCCCCTATAAACCCTAATTTTTAACAAAATTTGAAGTCATTTTTAGCTATGCGGCAAACAGACAGACACACCGAAGAAACTGAGAAAACACTAACACTAAAAGATCTGTAAAAACCTCAGAGGGTTGATTTTTTCAGATTTACAATTCTTCCCTTCTACGAAGAAAATCAAAAACATTAATTAATTAATAGAATTGGCCTAAATGACCATATTAATGTCAAGGATATATTGTCAATGATTTTAAACATCAGTTGAAACTGCAAATCTGGTAAAAATTAAAAGATATGTTTTGTGTATTTGTTCCAGATTATTATATGCACATTTTCATAAGTCCAGGTGAACAAGGACAATTTTGATTCGAAATACCTAATTTCTTGGACATAATATTCAAGATAAATTGTAATAAAATGTATGTTATTATCTTCCTATTTAGAATAAATCAATATTTAATATGGGTTTCAATTAAAAAAAAAGCATAGACTCCATTTTTAAGCCTTACAAATAAAACTATCAAATGCCTTACCGGAAAGTTTACAGAATTACCCTTCATTCATGCCGTTTCTACTACTCTCGGTATAAAAAATTATTGTATTTTTGGTCTGACAGGGTGGCCTTTCGCCTCATTTCACTTCACCAAATTTCCCTGTGAACGCGGAAAAGGGCGCAGTCGTTAGAATGGCGCGCATCTTACGAAAATTCGTCGATTTTCCGAGGTGGTTGTCATAGTTACGGGGTGTAAACATATCAAGTATGAATTATGGGACAATGGGAAAGTATTATTTATACACTAGTAATGTATTTCACACTGTCAGGTAAATAGCTATTTACCGAACTCATTTACGGCCGATAAATGGCTTATTACAGTATTAAAGCGTTGCTTAGCAACGTTCTTGGTAATTTTCTCAAGTCGAACGTCATTTTGACAGATAAGATTACGTTGAACCAATATGGCGCAGAAACTATTTTCATATTAAAAAACCTAAACAATAAAATATGTCTAAATAATCATTACAGTAACAATTTATTCCTATAATAAACATTTTAATGCTAATTAGTAATTAACTGACACAATCTTTAAATGTCTTTGAAGTTCCCTGGTAAATTTTTTTTTTTATTGGTGAATAAGGTGGATGATGTAACCTTACTAAATATTCTTTATACAGTTCATAATTTTTAGAGATCATTATTGTTGACGTACTAATAATTATTGAAATAATTCAAAAACTTTCGTTAAATTCTCTGATTGAATGGATATGTCATTATCATTATTGTCAAGGCCTCCTATGAGTAAACAAAAATTCACCTCGTAGCAATGACCTCTGTTCTAAATGTAACTGGAATTGCCCCGTAAATTAAGTAACAGGGTTGCCAGATTAGGGGATTTTCCTCAAAAATTAGGATTTTTTTTTTGTTCGGGGTTTTTTTTTGGGGAAATATTTTCTGGGAAAAATATTTACCCTGGAGAAAAGAATTTTTGGTCTGACACATCTTGCACATTTTTTCAAATACATAAAATTCTAAAATCGATCATAGTCACAATTTAAAATATATATTTTATTACTTTGTGTCGCCGTATATTATCGAACAAAAATATTCAATTCGGTAAGAAATAAATCAAGAAATCAGGCATGTACGACTTTCTCCGACTGGAAATACATTATGGGGATGCCATAGTGAGAATACGGTACCTCATTAGTAAGAGTTGTGTTAGTTTTGTACCTAGCGAAAGAATGATAAATTTGTTTAATGCTAATATGTGTAATACCAGCAACAACACCATGTATAATATCAAAAACAGAATCATTTTCTGAATCTGTTTTGGACATATTTGCTGAATTCAATTAATCTATTTTTTTATTATCCTATATTTTAGACGCTTGTTAATCTGCATTTAAAATTCATAACACACCTACCAAAATAATTTTTTGGGGATTAATTTTCAAAATTTCTAAAATGTGGGGGATTTTTGAATTTCGACTGGTGAAATTGAGCAGGACAATCTGGCAACCCTGTCGAGTAATTTACCACTTGTATTAGACCAAATTTCATTAAAATTGATAGATAATAACGGCCGATAGCAGAAAGCTCAATTAGTTTTAGTTTAGAATGTTTAACGGAATGTCAAATTTGACGAGTGCCTAGATTTCTATAAGCAGCTTGTTAAATCCGAAAGCTCGGTTGAATATTCTAAACAGCAATTAAGTTTTGTGCAACCGGCTGAGATTATTAAATTCACCAACAAAAAAATTGGCACCTAATTTTTTTTAACACTTTTGATATGGCATAACTTTTTTATTTTTGTTCTACTGCAATGATTTTTTAGCTGGCAGATAGACCAATTCATTAAGATTGCGCTGCGGTTTGTTGTGACGGAATTTTTTTGCTTGAATGTTTATATACCGGGGAAGGTCAAAATGATGTTTTTATACGTAAGTTTAAAACACCCTGTGAAAAAAATACGCTAAACAGCATAAAATAGTCAAGTTAGCTAGTTGTTACTTTATTAGATTATTTTGACAGTGACGTTGTCAATATTATCTAATCAAAATGGTATTAACCACTGCAGACGTGGGTACCCAAGTAGCACAAGTTGGCTGATGAGCTTTTTTGCCAAACAGTTAGCCATAAAAGATACCGTAAAGTGGGGTTACTTTGCACAAAATTTTTGGTTTTTATTAAATATCTATGGTTCTGCTTGGAATTATACAGCTGGCTTTAACTATATAAAAATTTGATCCTTTGGCTGTATAATTTCCAAATTAGAAGGCATAAATTTAACAAGGACCATGTTTTTTAAAAATTAAAAAAGTTGGCAAAGTTACCTCGGTTTTGGGGTTACTTTGCCGAGTAGCTTATTTCCACGTTTTCGAACCGTACAGGCAAAGTTAAGAGTCCCGAGGGGTTACTTTGCCTCTCTTAAATGTGTTTTAAAAAATATTTTATTAAACATAATAAAACAGGTATACATTTTAACATTAAAAACGCATATTTTTAAGAAAAGTGAGGAACATTTACCTATTTGCAAATCAACACACAACGTTTTTTACAAAATAATACTTAGGTAACTCTTAGATAACAAAAATGGTTAAAACATACTTTACGAAACAAAGAACTAAAACATGTTATATTTGGTAAAATCAAAATTTTCGAATGTAAATATTTCTCTTGATGTTGATGTAAGTTTTGGCGATTCTAAAATAGTCACAATATCGTGTTCGAGAATAATACCTGTATCATCGATATTAGGAAAATAAAATCTATTTTGTGATTTTAGTCTTAAAAACTTTATATTACAACAGTCCTTTTCTTTTTCAATTACACGTGCAACGAAATGCTTGTATTGTTTTTTACCTAAAAGTGCTACAAGTAGGAAATCGGAATTTTTAACTCTAACTAATTTAGATTCATCTTCAGTCTTTTTAGTTACAATATCACGGGAACAATGGGCTTTAGGCTCGTTATTGCGGTTATCAGTCTTACTGGTGACAGTATCACGGGAGCAATGTGCCTGAGGTTCGTTATTGTGGTTATCAGTCTTTTGGGAAACCTCGACGTCATCTAATTCAAAATGGTCTTCAAATTCACTTTCAATGGTCCAGTCATATTCTTCAGATCTTCTATTTTTTTTTGCACGTTGCTTTTCTTCAGGAACACGAGAAGTTAAATCCTCACTTGCAACAGATTTTCCAGGTTCTATTTTGACCATCTTCTTTCTTTTGGGGGTGCTTGCTTCTGAAGGAGCTCTACTTTCTTTAAGGAAATTCAACAAGGTGTCGCTAATCTCACTGTTGGTTTTCTCAAATCTTTTATTAGGCATTCTATTAAGAACCTCCTCTCTGTTACAAGGGTAAATGCCTGTTGCTCGAAATCCGTTTTGAATAATTTGTTCGTCTTTTAATTTTATTTCTTCAATAAGTTTTTTTAATAAATGGGGGAAAGTGCTTTTGTTGACAGTACTATCTCGTGGATTTTTTATTTTGTAGGTTGTTATTATTCGGCGCCAAACTACCTTCAAAGGTTTAAAAAAACTTACATCCAACGGTTGTGTCAAATGTGTAGAATTGGAAGGTAAGAAGATAAATCTAATATTGTTTTTCTGGCACTCTCTAATGATAGTTATATTTAAATGGCTCGATAGATTATCCCCAATTAGCACCTTTGGTCCATTAATTTTCTTGGCCCACGGTAAAACCATCTGTGTAAACCAGTCCTCAAACGCGTACTGATCAAACCACCCGGATTTAGTTCTATTATACCGGGTACCATATAATCTCTCCGCCTTATACACAACATACGGGGCTAATAAAGTCCCATCTGCAGCGGCAGCGAACATCACAGATATTGAGGACTTCGTCGAGTTCATAATGCGTTCAGGGTATTTGATCCCTTTTCTAAAAATACATTTTGACGATCCAGGATCGTCCGTGAGATTCGTCTCGTCGTAGTTAAGGATCGAACTGGGTGGAATTCCTTCCACGTTCCTTTCTAAATTATCGAAATAATTGTTAATTTCTTCATCGGTTTTTTCAGCTCTTGCTTTCTTAATGTTTTGGCAATGTCTGTTGGATAATAGATGTTTGTGTCTTACAATAAAATTTTTGCACCAGTCTACACCGGGTAAATTATCTTTAAACTTCTTTAGACGGACACCTTCTTTGTCTAAATGACTCTTCAACACTATTCGCAATTCTGTCAGGGTTAAAGGGCAGCCATATTCGGAACTGGCTATTATAACGTCGACAACAGACCGTTCAATCTCCGGGGAGATTAGCTGGGGTGCTCCTACAGGACCTATATGTATTTTTTTAACCTTATTTATTAAGGTTCTTCTAGGAATATTGAAGGTTTTGGATGCCTCAGTGTATTTCATTTGATTAGTTTTAATCAGTAGAACAGCTCTCTGCAATTGCTCTTCGGAATAGTCTTTATAACGCCGCGCACCCATTTGTCTCTTATATGTTGGAACCATTTTCTGAAAAAAAAATCTGATAAATATCTGGGGTAACTTTGCCAACCGCCAAAGCTATATGAAATTTGGCATCTAGAAAAATGTTAATAGCATAAATAGAACTCATATATGCATAGGTATAGGTGACGTTAAAATCAGAATTCAAGTTTCAATTGTTTTTATTTGACAAACCTTAGCATAGCAACATGATTTTACGACGTTAAAATAAAACTTTTACTTACATGACTAGCACATATTACACACCGCTTCGCCAAGATCCAGACTTGCACTATATAATACTTGTTGGTCGCGTAGTGTTCTACCGCTAACAGTATTAAAGCAGCGTTGCCAGATTTAAAAATAATTATTTTTTTGTTTGTTAAGTGGCGGTCAGGCAAAGTTGCCCCGGTTGGCAAAATAACCCCAGTTTACGGTACATAAAAACCAGAGATTTGTCAAATGATTCTTGGTTTGTTTTCTAGCCATGAAAGCTCAGCTTCAAATTAGATTGTTTTGCTCCAAAAGTAGCAGCTTTTAATGTAGATAGGCTATAGCATAATTACTTGGCCAAAAAGTAGAAATATCTGTCATTTTGTTGCCACAACATAACCAGATATATTCTAGTAGTACTGAAGTTAAATTATAGTAAGCATAGCTGTTCAAAATGCCAGAATATGACATTTTTAATCAATAGAAACCGAGGTCAGAATATAATCAATAAGTAAGCATTTTTCCCAAATGCCAACCAAACATACTTTAGCAAGTATTTAAGTTTAATTATAATAATAATAATAATAATAAGAATGCCAGATTATGACATTTTAAGACAACAAAAATTGAGAGGAAAAAATTTGGCTTTTATTAACATATTTTTGTTTCAAAATTAAACTAAAATTGGGTAGTTTTATTTCGCTTATTTTTGCTATAATATTGCCAAAAAATGCCACATTTTCTAATTTACGTTTATAACGAATGAAACTATACTTAACCAAACTGAAGATTTATTTAGAAAAACGAAATATAAACTATTTACTATACAAAAAGTCTAATAAAAAAATTCAATATTCCACCACATATTATAGAAAAACGCCGACTTGGGGTAATCGTCGTTAGCCATTTTTTAACGGGTACTAAAGGCAAACCAAGTAGGCATTTTTATTGGCAAAATGTTAGTAAATGTTGCTACATTTTGGCTACACTTGGAAATTATTGCCATTTGATAAATATTTGCTTACAATTTCAAGGTCTATTTGCTTAAAAAATAACCCAAAGCTTAATTTCCCAACAGCCATCACTCGACCACTTTAAACAAACATATTCTTTCTACCTATAGATACGTATTTTCATGCATGTTTTTTTTAACTTATGCACCCTTTTTTTCTTTTTTAGTTTCAAGAAGGGGCGGGTGTTTTACATGCCAATCTTAGATTCTTTTAACAGTAGAAGTTCCTGCGCAAGTGTTTTTTGTCCCCACCAACCGTCAAACCATGATTTGTTATCTTTGCATTTCCTGCTGGTTCATGAATTCTTACACTGATTGGCTGTGTCAATACTATTTCTACATAATTTGAAACAATTCATGATTTATCATATAAATGAACAACAGGCAAAAAATGAGAAATTATTTAGGTAAATTTCTGAAAAAATGCCCGAATTCAACTAAAAAAGCTCGATTTTAAAGTCAAAAAGTAGCTAATAAACCCAACCATAAAATCAAAAGAGAGGGTCGTATAATTGCCATTTGGCCATTTTTACCCTATTATCGCCAAATTATTATTCCCCACTTCAGCCATATTTCCGTATTTATTATACTGTAACAGTACTGTTATTTTGGCTAACCATTTTAGCTAATTAGCCAGGGATATTAGACAATATCACAGTATTTTAGCCCATATATGATTATATGTGCTACTTGGGTAGCGTCGTCGATTTATCATAAGATGGTCGCAATAAAATTTATGTTGCTCGTACAAATTCCGCGATCATTGGTACCAGATACTCTAGAAACGGCAAATTATACCAGAAGGCTAGGGTCCAGAATAAAAAATCAACCCTTTACATGACAACTAAAGGGTTGCTAAAATCATTATGTGACCGAAGAGGTACTTGTACTACACTTCACTAAAATATGATCTAGGCATGAGTCTGAGTTTTTAAGTCATTATTATTTTTTGAGTATATAACGCAGTAGTTTTGATAGAAAATAATGGTATAATTAAGTAAATAGTGTGGATTTATAAAAAACATTTTTATAATAGACATGTAGATTATAAAATGCTTAATATTTAAAAGTAAATTGACTGGAAACTGTAGGTGAGGCGGCGCTTCACCCGCTTCCCCTGGCGAGCCGCCACTGGTAACATATTCTGGCAAGTGTAGTAGTCTCTGTTTCTTATATGTATCTAAATTATATTTATGACAGAAATGCAAGACTCCATGTCATAATTTGTTTACACGTCATTGGCTATTTGATCGATAAAATAAAATTTTAAAAATGCCAGTTATATTCAAACTAAAAGTACAAATAAAACGGCAAGTGCAGAAAATAAATAAAGTTATCGCATACCTTTACTTCGACCTATTCCACATCGGATGTACTTCGTGTTAGCGGTGGTGGCCACTACATGCAGACTACAACAAATTAATTGAATGTGTGTAAACATCCATTTAACTTTTTAAGAAAAAAGAATTAACGTTAAAAAGGACGTATGTCTTGGAAAACTTTCATCAACAAACTTTGGTGACAGGTAAGGTGCATCGCATCTTATTAAGAGGTGGGGTCCTAACACTGGAACCTGGTGGTGGAAGATAGATCAAAATACAAGAGTTCTAACCACACTACAGCACAACTTGTTACGTTCTGGACGCGCGTTTCGCTAACCAAGTCAGCATCATCAGTAGATGATATAAACTAAAGTAACTTATCCTAACCGAGACTATTTATAGGTAAATGTGGTCACACTTGGTTGCACCATTGTCAAGTAAACAATAGAGGGGACTATAGCGAATAGGCCCTCTGTCTTTATTTAGTGCTTTTTTACCACTTTTAACTATTTCTATACTCTCAAATGCATCCAATAATCTATTATTAGATACATTTTTAATCAACTTAAGATTATTTATTCCTATTCGGTGATTGTTTTCCAAAGCTTGTTGGGCAACGCTTGACTTTTCTGTTCTTCCGTATCTTAAATGTGCCATGTGTTCTTTAAAATGAATGTTTATGGAGCGTTTAGTTTGCCCAACATATTTTAGATCGCAGTCATTACAGCTAATTTCCTAGATGCCACTCCTCTCCCTCAAGTCGACTTTGTCTTTGGGGTTTCCAAGGAGATTTTTCAAACTGTTCTCCGTTTTGTAGGCTACTCTAAAACCTACGTTTTTAAATACTGTTTCTAGACCTCTCGTATATCTGGGATAATATGGGATTACTATGAATTTATTGGAAGCCTCAGGTGTTTGAAGAGTAGAATCTTTTAACATTTTCTTATGCTTATGTCTATTTACTAATTTATGTACAAAATTGTCATTATATCCATTACTTTTGGCTATATTTTTAATCCGATTCATTTCATTGTTAAAACGTTCTTTACTTAATGGAAAATTGACTAACCTGTGAGTTAAGAAATGGAATGCTGCCATTTTGTGTTGACGGCAATGAAATGAGTCGGATGTTATATACCTATCAGTATTAGTAGATTTCCTATAAATATCAAATTCTAATTTATCGTTATTTCCAATAACTAACGTGTCGAGAAAACGTAATTGCCCATTGTTCTCCTTTTCGTACGTAAAATTAACGGAAGGATATTTATTGCTTAATGTGTCTAAGAAAACGTCCAAATTTTCTGTTTTAGTATCAAAAATAGCAAATATATCGTCTACGTATCTATACCACACCCTTGGGAAATACTTGAGTTCTTTTTTGAATTGGGTTTCTAATCTGCCCATAAACAAATTTGCAAAGAACGGAGATAAGCAATTGCCCATCGCAGTTCCCTCAAGTTGTTTATAATATTTAATTGTTGAACTGAAAAAAATTTTGATTCATACATAATTTTGTGAGAAGTAAATCTTCATCAATAATTTCTTTCTTCAAATTATTGATCTCAAGTAATTCCTTTAGGTACTCTAAAGCTAGTGGTATGGGTACACTAGGAAACAATGAGCTTACATCAAAAGATATTAAAATTTCACCTTCTTTTAAGGGAGAACTGCACGCAAAAAGTGAAAAACCAGCGACAAGGTCTAGTCAAGTTCAAAGTAAGATGAAAAGGTACCTACATATTAGAGAAAACCTCCCGCACGTCAGACCTCAAAAAAATGTGTTATGTATAGGCAATTTAAATTATATTTCGTTTAAAAATGGGTTCAAAAGAGTTCACGCGCTGCAGAAATACAAAGACATGAGTACGATTTACCATTTCAAATTTTGCAGTTACGTAGACAAAGGATCAATGCAAGGCGGTAAAGAGCCCTTATTGCTTATATGCTACGGCATTTGCGTCAAAAAGTGGTCAAAAAATGGTCGAAAATGGACAAATCTACTTCTATTTTATAATTCTAGATTTGATTTTTTCATAAAAATTCGCCTTTAGCGCCCAACTATATATATTTCCCTATTAAAATCACATTGAAGCTAATACATATCTCTTATAGTTTTAACATAATATTGCAGCGGGGGAAGGCTTGCAATATATATATATATATATATATATATATATATGAACATTCTTAATTTTATCTAAGAATTCTAACGAGTTAGTAACCTCAAAGTTATCATACGAGATATTTAATTTGCTGAATTCTTCTACTAACCATTTTGAAATATTGTACGTTGGTGATCCAACAGCTGAAACAATAGGTCTCATGGACTTCCCAGGTTTATGGATTTTGGGAAGGCAATACAGTTTAGATAACTGTGGGTTACTATGTGTTAGTTTGAATTATAGTTTATTGGACACAAGGTTTTTACACTGTTTTAAAGAACTTTTTACACATCCTAGACAAAACAGATTATTTTGAAAGAGTAGACAATTTGATTCAAACTGGTCCTTACGATTTAATTGAGAAAAACCCGTTATCAAAAATGATAACAGAAATAAAAAGTTTAAAACAGTGTAAAAAACCTTGTGTCCGATAAACTAAAATTCAAACTAATTCATAGTAACCCACAGTTATCTAAACTGTATTGCCTTCCCAAAATCCATAAAAGTCCATGAGACCTATTGTTTCAACTGTTGGATCACCAACGTACAATATTTCAAAATGGTTAGTAGAAGAATTCAGCAAATTAAATATCTCGTATGATAATTTTGAGGTTACTAACTCGTAAAATTCTTAGATAAAATTAAGAATGTTCACTTAAAAGAAGGTGAAATTTTAATATCTTTTGATGTAAGCTCATTGTTTCCTAGTGTACCCATACCACTACCTTTAGAGTACCTAAAGGAACTACTTGAAATCAATAATTTGAAGAAAGAAATTATTGATGAATATTTACTTCTCACAAAATTATGTATGAATCAAAATTTTTTTCAGTTCAACAATAAATATTATAAACAACTTGAGGGAACTGCGATGGGCAATTGCTTATCTCCGTTCCTTGCAAATTTGTTTATGGGCAGATTAGAAACCCAATTCAAAAAAGAACTCAAGTATGTCCCAAGGATGTGGTATAGATACGTAGACGATATATTTGCTATTTTTGATACTAAAACAGAAAGTTTGGACACTTTCTTAGAAACATTAAACAATAAATATCCGTCCATTATTTTTACGCACGAAAAGGGGAACAATGGGCAATTACCTTTTCTCGACACGTTAGTTATTTAAAAATATCGATAAATTAGAATATGATATTTATATAACATCCGATTCATTTCATTGTCATCGGATTAAAAATATAGCTAAAAGTAATGGATATAATGATGGTTTTGTACATAAATTAGTAAATAGACATAAGCATAAGAAAATGTTAAAAGATGCCACTACTCTTCAAACACCTGAGGCTTCCAATAAATTCATAGTAATCCCATATGATCCCAGATATATGAGAGGTCTAGAAAAAGTATTTAAAAACGTAGGTTTTAGAGTAGCCTACAAAACGGAGAACAGTTTGAAAAATCTCCTTGGAAACCCTAAAGACAAAGTCGACTTGAGGGAGAGGAGTGGCATTTATGAAATTAGCTGTAATGACTGCGATCTAAAATATGTTGGGCAAACTAAACGCTCCATAAACATTCGTTTTAAAGAACATATGGCACATTTAAGATACGGAAGAACAGAAAAGTCCAGCGTTGCCTAACATGCTTTGGAAAACAATCACCGAATAGGAATAAATAATCTTAAGTTGATTAAAAATGTATCTAATAATAGATTATTAGATGCATTTGAGAGAATAAAAATAGTTAAATGTGGTAAGAAAGCACTAAATAAAGACAGAGGGCCTATTCCCTATAGTCCCATCTATTGTTTACTTGACAACGGTGCAGTCGGGTGCAACCAAGTATGGCCACATTTACCTATAAATAGTCTCGGTTAGGATAAGTTACTTTAGTTCATATCATCTGCTGATGATGCTAACTTGGTTAGCGAAACGCGCGTCCAGAACGTAACAAGTTGTGGTGTAGTGTGGTTAGAACTCTTGTATTTTGATCTATCTTCCACCACAGGTTCCAGTGTTAGGACTTTACATAAGAAGTTAAATGAACATCTCAGCGTTTTTTTTTTAATATTTAAGATGATATATAGGAATTCAAAGAGGTTATTTTGACTATAATAACAACATAATGTTGAATCAAATTAGAAAAATGGAAGTTTAACACTGTAAGAATATTATTAAAATATAAGAACGAAATAATTATTGGAAAAGTTAAATTAAAAACAATTAACATGTTAGTTTGAGAGAAATACACAATAATTTCTATAATTATAAGGCATTTGCAGTGTCAGAGGTATAAACACCAGAATCCGTTTTAGAATCGTCAGAATCATTTAAAGAAATAATCTGTTGGCTGTGTGCCATATGCATCCCAAGCTTTTGTTGTTGTATTCACGTCGGCAACATGTCTTGCAATAGTCACTGGATATTTCATTCAGTACCATATCCCACATAGCCAGTAGTTCGTTAATTGTTTCCTTTAAGAGTAATATATACTGATCCTATTTCTTTTTACATTCCGGTCAAACCATTTCAATAGCATTATACTGTCAATAGTATGGTAGTAGCCTTAAAATTTTGTTTCCAAACTGTAAAAAAATTATCAAAATGATTTTTTTTCGTGATTCCTTTAAAAAGAACTAACGCTCAAATTTCGTCCTTCATCGCCTTTTCTGGGTAATCGATGTTTCTGTTTTTCAGCCATTCAATTAGTTTATATTTTAGCCAAGATTTATTGGGAATTTCCTCAGAAAGGCCAGAGTGATAACTTGCATTATCCATAATAATTAAAGATTTTGAAGGTAAATTTGAAATAAACAATGTTCCAATTTTTTTTCCGTTTATTTCATTCCTCCTCTACAAGATGGTGGTATTTTATTTTATATATTTATTTATTTTGTTAATTATTTTCTTGGGCATAGGTTAACTCATTGAGAAGTAAAACTATAATTTAATCGACGTTTCGCTCATTATATTGAGCTTTCTCAAGATATTTATTTTCTACAATAAAAACATGTATAGTTAGTATTTAAATTGGTTAAAACATTATTGAAAAAACATCACTCAAAACAACATTAATATTATACAGAGTACGTACCTTGGAAACATGTCAGTTTTACGAATGTTTTGCGATTGTAATAATTTCGACACGTCTGGAATTCTGGTAGATAAAAACGAGACAAATTTTTTTTTATATTTACTTAGATTTTTATTGCTGTACCGAGTTTGGGTTTATGATCTTACTGAAATGTACAGGGTTTTATGTATGGAGTAGTTTATTTATTTAGATTAATTTACTTAGATATCAGATTATAATAAATTTGGCTTAAGTTATTGATGTCTTTTTTATCGTTGACGGCATCTTTCTCTTTTTTAATTTGTATCATTTATTTTATTGTGAGTTTCCGATAATTAGTTTCTTGCTCTAAAATTTTGATTTGTTTAAAATCGAATTCATGTTTTTCTGTATGTTCGTGTTTGTGGAGTGCAGTAGATGCATTTTTTGTGTATTTGTGTACTATCTAAGTATTGTGTTGTCATTCCTATGTACTTTTTTGGGCAGTTTAAACATGGAATTGAGTAAACTAGGTTCGATTCCTTTTTTTTTATTACTTTGCTTTTCAAGGGAGTGAAAAGACCGTTTAGTAAATTCTGTGCTTTATGACAGACAGTTATGTCGTGTTTAGACAAGATATGATTTATTTTTCCCGTCTGTGTAGGGCATTGCAACGTATTTAGTATTACCATTTTTTTCTTTTGTTGCTTTCTTTAAGTTATTATAAAAAAATAAAGTTCATTGTTTAAAAACTCGTAGTATGTTTTTTTCCGGATAATGGTTACTTATTAAAGTCTCCTTAACCTTTTTTTAAAATCTCAGGACGATTTTCTGGGGAAGTAAGTGAGATGGCACGATCGGTTAGACCTATAATAACGCTATTTTTTTGATTCTTTGGATGGTTGGAGTTAAAGTTTAAGTACCGCCCTGACCATGTTTTTTTTGTATACCACTTGGTTTTTATATTTTGATCTTTCTTGTTTCTAATTAGGGTTAAGTCTAGAAAATTAATTTTGTTTTTGTCTTCAGTTTACATGGTAAATTTTTGGAACGACAGTGAAACAATCGTCCACAAATCTTTTAAAAAAAGGAAGGTTAAAATCAAGTTTACTTATCACACTCTCCTCCAGATATTCCATAACTAATTGTGGGACAATGGAGGAAATAGGAGAACCCATAGCGCAACCATCTAACTGTTGATAATATTTGTTCTCATACTGGAAATAATTATTATTTAGAGTAATGTTAATAGCTTCTATAAATTCTTTTAATGGAAGTTTTGTGTGACCCTTTAATTCGTCCCATTTTTCTGTTATTATGTCAGATAAAAGTTCATTCGGAATAATTGTATATAGAGAAACAATATCAAGAGATATTAGTATATGATTGTCTGGAATGTTTACCTTGTCAATAAATTGTTTAAATTCAAATGAATCTTTAACAAAATAATCGTTTTTTCCTGTTATTTTGGACATACAATTAGACAAATATTTCGACAGTTTATAAAAAGGAGATTGGATACATGATACAATGGGCCTTAAAGGTATGTTAGCTTTATGCAACTTAGGAAGACTGTATATTTTGGGTGCTACTGCGTTGTGTATCATTAGGTTTTTTGCTTCTTTACCAGAAATTATAATAACTTAAAGAAAGCAACAAAAGAAAAAATGGTAATACTAAATACGTTGCAATGCAAAAAATAAATCATATCTTGTCTAAACACGACATAACTGTCTGTCATAAAGCACAGAATTTACTAAACGGTCTTTTCACTCCCTTGAAAAGTAAAGTAATAAAAAAAAGAAATCAAACCTAGTTTACTCAATTCCATGTTTAAACTGCCCAAAAAAAGTACATAGGAATGACAACACAATACTTAGTGGATTAAACGGCCATAAATACACAAAAAATGCATCAACTGCACTCCACAAACACGAACATACAGAAAAACATGAATTCGATTTTAAACAAACCAAAATTTTAGAGCAAGAAACTAATTATCGAAAACTCACAATAAAAGAAATGATACAAATTAAAAAAGAGAAAGATGCCGTCAACGATAAAAAAGACATCAATAACTTAAGCCAAATTTATTATAATCTGATATCTAAGTAAATTAATCTAAATAAACAAACTACTCCATACATAAAACCCTGTATATTTCAGTAAGATCATAAACCCAAACTCGGTACAGCAATAAAAATCTAAGTAAATATAAAAAAAAAAATTGTCTCGTTTTTTTCTACCAGAATTCCAAACGTGTCGAAATTATTGCAATCGCAAAACACTCGTAAAACTGACATGTTTCCAAGGTACGTACTCTGTATAATATTAATGTTGTTTTAAATGTATTTTTGTTGTCATGGTCATAGTTTGTTTTAAATGTAATGTTTTTTTAATAATGTTTTAACCAATTTAAATACTAACTATACATGTTTTTATTGTAGAAAATAAATATCTTGACAAAGCTCAATATAATGAGCAAAACGTCGATTAAATTATAGTTTTACTTCTCAATGAGTTAAACTATGCCCAAGAAAATAATTAACAAAATATTTATATATGATTAAAGAAAAAAAAACGAAAAATATATTTATTTATTTATACTGGTTTTCCGTCACTCTCTAACACATTGTTTCTTATGAGAAAATCTTCTACTTAAAACATTAAGTGTGATACAACGTAGGTTTTGGGCGGTCGAACGCTTGCTAAAAATGAAATAAAAAATCCAGGTCCATATCTAAAAAAAATTGATGATGAGACCTCGAAGACGAAATGTCAGATTTTAAATTTTGGTGCACCATCTCGTATATGAAAAGTGGTTGTAAAGATGTAAAATTTATTCTGTAATATTTTCCTCCTGATCCATCCTGAAAAGAAAAAAAGGAAAATGACGATTTTCGGTTTTTTTACGGATATCTTCGGAAGTAGTAAGAATTATCCAAATATGTCAACGGCATATTATTTGATATTAAATTGCCGAACTTTTCGCTAATTTAATCAACTTCGTATCTCATCCGGTTTTTCAGATTGAGATGCCCTCCGAATTTGTAACACCCTGTACAGTGATATAATGATTAATGAGTTTGGGTTACTATGTTATTTGAAGTACCATCAATGAAGAAAAAGAGAGAGAGAAGAGTCATCAATATAACAGTTTTTAAAAGAATTAAGTGATCAAGACGACCAAACGTATTTAAATTATCTAAGAATGTCCAAAGGAAAGTTTGCGCTTTGGTGGGCGTGAGTGCAGATTTTTTTTCAGCGTATTTTGAATTGTGCCTTTATAGTAGAAAAGGAAACAAAAACAGCGACGCGTTAATTGCTCGAAAATGCCCCAGCAAATAAGAATTATAGTAGGCCTACTAAATTCTAAATAGACCAGAAAATGATATATAAAATTCTAAAGCCTACTAATGTAAAATAGACCAAAATGCCTATGAAAAACTATTAAGGCATACATAATAATTTACTGACTTTTTGCAAAACTTGACATTTTTCCCTGACTTCTTCCGGTACTCCCATGTTCCAGTAAATCTTGTAAATAACTAAAACAACAAATGAAGAACATAATAAAAATACTTTAGTAAACTAATTGAAACAAACACTCGACAGAAAATCTCTGACAGACAGTAGCATTGGCAAGTTGACAGAACCTGATCAAACAGCGGGTCATATTATTGTCTGTCTAATTATTACGTTTTTAAAAAATGACAGACTTTGCTCCATGTACTCTCCGCACTTTAAGAGAATTTTCAGTCTCTCTCCAGATTAAATCCACAATGCATTTTGTTGAGTTGATAATGTACAGGGTGTCCAGATTTGGTTGCAAAAGCAGGGTATCTCGCTTATTTTTAAAGATAGAACCTTGCAGTTTTCACAAACCTGAGCTAATTTTTTGTGAAACTCATGAAGCCGTAAACAAAATATAAAAGATACAGGGCGAAATAGAAAATTTTGCATTCTTAACGCAAAGGGAAAAATTGCTGCTTATACAGTTTTTTACGCTGGATCCAGTGGCGTAGTCATATTTTTCATTTGAGTTGTTATTTTTTAGATATGACCCAGAGTTGTGTTTTTTTTTAAATGGGACACCCTGTATAATTGTCCAGAAATTGATTTGTCCTTTTAAAAGCTTCTCAAAAATATATAATAGTATGGGTCTATTTTAATAAACAACAAAAATCCTAATTTTTATAATTATCATCCCAAATTTTGCAGTAGGCCATGCAAAACTTTTTGCTACATCCTAACAATAAATCAAAATAAATATGTAATTAAATCCATTTATCAAAATATGTATTGATAATTTCGCAACAAAAAAGTTATTTATGTAACACAAGACTTAAATTATTATGTAACAAGCCTTTCAGACAACTGTCGTATAAGAACCAAATTCCCTCTTATTGCATTTCCTAACTTCTTCCGGTCATCTTATAGGTCCATTTGTTCTGATCCATTGATCCCAAGTTCCAGTAAATTTATCTAGAACAACAAATTTGCGCTAAGAACACGTAATAAAATAGCTAAAATTTCTATATAGCGAAGACTAAATCTGAAACACATTTACAAACCTGCCCTGCAAATATTTGATTTTCCTGGGAAATCTCTATTGTGCCTAATGAGTATACCAGAATTACAAATGTGCTTCGTCTGACCATATAACCTTCCTTTCAAAATCTCTAACCATATCGCATCTTTCTCGAAACCAATTGCAGAAGTTCTGCATCCCCTGCTGTAAGTGCTGCACGAGCCTAAATTTGATCAAACAAACTCTAGTTTTTGGAATCCCTATGCTTTTTTCACTGGCCCTACAAAGTTCTTCTGCATTAACTAATTTCCTCAGCTTTCCGATTTTCTTTATATATTTTCGTACGAGGTTTGATAAATGACCCGTGATTAAGTAAATCCTTTTTTATCCGATAAAAAGTGGATATATTAGGTTGCATATCTAAATAAAAATTAAGCAATAGTATTTTAACATTAAAAATTAACTATTTACCTGTTAAAATACATCTCAGAAGCCGCTGCTAACATCGTACTTTTCATAATGTTCGACTTCCATAATAATACAAATATATTTTTACACAATAAATAAATACAAAAAACTAGCGCTATATTTTATATACGTGTACATTTGTCATTTGCTTCCAAGAAAACAAAAGAAAACGGCATCGTTTTGCTCTACTGCAAAATTTGGGATGATAATTATAAAAATTACTTGTTTATTAAAATAGACATACTATTATATATTTTTGAGAAGCTTTTAAAAGGACAAATCAATTTCTGTACAGGGTGTCCCATTTAAAAAAACACAACTTTGGGTCATATCTAAAAAATTTGAAAAATATGACTAACTTCCAGCGTAAAAAACTGCATAAGCAGCAATTTTTCTCTCTCCTTAACCTAACCCAAAATGCAAAATTTTCTATTTCGCCCTGTAACTCATAAACAATGATTTTGTTGAGCAAGGTTCTATCTTTAAAAATAAGCGATAATGTGTACATATGGAAATTTTATTAACTTACCTATACAACTCGTATCACCATATATTTTCTATGGCATATGTTTGTCAATTTTCCTTAGTTTGTAGTTAAAGCTTAATTTCCTATTTTTAATTTAGTTTTTAGATATTACCCAAGTGGTCTGATATAGCAAGTCACATGCTTTTTAACAAATAGAAGTGGAAGTATGTAAGAAAATATTTATTTTTACTTAATATTGGTCTATTGTAACCCTAAAATAGTTATTTATACTATAAGGGATGCAAGTATAGTATTTACCAGTCGAGGACGATGGGCTGGCAAAAAAGTTCGAGACTGGTTAATATACTTACATCCCATATAGTATATAACATTTTCCCCCCTCCCTGTATTGTATGTTTACAAGAAAATGCTGGATATATTTTTGGATTTTCATTATCATTACATTCGATAGCATTCTCATTAAATTATGAAGGGAGCCGTGATCCGTTGCCAGAGCCACATAAGCAGTTTTTATTTTATCAACAAAGTCAAGTTGACAATTCATAGCGAAAAGTTTGAAGAAGTCGAATTGTTTGATTCTGTGTGGACAAAATGATGTTTCAGACACAGAAGAATCAGCGAATATCGCTTGTTTATCTCTACTACCGGAAAAGTCGAAAAAAAAGGTATGAAGCAGCATATAAATCCTTTAAGAATTGATGCCAAAGCCAGACTGCAGTCTCAGAAACCTTGTTTTTGGCGTATTACCACGAAAAAAGTGCTATATTGAAGTCCCCATCAAGCTTATGGTGTGAATATTCGATGTTGAAGTCCACCCTTTTTATAAAAGAAAATATAGATATTTCTAAGTATCCAAAACTTCGAACATTTTTGAAAAGAAAAAATGATGGTTATAGACCCAAAAAATCGAATGTGTTTAACAGGGAAGATGTGAATAAGTTCATGCTTGAAGCCCCCGATGATATATACTTATTGATGAAGGTTGTAATGGTAATGGGAGTTGCTGGAGCGTGCCGGTCTAATGAACTCTGTAAAATGAAAACGGAGATTATCATTTCCCTAGGGATGTAAGTTGACTTACATACATACCAGTACCTTGTTGAGTAACTTTCACTTACGTCTGTCAAAGCAGTGTCAAAATAGATTGCTTACAATACAGGGGAGGAGGGAAAATTATTTCCACCAAATTATAATCAAAAATATATGTGAAAAAATGTCACTAGGGAATGATCCGATTCGATAAATAAGAAACCTTTTTAATAACTAATCAGTGCGTTTTATACACAGCCCTTTATTACTACCTTTGTTACTGAATTACATTAATAAAAAAACTTCAAAATTCAACACGATATTGGCGTGCTAAGTCTTATTTATTAAAAACTTGTCCATATCATATAATACTTCGTGAAAAAGAAAAAGCAGGCTAACATTAGAACAAACAAGAGTAACAGTACAACAAAATTTCTATAATAAATTTATGTACCGTATACTGGTTACATTTGTGTACCATAAGAGATAAATATATAGATATATTTGGTAAATATGATATCGATAAGTGACAAAACTAAACACACTACTAATTTAAACTACTCTTATTTACAATAAAAGGGGGTCCTTACCAGCACCTAACTCTGGATTACTAATGATATAAGTTACTGAAAATGAGTAAATCAACTGAAAGAAACGGCAATGAGTGGAATGTACAAAAGTACGCTCAAAGAAAATATTTGAGGTTAGGAAATCGAGAATATGTTTTTATTGAACGATTAACCGAACTGAAAGGAGAATCCACCAGGGAATCCGCCGAAGTTAAATTCTGCGCCGTGATTTCCTCCACCGCTGAAAAATGTCTGGAAGACTTGGGAAGGATCAATATCTGAAAAATAAAAGTTAAATTGTTAAAAATATAAAAATCGAAATTCGTTAATATTCTTGAATTTCTTTTAACTCGGTCATTGAATTTCAGAACAAGATTTCATACAAATAAAGGAACTTGAATACAGTTCAACCGCTTAATATTTATCCATGCATCAAGAGGGGTTCTATAAACAGTATTTCTCTTATCAGTTACTATTTCATAAATCAATAATAAAAGAAGAGGATGAAAGATAATATATTGTTAAAAGATTAAATTACCAAACAAATTTGCTAGACACAAAAACATCAACATAAAGCAGGCTTTTTTCACGTGAAAACGTCAAGGATATATTTACAAATACACACTTACAACAAGCGAATTTTCAACGTCGAACAATAGCAGACAATCCCCATTAGAATCTCATACCATCTTCTACCAAAACGTCCGCGGCCTTAATACAAAGCTTAAAGACCTTTTAATATTATAATTGCACTTACAGAAACCTGGTTGGATTCCTCCGTGAATGATGCTGAATTTCTGGACTCGCGGTACGAGGTATACAGGACCGACAGAAACACAAATAACAGTACAAAATGTCGTGGAGGTGGTGTTCTAATCGCAGTCGACAAAAAGTTAAAATCTCGTCGCTTAGACATTATCAATCCTAATATTGAAGAGATATGGGTATCAGTGAAAATAGGCAACTCACCTTTCTGTATTGGCTGTGTTTACATTCCGCCATCAATAGACATATCCTATTTAGAAACTCATTTAAGATCTATAACTAATGCCTGTGAAAAATTCGTTAAAGTGCTAGTCTTCGGAGATTATAATCTGTCTCATATCACATGGTCTCCAACGAGTGAAAACTATCTTGCATTATTACCAGGAAACATTAAATCTCCAAAAGAAATTTTGCTGTGTGACAATGCTGCTTTTCTTGGGCTGTCACAATATAACAATATTCTAAATGAATACAATACTATTCTGGACCTTTGCTTCTCCACTTCTGAAATTAACTCAATTGTAAAATGTAATGGTCTAGTAAAGTGTGACCTATACCACCCAGCTTTTACACTATCTGTAATGTCTAAAAGATCCTACATAGAGTATGCCAATGACTACTTCTATGACTTTAAGAATGCGGATTTTACGCTCATCAATAATTATTTTTTGTTATTTGATTGGCCAACAATCATGGATGACGATCTGGAAAAAAATATAAATAACTTCTATGCTGTAGTCTTTAACTGTTTTGATATGTTTGTACCTTTGAAGCAATATCGTTCAAATAACAGATTTCCTGTCTGGTTTTCAAAGGAACTCAAATTTTTAATATTTCAAAAAAAAGCTGCTCACAAAAAATACAAGCAATCAAACAAACCTGAAGATTACAACACTTTCTCTTTGCTGCGTAGTCAATGCAAGACTCTTACTAGGGAATCCCATGATCTTTATATAACAAACGCTGAAAGTTCAATTAACGCAAATCCTAAATTCTTCTGGAATTTTGTTCGTTCACAAGTAAATCACGGATCCATTCCCGCAGAAATGTCCCTTGGTACAGTTAAAGCTGACAATGCTGTCGACATAGCAAATCTCTTTGCCCAATTTTTTTCATCCGTTTACAAACCTAAAAATCCTTCTAACATAAAAAATACCCCCCCAAAGAAATTTGAAGTAATTTCTGAAATTATCATATCTCCCATAAACATAGAGAAATCGTTGTCAGAGCTTGACATAAACAAAGCCGGGGGTCCGGATGGACTTCCTAATATAGTCTTAAAACAATGTTCACACTCTCTTTACCTTCCTCTGTACCACATATTTTCCAAGTCTCTCAGCTCCGGAGTATTTCCAGAAGTTTGGAAGTTGTCATATGTGTGTCCCATTTTCAAGTCAGGTGACAAAAGCAAGGTCGAAAACTATAGACCAATAAGTATTATTTCTGCGATACCGAAGGTATTCGAGCATTGTATTGAAAATGTCCTTTCAAACGTTTTTCAACAAATAATAGTGAACCAACAACATGGTTTTACCTCAGGCAGATCAGTAGATACTAATTTATTTCTGTTTATCAACTTCGTTACCACTTCCTTTGAAAAAGGTATGGAGACACATACAATATATACCGATTTCAGTAAAGCCTTTGATAGGGTCAATCATGCCATACTACTCTCCAAATTATCTGGTTAGGTTAGGTTAGGAATCTCTGGTCACTTGCTCTCATGGATGGAATCCTATTTATCTGGCCGAAAGCAACAGGTAAGGGTAGATAGACACCTTTCTGAAATTTTCAATGCAACATCTGGTGTACCTCAAGGAACCCATTTAGGGTCCCTCCTGTTTAGCTTATTTATCAACGACCTTAGTAGTTTGCTTTCTTCCAATGTATTATTATTTGCTGATGATATGAAGTTGTTCTGCCACATATCTTCTCCTCAAGACACTATTCCTTTACAGAATGACCTCAACAGAATATTCACCTGGTGCCAACATAACACATGTCGTTAAATATCAACAAGTGTTGTTTTATGAGATTTCATAGAACAAAGAATGTTGTTCCTACCCAATACACTATTAATGATGTAGTTTTGACTGAGGTGATCAAGGTTAAGGATCTGGGTGTTCACTTAGATTCAAAGCTTATGTTTACTGAGCACTTTGAAAATATAATAGGTAGGGCCAATAGGATGTTGGGTTTTATAAAAAGGAATAGCAGGGATTTTAAAAATATTATTGCCATAAAAACTTTGTACACTTCGCTTGTTCGGTCCATCTTGGAGTTTTCCAATATTGTTTGGTCGCCATATTGTCAGATCCACAAAAACCGTATAGAAAATGTTCAACATAAATTCATCAAATATGCAAGATATAAACTCTCCTGTAATAATATTGATCTTAATGACGCCCAAACCATGTCCTTCCTTAATTTACCAAATCTTTCCAATAGAAGGGAGTATTACGATGTCTGTTTTGTTTTTAATGTATTTTACAACTTCATCAAGAGTCCAGAGTGTACTGAGCATTTTAAAATTCATGTCCCTAATTACCATACACGTCGTCAGACCCTTCTAAATATACCCAATTCTCTAACCTGGTATTCATTGTATAGCCCGGTAAACAGAATGTCGGCAAATGTAAACAAATACTATGATAATTTAGATTTTTTTAGTTTAACCCAAAGCGGGTTTAAGGCTTTAGCCAAACAGACCATCTTAGAATAGTTAGTATAGCTTTAGTATATATTTACATGTAAATGTTGTATACGTAAATAAATAAATAAAAAGTAAACTCCAGATTAGATAGAATACACACTACAAAATACAATAGATATGCATAAAAAAAAGAAAGAAATGTTATAAATAAATTATATTAACATAACTCAGGTCTGTTTTGTTTTATTTCTACTCTTAAAAACATCAAAGCCATATCTACATAAATCAATGTAATAAAAATTGTCGTTATAATTGCTCATCAGTTGAATACAATCGGAGATAAAAATCCAGATCTTGCCCTTCTCTGAGGTATTCTAAATAAAATTGATTCAAATAATTCAGTGCAATTGATTTGACCGTTAGTTTATACAAAAATAAACATTAAGTCTGCATTGCTGAAGGCTTGCAATGCCTGCTAATTGAATGCGAGTAAAATATGGTAAGTCCTTGTATGGAAATCTTAACTTATACAATAAAAACTTGAAAAAAAAATTGCTGAATTCACTCTAGGCGCTGCACATGGAAGTTATAAAATGGGAACCAGATAATACTACAATATTCTAAAATCCTACACACTAGACCAGGTATGGGCAACCTTTGCTTAGCTGATGGCGTAATTTCGGGATTTATTCGGGTCGCGGGCCGTAGGTAAGAAATAAATAGGTAGTAGTGAATAAAAAGGTGGTAAAAATTAACACATTTTATAATTTATTAATTATAATAGCATAATCAAACATATAAAAAACAAATTAGCAGAAACAGATAAAAAATTAAATGAAAAGTAATAAGAGACTTGGGTTTGAAGCTGAGAAACAAGATGACCAATATTGGGGTCAATATCACTAGTATTTAGGCGCTAAGTGTTTTATAAATTCACATCCGTAAGCCGAGTATGAAGCTTATTTATATATATATATATATATATATATATATATATATATATATATATATATATATATATATTTCGTTAGCCCCGAGTTTCTGGTAAAATGATTTTACCGATTTATATATATCAAATTTTTTCTTATAATTAATAAAAAAATTTACTTATTTTAAACACGCTTTAAAATTGGAACAAGTATTCTATAATTATTTATTTATTGCCTACAAAATTACAAATGTACTAAAAAAGGAAGCAAATAAATGGTGTCAAATCTAATAAAAAAAAAATTTAAATTAAAATTCACTGGCTAATATGCAGGAGCCAGTGGTAAAAGCTCTGAGAATCGGTATAAGGAATGTACAGAAACTCGTGCATGAAAAAAAAAACATAATTTACTTCCGAAGAAGATTAAGAAATGTACACAGAAAAATCCAAAGGCAAAAGACTTAAGTTACAATGCAAAAATGGATATTCAAAATGCAATTTAGGATTTATACATGTCAAAGACTAATACAATCCTTCAAAAACTTTTTAATATTATAGACTAAAAAATATTATCATCACCTAAAAAGTCCTCAACTTCTGAGTCGTCCTCAAATGGCGCAATGATCACTGGTGCTATTTCGACATCCAGAACTCACTCGTTCTCGATTCCACCAATCTTATATTAATTTCTCCGTATGTTCCACAGATTTCTTCCAGTACTCTGGCGTACTATAATTTAATGAATCTTGTCAAACAATTTGCACTTTATCTGATGTAAGACCATCGTTCACGTGTTTTTCGTAATATGATTTTGCCCCAGCCCATATAAATTCTATTGCGTTAAACTGGCAATGGTATGGCGGCAGTCGTAAAACCTCATGTCCATTTTCCCGTAATATTTCATCTACGGCATATATTGTTGGTTTTTTAGTAGATTTGGCCATTAAAAGAAGTTCTAGTTTCAGCATATTGGGTAAAGGATTTTGTTTTTGTTTTATTAGCCAGTTATAAATATTACTTTTCTTCCAGGATGAAGTAGGTTGTTTATTTAAGAATCTTGAATGATAAGATGCATTGTCCAGAATGATTAAAGATGGAGGATCTAAATTTGGAATCAGTTGTTCTTTTAATCACTTTTCAAACAGTTCACAGTTCATATTATCATGGTAGTCCATACTTTTGTATGTTGAAGAAAACAGTAAACTTGCACCTGGGAGAAATCCTGTTGAAGAACCTGCATGCAAAATGATGAACCGTTTTCCCGTCCCACATCCCTTTTTTCTCGACACTTTTTACAGACTCGTCCTACCAAGATTTCGAACCACTTCCCTTAGAAAATATCAAAGCTTTGTCTAAAAATACAATTTTTTGTAAATTTTGAATTAACATTTTCCATGTATTTCTTTAAAAACTGGATAAGCTGACTTGCTATATGTGGCAACTCACATAAAAATCTTCGATTAGTCCTTTTTATATCAAAAACCCCACATTTTTATTAATTTTGACAACGATTTTAGTCCAATTTCCAATATGCCTCGATTTTTTAAAGCTTCTTTTAAAACTTGAAGGGTTATTTTAGTTTTTGATGTATATAAATCGTAAATTGCATTACGAACATCCATTTTTACATTGTCACTTAAGTCTTCTGTCTTTGGCTTTTTTCGTGTACATTTCTTAATCTTCTTCGGTAGTAAATTATGCTTTTTTCATGCACAATTTTCTGCACAGTCCTTATACCAATTCCCATAGCTTTTGCTACTGTCTCGTAATATTTTATTAGATTTAATACCATTTTTTTCGATTGTGTATGCAAAAACCCCGAAAATTGTTTTCTATTACTCATTTTGTCACTGACTTGTCAATCTGACTTTGAAGTGACATCGCTCAAAGATTTTTGCAACTGCTGGTATTTATATGTTTATCCTCTTTTTTCACATGAAAATATCATAGGTCTATTTAATTCATCTTCCGGATTTTATGCAGAAGATATGATTACAAGTAATATAAGAAAAACAAACTTAAAAGTTTGTCGTTGATAAATCGTATGACCCGCACGATAATACTGCTTTTGACTATAACTATAAAACTAGCTTTAACAACACTGTCTAGATTTGATCTTTGTGAATGGAACATTTGTTGCTGTTTTCCTAAATCGGTAATGAGTTTTTAAATTTTATCCTTTTTTAACTCGCCCGTAAGTAAATTATATTGAGCGAAATGCTAGCTGGAGTAATGCCACTTCATATTGTGTTCTTTTAAAACAGAGATTGTTTCATTGCCCAACAGACACGTAGGTTTATCACTGTGCATGATAAATCTAACGACTATTTCTGACTCGACCTGTGGCGTTCCACTGCGTACGCTTAATTGTTTTAAGTTGGTTTACAGTAATTACAAATAAATTATGTGTGCTAAATCTTTAATTTGTTTGCAAGTTATTTCAAATTTGGGGGGTTGCCCATATATGCTTTAATAAAATAAAAGGATGAAAAATGAAATTTGTCTCCCAGATCTGAACACATTCAAGAAATGTTTGTGTTTACAGGTTCATACTACGTGTTGGGCGGCGCACATTGGGGCAAAAAGGCTGTTATGCGGAAAATATTAGGTAACTTACAAACATCAAAATATTTAAGCAAAAACATCTTAATTTATCTTTGTATATTGTGCAAGGTAGCTCACAGATGTAATACATTTGATGGATTGAGGTGAGAGTTACTTAATATACAGGGTGATTCACTGTGAATAATTTGATAGACATTTACGTAAAACAGGGCATAGGATTGTTCTGAAAATTTGGTTGCTTAGGTTTTTGGTCTTGTTCAGTCGATCTAAAATGTTTTCAATGAAATAATGTTGCCAGTTTTGGCAAAAAGCAGTAGCGTCATTGACATTTTATGTGTGTCAAACTATTATACAGAGTGTGTAAAAAGTCTCGGAACAGTCAATTATTTCAAAAATGGCACACAAAGTAAAAAAGCTTTCTGAATAAAAGTGGTAGGCCTTAAAAAAACCTTTTAAACTAGACCACTTTTAATTATACAGGGTGACTCAAAAAGTCGTAGTAGACAAAACTTTTTTTTTTTTTTAATAAAATTACCTTTTTTTTAATGTCATTTTCTGATTCCTCTGAACATTCTTAGCAACAATTATGAAACATGTTATATGGCTAAACCCACTAGTTTTAGAAATAATTTGAGTTGAAGAACATAAATTCGATAGGTATGATATTACCTACATTTTGCATTTTTAAAAGCTGGTTCAAAACGTTTCACTTTATAAAAATGCAAAATGTAGGTAATATCATACCTTGTTTTCTGCAAACAATTATTATTGAGGTACCATTTACTGTGAATGGTGAACAGCTACTAATTTTTATTCAGTTCTTTACCTAATACAGAACATTAAAGAAAAAAAGAATTCCCTGCAAAACGTATGTTTTTTTCGTTATCTTATACTAAATGGCATAAATAATGATGTAATAATGCTCAACACTGGTTAATCAAATTTAATAATTAAAGCCAGTATACAAATCTAACTTTTAACAATAAGAACTACTACCTACTTGCTATTATTTAAACGTCATCAACTTTACAAATAACAAAAAGTCACCTACTGAGACATCAACAATAATTTTGTTTCGTCACTTAAAGGTAAAGTCTTTTTTTTTGGTTGCGGTCTTAATGTAGACAGATCGGGGTCCGAAGAAAGTAGCATCATATGCAATATATCTTCGTTGGTTGCTATTCTGCTAAATCTTCTGGAATGCATGGATCTATATCTTTTGTAGTCCTTGTTCCTACATTCTTGCGCCTCTTCAGACAGAGCACCTATTGGAAATATTGCATTTTCAATAATCTTTTGACCATGTACTAGGATTTTGTGGACCGTAGATGGCATGTTGTACCACATATACTCACTAACAAAAAGATTTGGTGTTTGTTGAGCATATTCGCCGAACTTATTGGGATCTATAGCCTCATTACAAGTTATAGTTTCTAATATTATTTTAAATCTTTAAATTAAATCTTTGGAAACTCCTGTGATTTCAGAAACTGTTTCAGGATCCGCGAAGAATCTTCTAGCCACGTTTCCATTATTCGTAGTGCCAGTCCCCTGCTTAACTTTATCCACTTTATCCTATAACTGGTCTTGAATATATTTTTTTGTAGTTTCTTTAATAGGACGATTATCTTTGTTTGTAGTCCACGTCTTAAAAGGTAAATTATATGCTACATGCAGAATACACTCCCATTTTATCCTATAACTGGTCTTGAATATATTTTTTTGTAGCTTCTTTAATGATGATGATGCAGCTGGAGTATCTGTTACTGCCTGTGCGGTTTAGCCATCTATCATGGTAAACATTAAGTTGTGTCGGACTTTAAACATATGACCGTGAATTTCTATATTTGTTTCGCTTAAATTTTCTGTTTCAGCATCAACTCGAGTCTTTTCAGTCCTAATTACGTCCTGTGATTCTTTTGTATATGAAAATTGCAATGTTCGACAGTAACGTGTTGACGAAGGGCGATCATTTATCCATATGACTGAGCTAGCTTCATTTTGTACGACAAGTTTAAGTGGAACTAGTGAGGTCATAAAAAGATGTGAATCAGTAGTGTCAGAATTAGCCTCTGTGAATTTTTGATTATATTCATTCTGACCAGAAGCTCCATCGCACCCCCATTTGCTATGCAAAACCAAATTGGTTTCTTTGATTTCAGCAATATCTTGTTCAGAGCAGGTGTCCATAATTCTCTTAGCCGTATTATTTAGTAAATCTTGTAAAGGCACACTAGCGGAGCTTTAGTTAACTTTTATATTGGCAGGATAACATTGTTTTTTAGATTCTGTAATATATTTGTAGGGTGGAAATATATTGAAGCCCTCATTTTTAAGACCCTGTCGTAAGACTTGGTATTGATCTTTTGTTAACTGAGCCTGCACAAAAATTGCTAATACTTTTTCGGCAGTTATGTAATTTTTTAAATTATCGGTATTACTACTTGATACTGCGGCTGCATTAATTACCTCTTGAGAAAACGATGATCGCAACTGATCCACCTTGTAGCGTTTAGCACGTTTGGAGCACTCCGTGAAGCTTTTTCTAGGCCTACCCACACCAGATACAGGCGAAGAAGAAAACTTTTTGAAATTTACACTAAAAACACCTTTCAGCCAATCACTACACTGCTGTTCAAAAACTGATTTTGTTCTATTTGCCTTTTTCCATCGACGATTAAATTGTGCCAGGAAACGTTTTTTAACGTCATTTACCACGCACTGCGTTTGCTCCTCAGTTAATTGTGGACAGTTTGTTTTCAAATATAACAGGAATTTATCAATGTCTCTACCATTTTCTATCAATTCCGTACACAACGCAACGTAAGGAATTGAAAAGGAACTCATTTTTAGCCGACTGCTACGAAATACAACAAAAAGATCAGAAACTTTAACACATCACGACAAAACTGTTCGTAACTTTATCAAATACCTATTTTTACAACAAAACTACTTCAAACCGTTTTTACCATTAAATGTTTAACATAAACAATGTAACACTAATTGCATTTCGCCATGCGTAATAACAGATATTGACACAAGCCTCCTTGATCCGCGGAGCAAGACACCAACATACGCGTGAACAATCTTTGTTTTTGTTAACATTGGCAAATATTGGCAGCTGAATCCATATTAATCAGTTAGAGAGATATATAAGGCGCTCTTTGAATCACTTTTCTGATTGTAGTTAATTGTAGATATAAAGTAAAAGTCTAAGCATTTAACACAAAACAAATAAAAGTCTCAATCTGAATAATATTTAATTATATGACATTTAATAAAGAGATTTCGACATAAAACAAAATTCATAGACAGTAATAACATACCGATACCCAGTCTAGGAAATAAAAAATCTCCAAAAAACAAATAGATACTTCGTTGTTAGAATTTTTGTTAAGACTAATATTATTAATCGACAATATAGAAATAACTAAAGCTCCAACTTTAGGGGTTCATATTCGGGAAAGTAATAATTTTTTTGTAGCGATTATTATTATTTTCAAAAGAATGATTATTTTACTAACAATGTATGTTTGATTTACTTTTCAAACACGAAATGTGTAACTTGATATTTTTCCGGTTTTGGGCCCAATGTGCGGCGTTGCCATATTTGGCTTGAAGAATTCTTTGTTATAGATCTTTACTAAGAAATCCTTAATATTGAAATTGGATTCTTGTTTCTTTGAATATACTATACACGAAAATACATTATTATATCTTTTGCCACAATATTTATTTTTATTTATCCGTGTAAATTAGATTTTATGATTATAGTTTTCTTAGGAGGTTGCGCTAATAAGATTTGACAACCTAGGGCCCAAAGCGTTTATAATGTGAGGTAATCTTGGCTCCTAAAATAATCATAATAGTGTACTCTTTTCTTTCCTACTAATTCATAAGAATTTCTATAGAAATGTCTGAATACAAAAATGAAGACCTGGCTGTTTGGGGCATAGACAACCCAGTGGCGTAAATACAATCTGTCAAAAAAAAAATGTAACAAATGGGAAACTTTTTCAGAAAGTTTTATTCTTGATAAAAGTTGGTGCTCGAAGAAAAAATACTTTTGGGAGTAATAAGGGAAATTTAGTTACAGTTAACAAGATATTTAAGGTCAAACATTGAAAAAAATCATTTTTTGGATTATTCGATCTAAATATCTCCTTAACTATAACTAATTCCTAAACTTTTATTTACGATTTTTTGTAAACTTTAAAACTGCCGGCACAAACATTTTTTGTTTTTGAAATCCATTTTTTCGCATTTTTTGAACACTCTGTATATCCGACCTAAAGTTTAATATTGTCAAAACTATTTTTCCTTTAAGCACCAAAATTTTATTAAGACTAAAATTTTCTGAGAAATGACTGTTCCACTTTTGCCCTAGATTAGTTGAATCTTTGATAATTTTAATGCAAATCTAATAATTTCATGTGCATTTTTCAAGGTCAAGTTTAGCACCTCCCCAGAAGCAATGTCTATACAGGGTGTCCGGGAAAATGTGGGAGATCTCTCGGACTCAGATAGAACATTAAAAAATAAGATGACAAGTTCCCATAAATTTTTTTCCTAGCGGCCCTCCCTACGGAGATACGGCCCCCTAAAAGACCCCACTGGAAATCGGTTTTTCTAGAATAACTTTTAAACGACTCAATATAATTTAACGAAAATTTAATATGATAAACAGTAGTAAGGACCTCTCAAAATGCTTCCCTTAAAACATAATTAGCTTGTTTAGTTTACCAGGGACGGACTAGATTGTACATTTTAACGCTCATATTTTTAACACCCTGTATGATAAGGAGTTAAAAAAAATAAATTTGGATACCTTGAACATTAAGCTAAAGAAAAGGTGCTCTTGTTCATTGTCGATAAAATGAACCGTTTTCGAGAAAAAAAAATAATAAAAGAATACAACTTTGGGAGTATTAAATATGTTTTGATCCTGAACAACCTAATACGCTAAATAGAAAAAAGTCAATTAAAAACTTCATAAGTGGGTTCAACATGTGCTCCGTGATTTGTGATGCACTCGCGGGCACGACGAATAGAGGACTGCTGTACTCGCCACAACAACCCAGCATTGTTCCTTATCATATCGCAATGAAACGTGATTCTCTGTAAAAGTTCCTCCCTAGTAGCAACCGGAGAGGAATACACCAAGGTTTTGAGATGACCCCACAGGTAGAAATCCATTGGCGTTAGGTCGGGAGACCGTGGAGGCCAGGCAATGGGACCTCCTCTGCCTATCCCACGGTTTCCATAGACGTTATTTAGGTGGTCCCGTACAGCAACGCTAAAATGGGGTGGGGCTCCATCATGCATAAAATGCATCCTTTCGCGGGTTTCAAGTGGCAAATGCTCTATTGAATCTAGAAAAGCGTTCTGAAGGAACTCTAAATAAAGTTCACCATTCAATCGTGCCGGTAATACGCATGGTCCAATGAAAAAATTGCCGATTATTCCTGCCCAAACATTAATGGATTGAAACTGATGTTGATGATGATGAACGACAGTGGCATGAGGGTTTTCATCAGCCCATACATGCGAGTTATGTAAATTTACAATACCATCTTTGGTAAATCCTGCTTCATCGGTAAAAAGAATAATGCTAATGAAGTTTGGGTTTGTTCGTTGTTGATCTAACAACCAGTTTGCGAACTGGATTCTTCGAGGAAAATCTTCAGGAAGTAGTTGATGCACTTTTTGCAGATGATAAGGGTATAACAACTGTTCTTTAAGTACTTCAGCAACTGTACTTTTTGACACATGAAGCTGCGCGGCTAATATTCGAGTGCTTATTGAGGGAGTATCAGCTACAGTATCCAAAATATCTTCCTCCAAATGCACCGTACGTACTGTTCTCCTCACACCAGCATCAGTACTCCTTTTCCCAAAACTTCCTAAAAATAATTAATGAACGTCAATAATGTTACCTTATTAATTGAGAATTGCCAACCAGTTTCTCTTAGACGTTGGTCAATTCGCTGAAATGTTTTCTCATTTGGAATATTGCGATTAGGATATCTTTCTCCATACAACCTTCTTGCTTCATAAGCATTGCAAGATGCAAGTCCGTACATAAGATGCATATCTGCATACTCACTAAATGTGTATCCCATTATCGAATTAAATTTACCAAGGTATTCAAAATTTAATAAATTAATATCGAAGTAGGTACAAAAAGATCAACGTGTCAAGAAGATTTCAAATGCACACGTCAATGCGAGATTATTTATTTCGTACCATAGTAACGTTTGTAAAAAAGTGCATTCTTTAATACTGATAAATAAACAATAATAAAACATTAATACTTTTATTATTTTTTTTCTCGAAAACGGTTCATTTTATCGACAATGAACAAGAGTACCTTTTCTTTAGCTTAATGTTCAAGGTATCCAAATTTATTTTTTTTAACTCCTTATCATACAGGGTGTTAAAAATTTGAGCGTTAAAATGTACAATCTAGTCCGTCCCTGGTAAACTAAACAAGCTAATTATGTTTTAAGGGAGTATTTTGAGAGGTCCTTACTACTGTCTATCATATTAAATTTTCGTTGAATTATATTGAGTCGTTTAAAAGTTATTCTAGAAAAACCGATTTCCAGTGGGGTTCTTTAGGGGGCCGTATCTCCCTAGGGAGGGCCGCTAGGAAAAAAATGTATGGGAACTTGTCATCTTATTTTTTAATGTTCTATCTGAGTCCGAGAGACCTCCCACATTTTCCCGGACACCCGGTATATGTGATTGGGTTGGTTATGCCCCACAGTTCTTCATCCCTTCAATTTTGTATTCAGACAAGAAATCATCGTTCTTGGACTTAGACCGTGTAAAATTAGAATTACGTTTCGCCTTCCATTGCTTGAGCCGTCTTTTTTCACGAGATCAGAACACTGAATCATTCAACCATGATTTTGTAATTGACCTCAACCGTGAAAGCTTTCGTTCTATGTTTGTATAAGACATTACTAAAGAAATGATACACAAATTTTCAGTGCCTCAAATGCCTACCCAAAAATGTTAAACAGCTCTTGGACTATGAGGATCTAAATTTACTTGTAACCTATTTTTACAAAAAATAAATTTATTTTATTATAGTACTACTTAAATTCATAAAACTGGTCTCCATTTGAAATAAAAGCTGGAATCTTAGAAAGAAGGGAGTTCAGCATCAAATTCGTGCAGTTAAGGAAACTGAAAAAACAACTTCCACTTTTCTGGAACATCTTACCTGACATGCCACCATCAAAATCGTCCATATCCTGTCCGCTATCATACCGAGCTTTCTTCTTTGGATCTGAAAGGATACCATAAGCCTCGCCCAATTCTTTGAATTTTTTCTCTTGTTCTTTTTTCTCCGCATCGGTGGCGCTGGCATGCCTGTCAGGATGATGGACAAGAGCTCGTTTTCTGGAAATTAATTATATTAGGTTAGCAAGCTTTGTATTAACATATTTCTTGTTAAAAATTAGTTGGAGTTTTTAAAGACCACAAAAATCCTCAGACTAGTGTTGTAAAAGCAAAAATGGACCCGTGTCTTACGTGTCCTTCATACCTATGTTATATTCCAAATATATATCCATAGAATCTTTGATAGAACTAAATACTCTTGAATCAAGAACGCCAATTTTCTTCTTTTACTGATTTAGAATAAGCAAAAATGTATTCTGAACTTAAAGCAAAATACCTGAGTAAATTTTATATTACAAAACACTGTAACATATTTTTTATTATATTAATATAACTTTTACAATATTATTATTTACTAATTCACGAATCAATAAGCCTTTATAATGTCCTTAAGCAGCACTCAGGCACTGGCATAGGACAAGAGTTTATCACATATCTCCAGTCAACAATCTAGTCTATGTATAATATTTCCAAAACAAATTCCCTTTCACATGAACAAGGCCCCAGGTTACTAATATTCATACCACTCAAACAAAAATATAATTACTAACATTAAAACTATTTATCGCTTCTATCAAACTCACTACCATTATCTCTTTTTAGCAGTATACATTAGGAGTATATAATATTGGATACGCCACATCAATAAACGAATTTCCACCATTTTGATTGATTAATCAATTATTGGTTAGTTTTGAGTCTTTATAAGTCTTCAAATCTTGTATCAGTAGCAATTTAAACCTATTATTTTTAAGAACAAACATAGTGAAATAAAAACGCCAAAGCAATTGAATAGTCGGTGCAAGGAACTTGTAGCTGCTCTAATATGTTATTTTGAGCTAGAACGTAAAAATAATGGACGCTTGTTGCGTGTAACTGCCATTAGAGAAGTGAGTTTTATTGATTCACATCTACACATTAAAGTTGTTTTTCTGCCAGGTGTTACTGCAGCTCTAAATTTGAACATCTCGACCATAAGTACAATATCTCAAGCAGATATGAATATTGCAGTAACCAATATAGTTAGATCGAATACAGTAACCTCATAGTTTTTTTATTGTGTAAAAAATTCATAATTTTATTACAACTTGGCAACAGGGCCAATTTGCGCCAGTTGGTCAGATGCACTAGATTTAGTTTTTGACAGACAGACTACTTATTTTATAGCTAAACATTTATAATCCAAAAAATATTCTCGATTATGCAAATAATGTTTTAATTTACTCAGAAAGTGGCGACCCAACAAGTGAATAATAAAAGAGTTTAGCAATAAAAGGGGGAACATTTTGAGTGTTCTCAGCCTTCCAATGCTCATTTTTGTTATGTGCACATTAAAATTAAAATTCTTCAAGCTACACATCATCATTTGTGGCTTATTTTTGCAAACCAGATATTTAATATGACCCCATAGGAAAAAGTCCAAAGGTGTCAAGTTGTATGATCTTGGAGGCCAGATTATTCATAAAAACATATGTTTCATAAATCAAATTCTATGACTAAATGGAATATTCCAGGTTACAAGATGTGTGGGATCCCTGCTATGTCATGTCAGAGCTATTTTTAATATTTGGGCAGGCCAGTAGATATTATGATAATCTCAAGTGCAAAGAAAGAGATTTTGTTGATAATTTAAGTGATGGGAAAAATACAGAGGGTATATCAAACTATATAAAGCCTTGGGAGTAATATGGGAGTCATTTAGGATCTCCAGGTCAAAGATAAAATTATTCTTATTTTCTTTATTTTTTGGCTCCTAGAGAATGAACAACCATTTTCTAGAGAATGAACAACCATTTTGACATACCGGTAAGCCTTCTTAATTTCATCATCACTGGCGTTTCTTTCTATGCCCAAGATCTTGTAATAATCCTTCCGTTTGCTTTTCTTCAAAGCCATTTTCGCGTCTTGCAGTAGTCTTTTGTTCTCTCTGCTCTTGTCCATTTTGCAGGCTTTCTCATAATCTCTGCAAATTTAATATAGTTCAATTACTAAAAATATTAAAAATGCGGCTTATATTTACAAATTTTTGGTAAATGCTGGAATTTTTAATTAACATCATTTATCTTTTTGGTTACTAGTTTTGCAGCAAAAACAATTATCGAACATTAGAAGCAATATTAGTAATTTATAATTTACTTGACTGCATCTTCATATTCCCCGATTTCCATATAACATTTTGCTCTTCTTAATAGTGCTTTGAGGTAGGTTTCATCTAATTTAAGGGCTGCGGAACAATCTGCAATTGCTTCTCTTGTCTTGGTCAATCTGGATAATGCTGTGGCTCTAAAAATATTACATAGCATTAGCAACATGTAGATGTTTCACAAAATCCTGTTCGGTTTTAATGTTGCTTTATCATTGCAAATTTAATTTAAAATGTGCTACTTAATTTGAAATATTTCCCTTCAAATTCAATGTGTGTAAAGTTGTTACTAGTTAAGCCTTGAACACAATGCACCTGTTTCTTAAACAATTAATGTAAAAGCTAAGCAACAAAAACAAAACGTTAAAAACAAATTATATGTAGATTTTGTAATTTAATGTAAGGACGTAGCCGATGCATGCATCGGATAAGTGGCCCTTCTGAAACGTACACTACAGAATGCTGAAAGTATCAAATCAAATAACCCTGGGAAAACAGGTAAATAAAAAAAAGGATATACAATGATAAAACGATTTCAGATCCAAAAGTAACATAATATATAAATATAGGCAATGAATTGAATGTCTTGCATATTGCAAATAACATATATTTTATTGCCGGTGATATTAACATTGATCTTCTAAGAAGTTCAGCAGCTCAGTCAGAGCTCTGTAATTTACTTTTTAGCTATAATGCAGTTGCTACAATGAAAGATTTTACTAGAATAACTGAAAATACCCAGTCTTGCTTAGACAATATTATTACAAATTTTAATGGTCATTGGCAGAGTCGTGTAGTCGAAACAAATTTATCAGATCATTGTGGTCAAATATTGACTTGTAACTTAAGCGTAACTATAAATATGCCGAAAATTATTAAAAGAGATATTGGCCAGGACAACATGTTACAGTTTTATGCAAGGATAAGTCAGGAAAGCTGGGAAGACGTTTTTGTTGCTTCAAACATCAATGAGGCCTATGATTCTTTTTATAGTATCTTTCGGTTTCATTTTGATACGTGTTTCCCCAGAATTATAGTTAAACATAGTTCAAAAGAAAAATTTTTATATAATAAACCTGATATTGCTGAATTAAAAAATCAATTGTCTCTATATCAAACAATGGCTCTAAAGGATCCAAATTTCAAGTCAGTGTTCAATTATTTTAATATATTATATAACCAGGCTCTGCAGAACGCTAAAAGAACATACCATGAGAATAAAATTGAGAAGTCATTGAATAAATCAAGGGCTATGTGGCAGGTCATCAATGAGGTAACAGGTTCTGGGAAGGGCTCAGATTTCTGCATGACGGAAAATCTAGAAGATTGTTCAAATAACTTGAATACTTTCCTTGTAAATATTGCGAAATCGCTGTTATCACAACACAGTGAAATGGGTGTAGATGGGGGTTTTACGTCCTCCATACCTTTTAATAGGAGATCATTTTTTATAATCCCAACAACACCAGAGGAAATACTGACCTTAATATCTAAACTACAGAACAAAAAGAGCACTGGAGAGGATGAGATGCCAAGCTCAGTGTTAAAACATTGTGCGAATTATATCTGCAAGCCTCTAAGTTTTTTAATAAATTTGTCATTTTCAAGTGGTATATTTCCTGATGGCTTAAAGCATGCAATTGTAAAACCTATTTACAAGAAAGGGGACAAAAAAGATTTTAACAACTACAGACCAATAAGTTTGCTTACATGCTTTTCAAAATTATTTGAATATGCAATGAATATACGCCTTCGTAACTTTTTTGTCAGCTGTAATTTATTTTCATGTCACCAGCATGCTTATTTGCAAAATCACTCAATAGAAACTGCTCTCTTTCAGTTTACAGATTTTGTTCTCAACAGAGTGGAGACTGGTGACCTGACTTGTGGAATTTTTTTGGACCTCTCTCGTGCTTTTGATTGCATTGATCACAGCATACTGTTAGACAAAGTGTACAGATATGGGATACGGGGGGAATCACTGGAATGGTTTGCTACGTATCTGTCAAATAGGCAGCAATCCGTGGAGCTAAGCGGTTCTCCTGGATCAGTAAGATCAGAGCCAATGAGCTTGATTGTTGGTGTGCCACAGGGTAGTGTCCTCGGACCGCTATTATTCATAATATTTGTTAATGATCTTAACCATATTGCTCTCAATGAAAACACTGAAACAATTTTGTGCTTTGCTGATGACACAAATATTCTGGTTACAGGCAAATCTTTTGAAGCAGTTCAAGAAAAAAGTAAAAATATAGTAAATCGCGCCAAAAGCTACTTTAATGAAAATAAGTTGATTCTTAACAATAATAAGACAGAATATATGGTTTTTAGTGGCGGTGTTAGGGAGCTTCCCAACCAGATGATGCTGGAGAATGAGATAGTTCAATTGGGATTCTCTACTAAATTTCTGGGAGTTGTCATAAATCATAAACTGAGCTGGAGTCACCATGTCGTATACCTTCCAGGGAGACTTTCTTCTGTTACATATGCTTTTAGAATTCTATCAAAAAGAGTTAACTCAGATGTCCTTAGGACGGTTTACTTTGCTAATTTCCACTCTTTGGCTAAGTTTGGCAATCTGATATGTGGAGGAACGTCAGATATGATTTAGATGTCAAAAGAGAATAGTGAGAATTTGGTTTAAGATGGGCTTTAAAGACTCATGCCGTGGTGTATTCCGAGAAAACAAAATTTTGACTATATGTGGCGTATATATATATATATATATATATATATATATATATATATATATATATATATATATATATATATATATATAGTGTATGAAATTTCTCTCTAGCAATCCTGGTACTTTCAATGAGCTGGTTAAGAACCACAGCTACAGCACTAGATCTCTAAATTATAACTACCCTAAACATCGAACAACTTTGTATGAAAAGGGTACATTGTATAGTAGTATTAAACTATTTAATAGTCTACCATGCAACATTAAATCTATCGTTGATGATAAAAGAAAATTTCTCTATAACTTAAAAGAGCATCTGTGTTTGGTAGAACCTTATTCTATCCCCGAGTTCTTGAACTTTGGAAATTAATGTGTTGAGTTGTTACTATATTGTAGACTTGATCTCATTGTAGCAACTGCATATTCATATTCATTAAGTGTTTTAATGTTTTGTTTAAGCTAAATATTGTCTGTTTTCTTTTTTTATGTATGTCTTTGTTTATATATTTGTTGATACCATAGCTTGACAATTTTATACAACAGACTACCATTTTTAATGACGTATTTCTCAGATGTATTTTTTTTTCTCTCTTTGTATTTGTTATGTCTGTAGAAATAAAAGGATTTCTTTCTTTCTTTCTTATAATAAAATTACACAGAACCTGAACAAGGACAGAAAGAAAACATCACAAAACCAATCCGCTTAACTGCCTTTTTAGCTGCAAAGCGCAGAGCTTAAAAATGCCATACTCTGGGAAGTGACGATTGTAATTGCATACTAGCCGGTCAACAAATGCGTTAAGCCCCTAATTTGTACGGTGGTATCTTTCTAAAAATAGTCGAGATCGTCTCGTTCTCCTAATAGAAACCGACTTCAGCAATATTTCACAGTCAATCCCTCCATTGAGCAATTTGTGTAGAAAAATAAGAACTGCCTTCTTTCTTCGAAATTCTAGCGTTTGCAGGCCACAAATAACGGCTCTTGTATTATATGTCAGACCTTGATATGGAAAATTAAATTTATATAAGTGGTATTTTGCAAATCTATTTTGTACTTTTTCGATTCTGTCAATGTGACACTGATATGAAGGACTCCATATTGCAGAACAGTATTCCAAAATGCTCCTAACCAATGAGTTATAAAGACACCCAATTGCTTTGTAAGTCGTTTTACAAAGCCCAGTAACAACCTCAAGATGAACATCATCTATGAGGTAGGTGAAGTTTATGGGATTAATGCATTTATGGAAATGAAGCACTTTACATTTTGAAATGTTAAAATGCAGATAATTAGTGTGGCACCATTTGAGTCTTTCAATTTCAGACTGCAGAGGCTTAGTCAGAGGAAACAGGTGAAAAGAATTTTAAGTCATCTGCATATAATAGACACTTAGACATTTTAAAACAAGACACTATTTCGTTTATAAAGAGTAAAATAAAATTGGTCCAATATGTTACAACGTTACAACACCTTCCCTGGAAGCTGAACCAGACAAGTTGACCTGCTGACGACGATAAAACACATATGATCTGATCCAGTCCAGATAGTTTTCACAAAAACCAATTTGCTGCAATTCCCATAATAGAAGCTGATGGCAAACACTGTCAAAAGCCTTAGATATGTCAGTGTAAATGACATCAATCTGTTGGCAAGCCTCAACCGATGTCATTAAGTAATTCTGAAATATTGCGAGATTTGTAGTCGTTGAGCGACCCAGTCTAGTGCAAGTTTTTATTTTTAAAGTAAATACCTACGATTCAAATCGTTTTCCAACAAAACACCGAAAAAACACAAATAAAAATAATGCTTCAAGTAAACGTTTGGCGTGATTCGCCTCGTGTTACGCTTTTTTGTCTGACAGTCGTTTTTAATATTACTTATTGTAAGGACGTAGCCGATGCACGCATCGGACAAGTGGCCCTTCTGAAACGTACACTACACAATGCTAAACATTCCAAATGGTACGAATTCGCATGCAAGGTCAAATAGATAAAGTAAAAAGTAAAATAGCCCTAAGAGGCATGTCGAATAGAAATAAAGAAAAAAAAAAGAACACACAATAGTTCGTCAAAAAAGCAACACAATACATAAATAATTAAAATACAAGTGAATAAAAATACATACAAAGTATACATAGATATAAAACAATCATAAAAGCAATTCGTTTAACCACCTTTTAAGCTGTAAAGTGCTTAAACTGAAAATGTCATAATCAGGGAAGTGACGATTGTAATTGCGTACCAGTCGATCGACAAATGCGCTAAGCCCATAATTTGTACGATGGTATCCTTCAAAAAAGAGTTTAGATTGCCTTGTTCTCCTAATAGAAACCAGAAATGCGACCGACTCAAGCAACATCGGACAGTCAATATCTTCACTGAGCAGTTTGTGAAGAAAAACTAGAAGTGCCTTCTTTCTTCGAAACTCAAGTGTTTGAAGGCCACACAGAAGAGCCCTGGTATTATATGATAAACCCTGGTATGGAAAATTAAACTTATACAAAAGGTATTTGGCGAATCTATTTTGGACTTTTTCGATTTTATCGATATGGCACTGATACGATGGACTCCAAACTGTAGAACAATACTCCAGAACGCTGCGAACAAGTGAGTTATAAAGACATCCAATTGCTTTAGTATCTGTGACATGTTTTGTTTGCCGCTTTATAAAGCCCAACAGCCTGAAACCCTTCAGCACAATACTATCAATGTGCAGACCAAAAGTTAAATTCTCATCAAAAATAACGCCCAGGTCTGTAAAGGAACTAACAACTTCTATACCACATGTCTATACCACCTGACCACTTAGCTATATCATACAATTTGAAATTAGTCCATTAAGTAGTTTTTTCAGGCTGAATTTTTAAATAGTTTATTAAGCTGCCATTTTGTTCCGCCATCTTAATATATACTTAATTTTTGTGCAAAATTTGAGAGAAATTGGATAAATAGTTTTTTAGTTTTTTTAATATACACTAAGAAGATGGCGAACAATGGTGATGTCCCTGTGCGTGCTCGTGTTAGTTTAGTGAATAAATGTGGTATCTGTTCATCTAAAATTAAAGGAAAGATCATTTGTGTGAAGTGTAAGAGATATTTTCATAGTTCATGTATAGTTAAGGTTCCAGGATATCAAATTGTGGCGGAAAATGAACTTATTTGTTCGACTTGCAATGGCGACAATATAAACGACGAAATGACACTCCACGAGGCGCGAAGTATCTACATCAGGAATAATGGCATACTCAATAACCTGGTGCTCGAATTAACTGAAAAAAATGACCTCCTGAGAGAAAAAATAAAAATTTTAGAAGATAAAGTGAGTGATTTCGAAAAACAAACTGAAAACGTCGAAAAAACAGGTAAATGCAACCCTCCTTGCCCCTCGCCTCTCTCCTGTCATCATCAGTGTTGCCATTCCAATAAAATACCGAAAAAACAACCTAGCGATGACCCCGATACTTCCAATAACAATGACGGAATTTACAGTGTTGCTGAAAGTCACTCCAATGTTACTCCAAGCCACACTATCGAGAGTATGACTGGAACTAATACCAATGCCCAACACATTCCTATTTCTACACCTGCTGACTTCACAGAGGTGAATGACAGCGCAACGACTTGCGCACGTGAAAGCGGCGCAAAAGTACATAGTTTAACGTCAAATATGGTAAATAAAGAAGCAAAATTAAATGAAATAACATTATCACAAGTTACACAGGCAGTTGAAACTGCAATTATTACTACAAATCAGTCTGGCTCTCAAAAAGTCCTAAATCAGAAACAACCTGATAGTAATTTCACAGGAGTTAAACTACCAATCAATAACAGAAGCAAAACAATTAAAAGTCCACCTGAAAATCTCACTGGTGTAGCTTCTAAGAAATGGCTCTTTTTAAGCAGAGTGAATAACACTGCAAATAATGAATCTATTGTGAACTATATTAATGAAAAATTGGAGTTTGTTATGATGGCAGAAACTGATAAACAGAACAATTCCCCAAAACTGAATACAAAGAGAGAAATCATTGTGCACAAATTAAGAAGTGGACCTCATTTTAGCTCGTACAAAGTTGGTGTAGACTCAGAAATAATGAACAAAGTAAGCAGAAATGAATTTTGGCCAGAACATGTAATTATTAAAGATTACATCCCTTCACCACAAAGATACTCCTCAAACCAACAATACAACCATTTTTTCAGGAGAAGAGATCAAAGGAATCCCAGACATCAAGATTATACAGTGTATCGTAAGGACAGAAGTACTGAGCTAACTGGTAAAACAAGAAACGGTGGTGTACTCATTGCTATTCGGAATACACTCTGCTCCAAAATGCTTAAAATAGAACATGAAAGCTCTGAAGAGATTTGGGTTGCTGTCGAATCAAGAAAACAACTATTGTGTTGTGTATACATCCCACCTTCATCCGCAGCTGAAATCTACTCCATTCACTGTGATGCTGTTGAAAATGTGGTGGAGACATATGGAGAATACTCGCTCTGTATAGCGGGTGACTATAACCTGCCAAAACTAATCTGGTCAAATGACTCATTGGGTGCTCTTACAACAGGGCATACAGCAGCAGCTGAAGAAATTATTGAGACCTTCCCGTTTCTTAATCTTAGCCAAATCAACAATGTGCCGAATGCGAATGGTGTATATCTTGACCTAGTTTTTGTTGACGATCCAAAACACAAAGTGGTAATTGCTGATGATATAATTTTGGACTGTGATAGGCATCATCCAGCATTGCATATATCTATAAAATGTGATAGAAAGAATACCATTGATATATTAGAGTATGAAAATGAAATACTAGATTTTAGAAACAGTAATTATAATGTGATAAATGAATTTTTGTTAAATGTTTATTGGGATAATGTTTTAAATCTAGATGTAAACAGTGATGTGGAAAATTTTAGTAAATTAATCAATAATATAATAGAAATATATACACCAAAGAAAAAAATCAAAAATAGGTTCAAGTTTCCTATATGGTTTAGTGCTGAATTAAAAAATAATGTAATTAATAAAAAAATAGCTCATAAAAAATACAAAAGTACAAAAAATGCCAGAGATTATTATGACTTCAGTGATCTTAGACACATTTGTAAACTTCAAACTCAAGAATGCTATAAAAAATATATAAATAATACTGAGGACGCTGTATTGCAAAACCCAAGATCTTTTTGGAAATATATTCATAGTAAAAATCAAGACAGGGGAATTCCGTCAATGATGAATTACAGAGATGAAGCATCGACCGATGAGAGGGGTATAGCACATCTATTTGCAAAGCATTTCTCATCGGTCTATGTTGAGTCGAATGTGGTACCGATGACCGTAGAACCTAATTTATGTTTTCCATTTAAAAATATGGTCACTATTAGCAATCTTGTTCTTAAGATCTCTGATATTTATGAAAAACTAAATAATATCAATATCAATAAACCATCGGGTCCTGATGGGATCCCACCTGTCTTCTTAAAAAATTGTTCTTTTGCATTATCAAGACCATTGTGGCTTATTTACAATAAATCATTAAGAACAGGCATATTTCCAAGAAAGTGGAAACTCTCATTTTTGTCGCCTGTTTTTAAAAACAATGGTGAGAAAAATGATGTAGAAAATTATCGCCCTATTTCTTTGATCTCTCAGTTTCCAAAAGTATTTGAGTCCTTAGTTACTGACTTTATGACTGAAGCCTTCAAAAATGTTATTATAAATCAACAGCATGGTTTTGCTCGGGGCAGGTCCATAACAACAAACCTGCTTGTTTATGAACAGACTCTGTCAAGGGCACTGGAGGCAGGAAATGTAGTCGACTCTATTTATACTGATTTTTCCAGGGCATTTGACAGGGTTGATCATTCACGTATGGTGAGTAAGTTGTCGGACTATGGCCTGGGAGGATCCTTCCTCTCTTGGCTACAGTCATATCTTAAAGGGCGTCAACAAATAGTAAAAATTAATGCATCTGAGTCTGGGATTATAGAGGTTACTTCTGGAGTGCCCCAGGGGGGTCATCTTGCGCCTCTCCTTTTCAGCCTTTTCATTAATGATCTAACAACCTGCTTCCAACAATGCCAATTCTTGCTATACGCAGACGACCTAAAAATATTTAAATGCATTGACACTCAGGATGCAGCGAGTGCGCTGCAGGATGACCTTCGAAGATTTGAGATATGGTGCACCCAGAACGCAATGAACCTAAATTTGGCAAAATGTAAATATATTCAATTTTCGAGAAAGAAAGTAACTAATATAAATAAATATGTAATTAATGATCATATTCTAGTAAATGTAACTAGTATTAGAGATTTAGGTGTTATATTTGATACAAAACTCACTTTTAATGATCACATTAGAATATGTTGCAACAAAGCTTTTAAAATGCTTGGATTTGTTAAGCGTCATACCAAAGATTTTAATAGTGTATGGGCTCTGAAAACTCTCTATACTTCAATTGTCAGATCACATCTGGAAAACAGTACCAATGTTTGGTCACCATACTTTGATGTCCACGTTAATGCAATTGAGTGGTTAAGAAAAAATTTCTGAGGTATATTGCCTATAAAATGAAGATCCCCTCGGAGTCCATAGACTACACTCAGGTCCAGCAACTATTGGGACTTGAGTCTCTCAGTAATCGTCGTAAAAACATTGATCAGTTGCTAATTTCTAAGTTACTGTCAAATCAGATTGAATGTCCTGAACTATTGTCATATATAAACATACATGTACCTGGCAGAAGCCTGAGGGTTGTAAGCACGTTTATGCCTGAAAAGCATAGAACTCTTTATGGCCAACAAAATTCCATCAATAGGGCAATGACTCTTGCCAATGGTTTGAATCTTGACGTGTTTGTTGCCTCCACGACTTCTGTCAGGTCTGCTCTAAGAAATAAATAATTCCTCTCTGTTTACATCCTGTTTAATTAATAACACTGTATAAAAAATAAAAAAATAAAAAAAAATTTTTAGACAAAATAATACTCTACTAAGAGGTTTCTGTGATATGCTTTTGTGATTGTTTATGTCCTTAATTACATAAAAGAAAAAAATGGCCATCTTGTTATTTGATTGTAATTTGAATGTTTTATGTTTTTTTTTATATTTTCGTTGTTGTTTAAAAATTTTACTTTAAATTGAATATTGATGTATATTTTATTCTAGTGATTATAACTTAATGTAGTATGTACAATTGTAACTATTGGACATTGTCGGTTGAATAAATAAATAAATAAATAAATAACTTCAAGACTCACGTTATCTATGAAGTAGGAGGAGAGTATGGGTTTAATGCGTTTATGAAAACGGAGCACTTTACATTTTTAGAGACATTAAGAAGAAGATGGATAATGTTGCACCATTTGATAAACTTTTCCAAGTCCGATTGCAGTGGATTAGATTCAGAGGAAACTGGTGAAAAGAATTTTAAATCGTCTGCGTATAAGAGACACTTAGACACTTTAAAGCATGATACTATATCATTTATAAATAGTAGAAAGAGAATTGGACCAATATGAGAGCCCTGTGGGACACCAGATGTCACAACAACCTCTCTAGAAATTGAACCACATACGCTAACTCGCTGACGACGATTGAATAAGTACGATTCTATCCATTGCAGGTAGGTTCCAGAAAAACCAATTCCCTGCAATTTGAATAACAGAAGCTGATGGCAAACCCTGTCAAAAGCCTTCGACATGTCAGTATATATAACATCGATCTGTTGACCAGCCTCAACCGATGTTGTTAAGTAATTCTGGAAAATTGCAAGATTTGTAGTTGTTGAGCGACCACTAAAAAAAAACCGTGTTGCATACTAGTGATGTAGTGCTTCAGAGACTCAAAGATATGATCCGTGATAATTGCCTCAAACAGCTTTGGTATATGCGAAAGCAAGGAAATACCTCTGTAGTTTTTAATATCGCTCTTATCCCCAGATTTAAAGATCGGCATGAGAGTGGAAAACTTCCAAATTTCGGGAAAGGAACCCAGATTAAAAGATTTCTGAAAAATGTTACAAAGGGGCCGAGACAACGACTCGTAGCAACGTTCCAATAAAATAGTGGGAACTCCATCTGGACCAGCCTTTTTAGAAAGATCAAGGGTTTTTATTTTATTGCAGATTTCCGCCTCTGTAATACAATAGGTTGATAGTAATTTTCCCGAACAGCTTATAGGGCCATTCTTGCTAAAATCTAAACTACGGTGACGTGAATAGCAAGACTCAAAGTGAGTGGCGAAGGCATTAGCGATGTTATTCGAACCGGTAATTTCCTCTCCGTCATAATTCATGACACTGGGCAGCCCAGAATCTCTTCTCAAATTACGTACGAAAGACCAAAAATGCCTGATATTCTCTGGGATAAGCAATTGAGTTTGTGTGACATATGCAAGATAGCACATATCAGTCCGAAGCTTAACCTCACGTCGTATGTCGCAGTAATCAAAATAGTCAACATCTTTATTGGACCTTTTATATTTTTTGTATAGACGATTCTTTTGTCCAATAAGTTTTCTCAGAGGAAGGTCGAACCATTTCGGATATTTACAGTCGACTACCGTTTTCTTGGGGACACAATTATTGATACCTTCAAACAAGACCTCATAAAAGAGTTCAACCATTTTGTTTATATCAGATTCTACTGATAAAAAAGACCAGTCGGATTGATTGTAAAAAATGTTTAGATTGTGGAAATTCGCTTGATGAAACTGATAAACGCTAACTTCATTAGAATTTTTCATTGGAGAAACATATTTAATTTTAAAATTTATCTCAATCTGGATGGTAGGGATCAATGTTTACGAGGGGAAAACCAGGTTTTAAAATGGAGGCATTGACAAAGTCACTGGCAAATATTAAATCCAGAATTCTGCCCATGTGATTGCACAATGAGTTCATTTGCTGCAATTCAAAAAAGCTCATTGAAACATTAAGAGTTTCAGAAGCTGGAGATGGCAGAGATTTTGGAACAAGTGTGTTATCCTCATAAACCCATTCCACTGAAGAAAGATTAAAGTCCCCGAAAACAAAAAATGTGTGACTATCGTATCTGTTTCTCAACGACTCGCAGGTATCACAAAAAGACTGATAGCACTCCTGGCTAGAATTAGGTGGAAAATAAACGCAGCCCAAAATCAAACTTGCATTGCCCGCGCGCACCACGACCCAAACATCATCAAAGTCCATATAAGTAGGAGTAGTAACCAGAGTTACATGAAAAGCACAAGAAACGGCAATCAACACTCCACCGCCGCGATGACACCCTAGTTCCTCATAACTCCTATCTCTACGAAAAACTACATATTTGTTATTAAAAATTTCGTTGTTTGAAATATCCGCGTTAAGCCACGTCTCAGTGAGACATATCAAGTCATAGTCGCAAGACAAAACTGCAAGAGAAATCTCACCAATCTTTGTGCGAAGCCCTCTGACATTCTGGTAGAACATGACAAGACTGTTCAGTTGTGGCGAAGCATTTGTAATTGGTGTCAGAGTGGTTGCTGACTTGTCAGTGAAATGAGAAAAGTTGATTCGACATTGGTTGCGTTTGAAGATTTCTCAGGTTGGACTGGAAAACCACGGCACAAGAGACTGACCAGCTCTGCCCTTTCATCATAGTACATAAGGTGTTCGTGAGTAGTCAAGGTAAGAGGAATAAAGCTGACAAGCTCCTGGACAAGTTGTTTTTCCAAAAATATGTTTTGATCACGGATAAAACTGTTCAAAACCAGTCTATTTCTATAACGAGGGGTGCTCACTATCACGAGATTTGTATTACTACAGGCTTTAAGTACACACTGAACCTGTTCTGCTTTAATTGGAGTCCCCCTAATAGCATTCTCCGGTCCACAGAAAAACACAATACAATCATCCTTTGTGAATTTGGCGCAGTAGGATATGCATTCAGAGACCAGTTCCTCAAACCGAAACTTAGAACGCCATTGACAAGTCAAATGTTCCTCGTGTAAACCTCCTAAATAATGACATACAGCCTCTAGCCATCTCGTTGCCGATAATCAAAAGCTGACGCCTTCTCTGACCAGAGCCCCTAACAGAATTTGCACTGACTGATTCGTTATGTGGTTTACTATTGAGCGAGAAAATTTGCTGATTGAGAAGCTTGATGTCGTTTGCATAGCATTCGTTCTCCTTCTCCAGCGTCTCAATGGTAATGGTCATACTACTGCTAAGCTTAGTTAATTCCGATACTTCATTTCTGAGCTTGTCTTCGGATTCACTGCAGTTTTTTATTTCTGTTGTTAGATCCCTGTTTGTATCTTCTAACCTTCTTATTTCAGTTCTGAGTCCCTCTAACAGCTTATTCTGTTTATCAAGTTCGGCAGTAAACTTTCTCTCTGCTTCTGCAACTTCATCCTCGAATGCATCGCTGCTGCTTTTTACCCGACGAATATGGCAGTCCCTCTCTTTTAATTCCCGTTTTAAATTGAGAATTTCTGTTAAAAACCGCTGACATTCATTTTCTTTCCCTGCCTTTCCTTTATGCCCTCCAATCACAACTGCTTTAGGCAGACGCTCAAAACAACTAGGATGAAAAACGCCGAAACACACTATGCAGCAGTAATTAGCAAAGTCTTTACTTCGACAACATTTAAAATTTCAGAGCATTTTCCCTGAGTTAAAGAGACAAAAAAAAAACAATCAGTGTGGTAACTATAACGAAGGAAAGGGCGTAATATATACTTAAAATGTGTACTTAATATCTAATATAAAATTTAAAAAGCCCATACAATAATAATAATTACAGTGATAACATAACAAAGACGGGGACACTCGCTTCACGCCCAGGGGTCTGTCTGAACGACTTAAAAAGCACAAACAAAAAAGACCACTATAAAAAGGAACAACAGGAAGGAAAAATAAGGACTAATTATTATTATTATTATTTTATAAATTCAAAATTTAAGGTTGTTATTGCTAACAGACACTAATAATGTGCATTGCTAAAACTCTACTAAAAACTGAATAATATAAATTAGATTCGCCTGACCCAAGTAAATGAAAATTACAATTTGGGATCTTCTTATCAGTAAATTTGCATATTCTGTTGTATTGGAATGTTCATGGAGTGATAAATTTTAAATTTTGTATTGTTCCATTCAGCAAGTGAACATAAATTAGCATTCTATTTCTTTAGATAATAAGATTGTTTATGAGCTACTGGATTTGAATAATATGAGAATACATACAGTTTTTTTCAAGCAACAAATCAATACCAGACACATATATTTTTTCAAAGTTAAAACCACTAAAAACAACACCTCTGTAAGAACACAATTTAATCACAATTCTACAGCAAGTCTTGCGTCTATATTCTGTCGTCTTATGTGTGTTTAATACTATGTAACTTCGAAATGACAAAATCACGCCTAATAATTTACGGTTTTTGACATCACACACTTATGAATATTATGTGAAATATTTTAAACTAAGAAGCAGCATTTAAATTCAATTTGAGATCATAAAGCTCTATTATTTAATGTGCTTTTGGACTAGATAAGATTATTATTTGGTAAATTCTACAATATAAGTACTAAAACTATTTTATTGAGCTAACTTTACAACCCTATTACTAGTTCAGCAGCAAAAGTGGTTGATGTCTTTACCTATTAAAGTGTAATTTGGCATTTGTTTTTTTGTTTAATGGGTCAATTTTCAGTGCCTCTGTGTATAGCTTCACTGCATCTTGGAATTTACATAACTTAAATGTCTCATTTCCCTCTTCCTTTTTCTTTTTCAGTTCTTTAGCTCTTTTATATTGGTCCATGGCTTTAGCATGATCAGGGGCAAGTCTTAGAACCTACATTTAAAAACCAAAAAAAATAGGTGAAATAAAAGCAATTCTAATGAAATTTACATATTTTAACTGTTACATTTTGAAAAATGACACATCTGAATAAAACTGTGATAATTTGCAAAATAATTAAAAATTCACATACACACAGAACACTAATAATAAGTTAGTAGCCTTATTTCCCTTTTAAAATGTTGAGTTACATTTCAGATAACTGAAACTGCACTTTATAAGAAAAACTTAAACATGTTTAACAAACCTGTTGGAAATGACTGAAAGCTTTATCAATATTGTCTTCATAATAAAGACACAAACCCCTGACGTAGATCGCCTCAGCGCTGCCCTTGTTAAAATGTAATATATCATTAGCAATTTCTTGTGCTTCTTGATACCTAAATTACAAAAAAAAAATCAAATTATAACATGAAACAAGGAGGTTTGACAAAATATTAATTAAACATATAAGCATACCTGCCCAAGAAGGCTAGACATTCAGCTTTCATGAGCTTATATCGTTCACAAGTAGGTGCCTCATCTAAGCATCTATCCATGCAATAGACTACTTTGCGATAATCTTTAGACTCATAAGCCTTCATTGCATCTGCCTCATATTGCTTGATTTTCTGTATGGATCTAATTTCATTTGCCACAGACCCGACCTGGAGTTTTTCGGCTTGCGTAGCAGCACTTTCAGCTGTTACTAGGTCGCCAAGAGCAATAGCACACTTTACGATTCTTGAATAGCTAAAAAAGAAACATTTAAATATAACAGATCAATCAATAAAGCTCCTCATAAAAGACTTAAGAAGTAACAAGGATAGATTACTCCTCTGTGGAATTCTGGATGAAACATGGATAGGAATAGACAGCATATTAAATATTTTAACAATTTATTTTTAATTTGTAGATAGCTTTGCAACATGGTAGTAAAATTATTCCAGATATTCAACAGGCTGTAAGGTTTACTTGATTAATTTTGTCAAAGGTCTTAGAGAAGTCAGTGTAGACTGCATCAACCTGATATTTATGCACCGACAAAGCTATTAAACAATGTATTTAGTTCTGTATTTTCGTTCAACCAACAAAAAATAGAAAGCTACCTTTCTTGCATAAAAATATCAATTAATATGTAAACTTAATACTAAACTCACCCTTTAATAAAAGTTGGATCCAATTGCACACTCTTACGGGCATCTTCGAGAGCTTCTCTGTGTCGATTTAACATCATAAAGCACGCAGCCCTATTGCCATAGTAAGCAGCAGTATCTGGGCACAAGTTTATGGCCTCGGTGTATAATGGTAGTGCTGAACGGTATTGTTTGATCTTGAATAGTTGATTTCCATTTTCCTTTTTAAGTTCAGCAACCCTGGAAATACAAAAATGATGTAAGGTGTGTAGTTATGAGAATGTTAACAAATATATGGGCAAGTAAAACTCTCTTATAAACTATACCCAAAGTTTAATAACAAGTTTTACATAACAGCATTCAAATGAAAATACCTACAAATAAACTAACAATTTGAAAATTCCATTCTTTAAAATCTGGAAAATGAATGCCAATATCAAAGATCCATTATAGTTTACGTAATAGATAACTCATTTAAATGGACGCCTTGAATCGGTAATTTCGTGCGGTAACCCTGGACTAGCGAATGGGAACAAGACGCGGCGTTGCCAATCACTAAATGTTAGAAGAGATCTTTTAGTTAAAAGCGGAATACTGAATTCGGCTGTTAATCTTAGGGGTCGAAATTTGATACAGGTTAGAAAACAAACTTATTCCTACAAAAACCTGAAAGCAGTCTGCGGTCGCTACTCTCGTCTGCCAGGTTCTTCAATAAACTTGGCAACCTTACGCGTTCATTTCTCGGATAGATGCAAGCTTTTCAAAAGGGGCCTGAAATGTATAACAGGCAATATGACATTAACAAATTACAAAGAACCAGTTATTATAAGTACATCAAACGGCAAGGATATAAAAAGGATTTTTAACTAATATGGACTAGTTTTGTCTTTAAAGATTTAGTCATGTTAAGGTTCTTTAAATAAGAAATGGTTGTATATATTTAAAGAAATTATTTATATTTATTAAATTAACAAGAATATTGTCCACAAATCGTTCTTTAGCTGAAATTTTTGACTCAGAAGTCCTGTTACTAAACAGGTTTCTTATTGGCATGCCAATACAGATCATTGCAACCTCCTTAGGGTTATTATAGTGTTTCAGAAATGTATAGAGTAATAAAATGGCGAATTCGGTCCAGTTTGGCTGAATTTCAGAGTCGTCCTTAGGTGTGGGTAAACTTTGTTTATAGAAATAATAATAAAGATCCTTTTAAATCCCTGTCCTTTTGCTGGCAACATTCAATCTAACAAAAAGATGTCCTAACAATTCTAAACTATCAGTGAGTGAAAAAGTTATTATTTTAAATGTATACAATTGCATAAAATAAGCTTACCCTAGTTTTACTGCACAAGAAATTGTTGAACAATGTTCCCGAATGATTGGAATTGAAAAGTCCGTTTGAAATTATTGCGATAGAGAAAGTTAACAGATTATATAGTACCTCCCAAGAAAATTCCAGGAAGACCAGCAAAAGTCCTTGATGAAGACACTAAATGTGCAACTCGAAGAAAAGTTCACTCTTTTTACTTTAAAAAAGATAAAGAGAAATATAGATAAAGATAAAATTTTGATGGAGCTTGGCCAAGATGACAGTATTCCTTTGATAATAATAATAATCTTTATTGTCTAACAGATACATCCATTTATAAGACAAACGGGCGCAAAATAAAAGACAGAATATAGGGTCAAGTGGGGTAAATGTAAACGAATTTGACAAGTTAAAAAAAAAATAGATTTTACCTGTGTGTCAAAATTTTTCTATAATGAAAATCTTTGGAACAATTGATCTACTATATTGTATAGGTCTTCTATTTTATAAAAATAACCAAAAAATAATTTAAAACATGAGATTTTTGTTTTTTTTTTGTCATTAGAAAAAAACTGTCACTGTTTACTTTTACCCCTGGGGTATTGGGGTAATTGTAAACAGCTAGTATAAAAACCAGCTGAACAAATGAGAAAATTTAAGGGGCAAAAGTGAACATTTGAATTATTGAGTTGTAAAAAAAACATTGCATACAAAAAAAACTTATACTTAACATTAATTTGAATTAAATCAGAAAAAAGAATAATAATGTGACAAAAAAGTATCTTCTAATACCGGAACAATTTTTTCAAAATGAGAGTAAATTCTTTCACCTTTCATTTTTATGATGGGGAAAGGCAACACACCTATAATTTGGTCATGCCTAACAAAGCTAATGTCACTTGAATTAACAGCAAAATTTTGTTTGGTATCATCTATAGCTCTTAAACCCACCACTTCAATGTCACTATCTATTACATTTTCAACAGAACAAACAAATTTATAAATCATCGTGTTTCTTTTTCCACCTTTAAATTGCACAAGAACGAAACTTCCGGTTTTTAGATCTTTAAGGGAGGTCTCGTCTAAATCAATTGGGTTCTCATCAAGTTTTTCGGCCTCCAAATCCCAAGAGCTGGAGGTGTCACTTAAAAAGTCTCTGCTATTATTTTCTTCCTCGCTTGAACTATATTGTGGTACTTTTTTTGTTTTTGTCATCTTTGGTTTTTTTATTTTATTTGTTGGCAATTCTTTGGTATTGGCTTGTCTTTTTTGTTTCTCTGGTTTGGGTTTCTTTATTTTCTTCTCCTGTGCTTGTTTGAGTCTATCAAGAACTTCTTTGCTTGTCAATATTTCGCCATATGTCTGTTGTCTCAATCTGGGTATCACTTGCTTTACTATGGTTGTCACATTTTCCTTTTTCTCTGGGGACTTAAAAAACAATTTGTTAAGTGATGTATCAGGTATGTTACTACTTGTCGCTTGTATATTACTCGACATGCAAGCAGACGTACAAGTTTCAGTACTGACGGGTTTGCATGATTGGTCATTTTTTTTAGGGTTGGAGGAGTTAATACCCTAACCTCTTGCCTAATTGGCTCCTCCTGGTGATCATCAAGAGCTTGTATATTACTTGACATGCAAATAGACGTACAAGTTTAAGTACTGACGTGTTTGCATGGTTGGTTATTTTGTTTGGGGGTTGGAGGAGTAAATACCCTAACTTTTTGCCTACTTGGCTCCTCCTGGTGATCATCAAGAGAAATGCTTTCAGGGATATCTATAAGGTTTTCTGTTTTGTGTGTTGTTTCTCCTTCTTCTATAAAAGTGTTTGGCTTCGGCACAGCTTCTAATTGAGGAATATCTTCGGAAGCATCTATAGAGCTTTCTGTTGTTTGCATAGTGACAATGCGTTCTTTGGATGGAGTGTTCTGATTTTGCAGATATTCCTCCAGTTCGCGATGTTTAAAGGAACTTGTTGGAAATTTCGTTTCGTCGACTGGAAAAATCCCACAGCTTCTAAAGCCAGATATGATATTGGTCGGTTTTATAGCACTAGTCCATACTTCAGCCAGTAGTTCAACAAAGTCCACTTTAGACAATCTTCCAGTTCCCTTGCCCATTTGTCTCTTTCCGAACGCTACGAGTTTTTTCTCCCAAAAAGTCTTGACAGGACCAAACGCGCATTTATCAAGAGGCTGTAACATGTCGGTCAGATGACTTGGTAACTTGATCAAAGTGATATTATTAGACATAGCTTCTTCAACTATGCGAACGCTAATATGGCTAGCATGCCCATCATATATTAGCACCGCTGCTTGGTTTGGAATATTTTTCGATTGCCTTAAATTTTTGACATGAAGTATGAAACTCTGGGTGAACCAGGTGAAGAACTGGGGTTCTTCCATCCACCCGTTCTTCGATACTGTATATAACGTCCCAGGATAAACTTTGTCGGACACCCAGCGGGCTTGTATACCAGCGCCCTTGAATACGATGAGAGGAGGAAGAACAGACCCATCGGCTCCAACACATGCCAACACCGTAGTCGATTCCCTACCCGATCCTCCAGATATTCGACTTAGTGGCTTCCCTTTTTGTCCAATGGCCCTTATTCGACTTGGGTCGCTTTTAAAGCCCGACTCATCTGTATTGAAAACGAAAGATGCCTGTTCTAGAGAAGTTATTCCAAGTCGATCGAATGTGGTGCTTAAGTCTTTGTAGAATTTGTAGATCACGTCCGGCCTTCTGGCATCCTTCCGACACTTTTGCAAATGTTCAGGTTTTTTTAATGATAATAGGTTGTTATGACGTTTCAAAAACGAATAATACCAGTCTGTTCCTGGGCGGCCATCAATAAACGGGGTTGACAGGTTATTAGATTTTATATATTCCTGGATAAGGTCTAACAGTTCGTCTCTATCACATGGAAATCCAGATTGTGCGCGGGCCAATAGACAATCTACTATTTTCTTTTCTGTTTCAGAATTAAACGCTGGTTTACGACCTCGCCCTAGAGAGTCAATGGCGGTTTTCCTTCCATTAAGCCGCTGCGAAATAACGGCAATAGGTACACCGTACTGTTCATGTGCCTGTCTATAAGATAGATTACGATTTTGTACGTCTCTAACAGCTCTTTCTAGATCCTCCTGTCCATAAGCTGGGCCGTTAGTCTTGCGGATATATTTTCTGGGCATCTGGAACAAATTTATTAATTAAAATATACGTTTACATTTACCCCTAAAGTCTGTTTACATTTACCCCAACCAAGCATTTACATTTACCCCTTCACACTTTTATTCAGGGTAAAAGTAAACACCTCTATAATATTGTAAAAATACAACAGCTAGTTTAAAAACATAGTTCAGATTAATAATTATGGTATTTGCAACTATCTTAAACATATTTTGTAAAACTTACCATTGAAATTGAATTTTCACTTAAATATTTCACACAGTATCACTAACACGAAAACAAAATTTTTGCAGTAGTCCAGACGAGAATAAACAACAATCAGAAGACGCGTCCGTAAGCAACTGTTCGTTTGAATATGATGGAAGGTGGGGATATTTTGTCAACCGCCATGCGGTATTAGGTTCTGGTGCGAATTTTAAAACGAATATTTATGGCGTTTACAATTACCCCTGTTTACAATTACCCCACTTGACCCTAATAACATTATCACTTAGATAAGCTAATATGAATAGTAATAGATAGAGTATAGAAAAGTAAATAATAAAATTATTAAAGTTGTCTGCATACATGACCTGTCACCCTTAATCATCATTCAAGGCACAAGAATCTATTCTTTAAAAGTGTTGTATAATAGCGTTTTCATTAGAAAATTGGTTTATAGGGTCCGCAAATGGAAAACTCAGAATATTCTAGTGGACCTAGCAGGAACATGAAAGTGGACTTGATGCAGTAATATTGGAAGTCAACATAGTACCTACATAGCTTTATAAGAAATGTAGCCAGATGGTTAAGGCTCACTAATAATGGAAGCTGAAATTGCGTGGTTAGCAAAATCTCATGGATTCCTTTAGGAGAATACACTTTCTCCCACCTAAAGACCAAAAACTTAGCAAACTTCCTCTGGACACTGTCTAATTGATTGATATATTTATTATAACTAACTATAACTAGAAAACTCTTATGGAAAACATTTTGATGAAATGATAAAATATCTTCTAGCTGATTTGGTAGTGGTTATAGATAAGTAAACTATCATTCACGGCACATAGAGCACATTCAAAAATACTTTATAGTCAGAAAAATTATAAATTTTCATTGACAAAGCATACTACACTAAATAGTTAATCAAACAATTAAAATAATATATATCTTACAATTTATGGTAACAAACAATATAATGAATTAAATGTAAAATTGATAATATAAGTCAGAGAAAACCAACACTCAAAATTATTAATTAATATAAACTAAATTAAAATTAAAACATACCTTTAATAAGCACATAACATTAAACTAATTAAAAGTGGAATGCATGGTCAAAATACAGAATAAACAAGAACTTAATAAAAAACTTGAGGAGCCAATATTTAAAACCATAAGAGGGGTTGGGTTCTCGGATTATAACAAAATAAAGTACTTAACTAAACTACTTCGGGCAGTTAAATATAGGATATAATGTATAACCAACTTTATCTTGGAGAAAACAACCAACTACCAAAGGTATCGAGTTTAAACCCAATTTGTTATAGAAAGAACTACTAGCCTAGGCAAATTTACACAAAAATTGCTTTACGAAATATGCCGTTGAAGATATAGCAGAAAAATATAATGTAACTGTGCTGCACTTACACAACATTTAAAATGAAAGATGTTAAGTTACTGTTTGATCAAGCCATTAAGGAAGTGACACCAGAAAACTGGCGAAATATTTTTATTTTGTTAAAATACAATTTCATTAAATGCAAATTCTTTCTATAAGTATCCAACCGCACACCTTTGGAGTACCATTTTCAGCATTTATGAACAGATAACAATAGGCAAAATGCATAAATTGTCCCAAAACTGGGTGGCACTACCTGCACTTGATGAAAAGAAAAAATTTTGCAATGAGATCAATTTCAAACTATGGAAGTGCCATAAATTATTGGTGGGTCATCCTGTAGTGTTTTTGCATACCTATTGACGTTTTATTGAAACAGACTATAAAATCTTAATTAACAGACATATCTTTTCATTGCTTCAATATTTCTGTTAAGTTTTTATTAAATAATGAATAAAACATTTTCCATGATCTTTCACAGAACAGAATTAAGGTGAATTAGCCAGTAGTCAGTGGTCGGACAAAACGTATTTATTGGGAAATAAGTTAAAAACACAATAAAAACCCGATTCTGCCAACTCTTCCACTCGGTCCGATAAAATTTTCTTTGTCTAAGTTGTCATCCTGAAACCGTTAAAAAAAGCGGGAAAGTGACGACACGTTTGTGCTCTCCAGTTTTTGCCTCTTAAAGATAGAAGTGACACAGTTTTAAGGTAAGTTAAAACATTTTGTATCTGCTTTATGAAGTCCCTATAACTTAAGCGTATGTAGTGTAGTCTATATTTTTATTTTAAATAGCAAAAAAGGGTATTTTTTAATATTTTAATGTTTTATTTGGGTGTCCGATAAACTGGTCTACAGTTTCGTTGTAAGACCAGTAGCCGGACAAGTGTCCGACTACTGGAAAAGGTAACTCTTTTATTTATGTCTTTTTCTTGCTAGTTGGCATGTAATATCTATTGTCTTTTTTGTTTTAAATATAATGAAATACAAGTTTTCGACCGTGTTTAGTGGTCGGACAGCAGAAACTCAATACAAACGCGGGTTAAAGGAGATAAAAAGTGTCCGACCACTGGTCAATGCTAAATTTAATATGTTTGAAAGGTCGGACACTAGTCCTTTTTCGAAGTCACATTGCAGATTTCAGACAGATTTTGTTATGAGTTTTTCGTTGTTTTCAGACATGAAGCCCAAAGCAAAAGGGAGTTTTCATCAATATGACCGAGATGCGTTAGAAAAAGCAGTCCAAGCTGTCCGAGAAGGGGGACAATTGCGAGAAACATGCAGGCAGTACGGGGTTCCAAAGTCTACAGTGCAGGACCGTATTAAAGGCAAAGTGAGCGACGTTTGCAAACGGATGGGACCAGATCCTGTTTTAACTGGAGAAATTGAAGAAAAATTAGTTAGTTGGATTGAAAACTTAGCCGCTTGCGGATTTCCAATAAAAAAACAGGTTTTACTTAATACAGTTGAAAAAATAGTAAAAGATGAAGAATTGGAAACGCTGTTCACCAATGGAAGACCTGGTCAGAGTTGGTTCTACTGTTTTATGAACCGACATCCCCATTTAGCCTTAAAAAACGCCGAGTCCTTGGAAAAATACAGAGCTCAAGTAACAGAAGAATACATCAGGTCTTGGTTTGAGGATTTAAAAGTTTTTTTAATCAAATCGAACGCTGCAGACATCTTGGAAAATCCAAGTCGAATTTTAAACGGCGATGAAAGTGGGTTTTGCTTGTGTCCAAAAAGTGGTAAAGTTTTGGGTGTGAGAGGACGTGACCTATTGTTAAATCTGGAAGTAGCAAAGAAAATTTAACGGTGTTAATTACTTTTACGGCCGATGGCAGACTTTGCCCTCCACTAGTTATCTTTCCTTATGTGAAACCACCAAAAATTATAGTAGATCGTATGCCCCCCGGTTGGGTACTTGGAAAGTCAGATAGCGGTTGGATGAGGTCGGAGGTGTTTTTTGAGTATGTGGCTAATGAACTTAACAAATGGTTGGACAACGAAGGCATTCAGCGACCTGTATTATTTTTAGTAGATGGTCATCAATCACATATGTCTGTTGAATTAAGCAGGTTTTGTAATGAGAATGGCATAATTTTGTAGCCGACGTTGCGGTTTTTAAACCATTAAAAGACTATTGGCGGGAAGAGGTAAGAAAATGGCAGGCAAAAAATGAAAACCGTGTAGTTACAAAAACTGAGTTTTGCCCTATATTTGAAAAAGCTCTTCTGCACCCCAAAATGTCAAACAACATGAAAAATGGTTTTAAAGCCTGTGGGTTATACCCATTCAATCCGAACGTGGTAAATTATAAAAAGTGAGTACAAAATGTTTTGGAGAACTTGGCAATTCAAACAGACGTAAAGGGTCAAGAAGAAATATCAGAAGCCAATATCATAAGTACTGAAAAAGTTATTACAAAGCTGAGACCAAAGCTGTCTGAACTTGGAATCTCTACGGATACGATTCTGACCCTTATAAAATCATTGAAAAAAGGTAGTGGCAATGGCGACTCGTTTTTTACTCCAGAAGAAATTGACGGAATGGATCTCATTTTTACAGATAATATTGCCACAGCTAGCAGTAAAGTTCTTGGAGTAGCACCAGATCAAAGCCCTAAAGTTGTAATATTACAAGACATACTTCTCAATGTAGCCCAAACAGACCAAAATATGGATAATTTATTCCATGATAATGAAAAAATAGAAGAGAGAAAAATCTTAGAAATATCTGACTACGAATTGGAGAAATCTGACAAACCTGTGTTAAACCAAGAAGTAATAGAAAAAGAGGTTGATATTTTGGGGCAAGATGAGACATTCACTATGGGCACAGCGAGCCAAAAAATGAAACAAGTAAGAACTGGTGGAGAATGCTTAGCTCTAATACAAAAAGATAATGATATTTTGGGACAAGACACATTTACTAAGGAGACAGATAACCAAAGAATAATAAAAAGGACTGATGAAGAATTTTTAGCTCAAATACAAGAAAAGGTAGATACTGTTGAACCAGAAACACTTACTAAAAAGATACATAATCGAAAAATAAAGGATGTGATAACTGATGGAAAAAATAAAAAGAATATTGAGAGTTCAATTTTAAATTCTAATGTTCAAACCCAATCAAATCCAATAACGCTCGCCAGTTGCAGTCCCTTATTTGAAAGGCATCTTTCATATCCTCAACCTGTAAACAAAAATTCAAAGAAACGCCAAAGGGAAAAACTACCCTCAGCAATTTCTTCCGAAGCTTGGCGAAAGTATTACGAAAATAAATTGAAAGACAAGGAGGAAAAAGAGAATGCCAAAAAAATTAGGAAAATAGAGGGAATAAAGAAAAAACAAAGTAAAACAGATAAATCAAGAACCTTAAGTAACAAGAATGTGGGTAATCAAGAGGACCAAGAGGTAGGAGAGTCTTCCTTAATGGATAAAGAATCTGAAGCTGATGATAGTAATCCAGAAAACCCAAAGCAAAACAAAAATGTACCAAAGCAAACGTGTGGAGAATGCGCGGAAGAACTTGAAAGTGACACCGAAACAGAAGTGGAAAAAAATGTAGGTTGTGATTCATGTATCTGCTGGTTTCATTAGGATGCACAGAATTTTCAGGGCTTTCTTATAGGGAAGTATCTAACTTAGATTTCAAATGTAAATTTTGTAATGATGAGTAGGCAGTTAGTTGTTTATTTGTTTATATGATTCCTAATTCTACCAAACACTTTATACGTAGTATTAGTAAAGTTTTTTATTTTGTTGTTTCTAGTTAACAACGCATGAATTCTCTTTTAAATTCTATTATTGAAACTAAGACAAAGTAACCTGTACTCTCGTATGACTTGTCAACAGATACCCAGTATTTTAATGACTAATAAATATTTTTATTTTTTTTTTTTTTTTTTAACATTTTTATTTGATTTTTTTAGTCAAGTTTTTTTTATCTGCTGTTAACAAATATTTTTATGTTTTGTTTGTTGACTTCTCATATGTTTTGCTTTTGTAGCGCAGTAGCAATAGGTTTTTGCATTAAAATTTTAGTAGATACATATTAAATACGGGACTGTGCAGAATCAGCCAATCACAAGGCGTCCGACTAATGGTAACTGCCTGGCCGGCCATCGGCAAACACTGTCCGACTACTGATAAAACAGCACTTATATCACTTAAAAAAATAATTAAAATCATGAGTAAGTTTATGTAAAAAAGTCTTATATTTATTTCACAAGATTTCAATTCCATTACATCAATAAATAAATTTTAATCAACAATTTAAACTCAGTTTTTCCTAACCTGTCCGACCACTGGCTAATTTACCCTATACCAAAGGATTTTGTACCACCAATTTTCTTCATGTTTATATTGACACCTTTTTGCTAATTATGAAAATGCCAGGCTTGATACCTTGGTCTTGAAAGACAACCTTGAAAATTGACAAGAACTCTATCATAAAAGACAGTGTATTCATTTCTAATTTTACTTATGGGTATATTCTCTCTCTTTCAAACACATTCTTTCTTATGACAGGGTTTTGTCAGATTTCTTGGCTGTTTTTAAGGCAAGATGTCCATTAATTGAAATAATATTATACATGGAGTTCATTCAAAATAACAAAGTTGATGCTCATTTTTTTCTCCAATTGTCACTTGTTTTTTTTTAAGAAAATTCTGATGGTTCAATGAAAACCATAAAACAAAGGTTAAATACAAGTTCCAAACACATTTCATTCAATTTCTGAGAGCACACAGAGCAAAAAGTTATAAAAAGACCAATGAACCAGTAAACCAATAGAAACTCCCAAAAATAAAACTAAGACTAAAACTGCATACATATATATTTAAAAACAATGAATTAAGTTTACATTTCAGATTAGTTTCTTCTATTTCGAATAATAAAATAATTGGTGCATAAAATACAAACATTATTAGGCTAAGATTACAACATTAAACATTTTATCAACTGATAACAAAATCTGTTTAAGCTAATGTATTAATAAAAAAGTACACACAGTTAAGATTTGTTTTGAATTAAATGAAACATTTTCTAACTAGTTTGGACTCCCACCTTCCAAAGAGGAATGATTAATTTTTAATTCATAGGTGCAGCAAAAGCAATATGTGGGGGAGTTATAAATAATCGAGTAGGAACCGAGAAACGCTGACCTTTTGCATTTCCTTTAGCTAAAAATAACATTATTGTATCATAGCTTAACGTCAATTCAAAATACCTATTAATCTGGACATGAAAATTAATATTAAACAGCCTATTAGGTTTGTTCTATTCGAATTAGTTCTAGAATAGGTATTTAAAGAAAAAAAACTTAGACAAAGCGTTTACTTTGCGTTGCCCATTTTTCAATTTTAAAGAGGTGAATAAAGCCAGAAAGCACCAAAAAACATTCCTCATAAATAACACTATAAAATACATATAAGTGTTACTCACTCTTCCGTAGTTTTTGGGAGGATATCCTCGTTATCATCAGAGTCCATTATCACGTCTTCCACAACTTCCACCATCTTGAAAAAGTGCGACTGCGACATTGCGATCGATTTGACGTTTCCTGGCGCATGCGAATTGTTGAGAATCACTCTTCCTCTTCCGTTTCCGATTTTTTTTTTGAAAATTAATAAATATTTAAAGAACTTCCAGCAATTCACGAAAAATAAATAATATCACGAGAATAAAACTGTAAATTTGGATTACTATCATACCTGCTTGATAAATAATATCAGTGTTCAGGTAAGGTTATCGGACTAATTAAATGACACTGACTTTTAAATTAAAATAAAATGTCTATAAAGAGAGATGCACTTTCGTATCAAATTTCTACATTGCCTAACAGTTATATTCCAAAAATCGAAGATTATTTTGTCAGCTTGCAAACTGAGGAAGAACTAGCTCATAAAATATCTGCATTTAATGAGCCGGTGGTTGTGATCAAAGAACCGAAACTTTCCCAGTGGGATTATCTTGACCAAGAAAAAATAGAAGCATTGCTTGCTTTGAAAAAAGACAAGGAAATCTATGAATTTATTGGTGAGTTTTAGTTTTGCATTGTTTGAAAAGTCGCCAATTTAATATTTTTTGGGGCTGAGCACGAAACTGCAATCAATTTCCTTTTATACCTAACATTCCACTCTCGAACTATTCATAATCAAAATGTAAAACAGGGTTGTCTCGTTAACAAACCCACGCATTTCTCGTTTGTGTGTGTGTGTATACTAGATTAAAAGTAAATAATTGTAACATTTCCCACTTTTTTTCCGAAAAAAAAATCGAAAAAGTTCACTACTTGTCCATACAAAAGCTCTCTATTAAAATGATTTCGAGGAAATAAACAAAGTTATGTGCAGTGTTGCCAAACATCTGATTTTCACAGGCTGTATTGAAGGTTTTATTGACGATCCCGCGCTAACCTACCGCTAACATGGGAGATTCGCCTAGAAATATAGATTTAAAAAAAAATACTTGTTTTAATATAGCCCGTAATTTTGTTGACGCCCACAAAGCTAACCATTCCTAACCTAAACAAAATAAACAAATTGAAAATCTGCTTGAAACATGGCAACGCCGTCCATATATGTCATATTTGACATTTATTAAGACTTGACAGTTCCCTTCTATATGAGAAACAGAAATCTCTGTGAAAAATAAATTATTTTTAAAATATAGAAATTTTTTAAGAGGTAGTTATTTTGACATGCAATTAAGAATTTTATATTCATCATTGGCGCGCTTACGGGTAATCATCTGTGATAGATAGTTCTTGATAATGTATTAAAGAAATGAAAAATACGCGCCCCAAACGAATAAGATGCAAGAGAGATTTTTTGTCACAAATTGAACGAGGAATTCAAAAATGATTTTAAATTCGAATGCTCTCAGAGGCGTACTATTTTTTTTCTTTAAAATTCTTAATTACATCTCAAAAAATGCGAAATAACTATCTCTTAAAACCCACCAAATTTCATTGGCATATCTCGACCGGTTTTAGAGTAATAAATAAGTCGTCAGATTTTAACAAAAACACCCCGTATCTCGGAAAACGAATCATTTGTGGACATACGTTTATATAGCAAGCTGTCATTGAGCTGATTACGATAACATATAGTCAACTAAAAAAAAATGGTTTTGGGTAAATTAGGGAAAGGCCAACCACTCAGAGTTTTTCTATGTGTAATACCCATCCCTGAATATATTTAATTGTATTTCAGCTTCGACATTGAAAAATTATCCTAAAGGAAGACCTAAAGACATATTCATTCAGTTAATAAGTGATGTAACTAAGTTCTGCCAAAGTAAAAACTTTGATGTAGAAAAAACCGGAACAGTACTGTCACAGTTCTATCTGACTCATGTTTATTTTACAAGTGGGGCAAATGTTACTGCAGAAAAAGTCTACATCTACTTTAAAGAACTTATGATGTGCCACAGTTTACCTGTAAGTTGCACGTTATTATAAACATGTTTTTTGATTGCCACAAATTCACCATTAATTATTGGAAGTTAAAAATTAGTTTTTTTTTTTTTTCAGTTTCCCCCAAGTAAGAAAAGAGTGTTCACCCTCAAAGAAGCCAAGGATATTTTAGAATTTTTCTGTAAAAATTATTTAAGATACTTGCCCCTTATAAAATATTTGTGTTTGCCAAATTTTGCTCTTTATTTGAATTACGAAATTCCACCACCCCCTGCATTTGCTTTGAAAGATAAGAAGAAAGGCAAGAAAGGTAAAGAAAAGGGTAAAAAGAAGGGGAAGAAAAAATAAAATTAGTTTAAAATAAAATTAGTTCTTTTTTTTATACAAAGATGATGATGAAACTGTAATTGAGGTGTTTATATGGCTTGAAAACCTATGTGGTTTTTCAGCAATCTAAAATAAGAAAACATAAACCTACAAAAACAAGTTGGCATTTGTTGAAATATTTTTAGAACAAAATCTAAAATGTATAAGGTTTTATATAGGTTAGCTATATGCAATGTCGTTTTGTGCTTTCTTGTGCAATGTCATGTATAAAATATGCATTGCATTAGTTGAAAATCGTAATTCGGCCCATAATAAGCGGCATCTATAGGTTCACCCTTTTTCTGTGTTACGTGTTTAAACACCTTAATATAATTCAACTCCAAAAAAGATTTTTTTGATAGTTACCCCTGCAACAGGATAAAATATAGGGGGGGAGTATTCCCTCTCATCCACCTCTTCCAAGAAACGTGATAAAATCAATTTGGAATTAAATTTGTTTAAAAGTAGTTTTATTATGGCTTTGATATAATCCTATGGTTTTATTAATATCCTAGATATAAAAAATTTTACTTAAAATTAATATTTATTTCAAAAATTGTCTGGAAAAATATCTATAAGACATTTACCATAAAATTATTTCATAAGTGCTTTTATAATTAAGTTTATTAGCTTCTACATCAACACCACCTTAAAATTCTAATAAGATTTAAAATGTCTTATACTGAGAAATTTAGGCTTTAACATGTATTTATCTATATACTAGAGAATTCATAAATATTATCACAAATATAACAAGTATTAAGATATAAATGTTTTGTAAATGAACTTCGTAAGTGTATTATCAATAAATTTTTTTAACATGTCTAGATAAAAAACCATTTTAAGATATAATAACCCAATAAACCAACTTTATAATTATTTCCATTGGCTTTAACATATCTAGATGAACATGCATTTTGAGAAATAAATACTTTTTAAAGATACTTCATAAATATTTTATTAATAAAATTATAAATATTCAAAATTTCATTCACGTAACATGTTAGCCGTATATTTAATTATTTTAGGTTCACGGCAAAAATTTTGTCTTAAATAAGAATAATAGGTTTTAAGACGGATTTATTGTGGAAATAATAAAGTAAATTTATATTCATTGAAGAGTTAAAGCCTTGTGTTTAGAAAAATATTAGCATTTTATTTGTATTTAACAAGGTATCTTTAGGCATTTGGAGAATTTTTATGTTAATATGTGATATATACAGTTTTTCCTTTGTTAATACAAGTTAACCTTTTCGTTTTCACAATACCATATTTCACAAATCATCCTTAAAGGTAGATAACTCTTAAATACATTAAAAATTTTGATGGATTTATTAAATATTTGATGTAAAAATTATAAGTGTAAGTAAAGAGATAAATATACCTATATTGCCTTGACAAAGTATTTAACAACCTCCGTAAGAACATTTACACTTCAAAAAGCTTTATAAGGTTTATGAGAGCCAAAACCAAAGGGCTCATAAGAGCATTGGCTTCTTGATTTATTTAAAAAATGTACTTAAAGCTTTCTTAAAAAGGCCTTTTTACTTTATGAAGTTTGTGGAGAAGTGTTATCAGTATCCTAAAGATCTTTATACAAATTAAATTGCTTCTCGGGCTGTATAAACTATGATGTCAAAATTAATGACACTTTTTAAAAACAATATCACAGATCTAATAAGAAATGGATAACATACCAGAACAAATTTCAGTGTAAGTTAGCTGCAGTGACAAAGGAAAACTAAAAATCAAATCGGAATAAGAGGTAGGTGTTCATGTAGTAGGGAAATTTGATGTTAAACATTAACACAATCACTTTGTTGCCTTAGTGGTATATACAGGGTGTTTCTTAATTGAGTGTCACTATTTAAGGAAATGATTCTACATGAAAAATTAACGATAGTTTGCTATATAAACTCTGTTCCAAAAATGCTTCGTTTCGGAGATACAGGGTGTTACAATTTTATTTTATTTTTAATTTTTTACTGTAACGCCACTGGATGTTCTCACATCGAAAACCTAAATCTCCATTCTGTTTCCTAACTTTTTGGTCTCTACCAAAAAATCGATATTTTTTACCATTTAGAAGTTATTTAGCGAAACGTTCATTCGTGCATAGCATGCATTTGCTTGTAAAATTAAAAAAATTCCGAAATTCTGTCTCATAACTTCTAGACGGTACGAAATATCAAAATTTTGCAAGAGCCAAAAAAGTTAGGGAACAGGACGAGGAATCTGATTGTTTAAGTAAAAGGAGCCAGTGGCGTCGCAGTAAAAGGGGTTATGACCCGGAGAATACCAACACCCTGTAGATTTTTTTCAAACCTTTTATAACAGTTTTGTAGATATTGTTCATAGTATATTATGTACCAAATGTGAAAAAATTATCTCTATAAATACATGAATTCTATGAAAATAACCAAAAATAAATAACACCCTGTATCTCCGAAAGAAGCATTTTTGGAACAGAGTTTATATAGCAAACTATCATTAATTTTTCATGTAGAATCACATCCTTAAATATTGACACTCATTTAAGAAACACCCTGTATATTTCTTATTAGATCTTAATTTAATATAATTATAAAGCTTTGCAGACATTACGTTAAACGTTCTTTAGCTGTTAACAAATTTACATAACTAAATTATGACATTACATAATATCTGCATTCATATCTATTGTACAAGGGTAACAAAATACACAAACTTAAAAACCAGGACTTATGATACTCATAGAAACACTATGCTTCTTCTAGCTGCTTCGCTCTTTGTTCTAAATGTGTCACAAGAGTTGTTTGATGACTATTCAAGTTACTGACCAACTGCGATCCAACACTGCTTATTGTATGGAGTAAACTTGACTGAGCAGTCTGTAAGCTTGGTATTGTACTATAGTAAATTAACTCTGCTTTACTGAGAAGGGTATTTTCATAAATTCCAGCTGAAAAATTTTAGATACAATCATATATTAATTGGTTTTTGTACTCATGGTTTAAAATTTAGTGGGGAAGCAGTCCAAAAAGTATGGCCTTGTGTAAAAAAACTCTATTGTATGGTCCAGCTTATGAGAAGGTTTATTACTTTCTTTTCGTAAATATTTAATAAATGTAAACATTCCTATAATTAATAATATTTTATTGTCTAATCAATATTGAGGCATGTAGTCAGATGACCATGAACATTAAATGTTTTTAAGATTTTCTGGAAAAAAATGTGTGCTTATAAATTTAAACAAACACCTTGTTCTCTACATTGGGACATTCCACAATGGCATGTGCTATTTATCAAGGAAAAATTCCAATAACCAACATTCTGCATAAAATGGATTTTTTTAAAATTTAGATGCTCCTTTTAGATTGGGGATTTGACATACATGTTTATACAAAAAATAATGCATGCGATGACTTAAATATATCCTCTTTTCTGACGTGTGAAATTTCTAGTCTGGGGTCCACTTCATACATTAAAAAACATGTTTCTTGGTGGTTTCTAATTAGTTTTTTTAAGGCTATAATTTAAGTCAAAATTTATAAAGGATTTAAATTACTGAACTTACCCAATAAAACCAGCTGAGGAAATTTCTTTAAAATTTTTAACATCTTTTTAATTTCTGGTTCAGGACTGAAAATTATAACATTGCGTGAAACATAGAAATCAAGAACAGCTTCATATGGAGATCCTTTTATTGCCAGTTCTAAAGTTTCCCTTCCATGCTGGGGCTTGAAAAGCATTTTTTCCATCTTAAACATATTATGAGCATTAAGTTTTTCTTCAGCTGTCATAGGATTGTAATGACAAAAAGCAATCAGTTTTGAACTTGTAAACAAACCGTAAACTTCTTCGGCTAAAATTCGTTGAAATACGTTCTCTCTCTGTCCCTTTTTGTGATATGGTATTTCAGACTTAGTACACAAGTCTATAGCTGGCTTGCCTTTGTTTTTAGATAAAAACCAGGGTTTCGTTAATGCTAAAAATTTAGCTTTCTCAAAGTGGGGCGGCTTTGGTTTTTGAATGTTAATTTTTCCTCGAAATCGTTTGAACTGAATTAATGGTGTGAAAGCTTTACATCTACCTGAAATAAAACATTATTACTAACTAGATATTATGAAAGTCTATATTGTTCACCTTCGCGAATAAATAATGACATATTTATATCTTTTCACAGTACGAACAAATGCAAATTAAAAATGAGCTTTAAAATTTAAAAAAAAATCAAACTTAGATCGAATTTAAACAAGAGTAATTTGATAGGTTATACAGTTGCCTTGTCTTCATTTACAATGTACGATGGTCACGTCTTACGTAGGCAAACAGCCAGCAAAAATCTTTTTAATTCTGTTTATATAATACACTCACTGCGGATTATAAACAAAAGTACATATATTTTTGTCTAGTAATCAGGAAATTTGATATGGAATTCAGAAAAAGCCTAGTACGCGTTCCCAGCGTTGCCACAGTCGCCAGCCTTTTCAGTATTTAGAGGGATTTTTAGGCAATATGGTAAATATTTAATTACACTTATCATCACCGATTTTGATAAATTTTAGAACAGCGACATATTTTCTAAGACTTATAACGGATCCGAACTCAGTTGACAGAACTCTGACAATAGTTTTTAACAAACCCTTTAAAAACGGAATACCCGTCAAACAATTGACAGTTCAGACAACGGTTACCAACAAAATTCTTCGGTTGTTCTGGTAACACTTTTGACAGTTATTTTTAGGAAACGTGTTCCATAACCGTTTTTCCAAATAACTGCTAAATATGAAACACGAAACCGTAACCAGGATTGGATGACTTCTATGTATGTGACTGTCACTTATCAAAAGTAACCGTATAAGTGACCTTAAACGACCCAGACACTTTCATAACTGATCGGTTATTTTTAAAAGCGGCTCAAATTCGTTAATTTTTTAAAGGACTGCACAAATGACCTATATTAACTACAGGGCATTTACTTATAAGTGACCAATTTTGGAAAATATTCGCAAAACTGTGAATGATTTATAAATAACTTGAATTAAAACTTAAAAGTGTTTTTTTTATTTAATAGATCAACTTTATTTAGTACCAATGAAAGCTTAAACTTTTAGAAGGTTAGAAGACGATTGTCTCGCCACAGTAAAATGTTTATTATTTTTGGCTTGCTTTAATATATACATTTTTTTTACATCATCTCTTTCACATTCCGGTTTTTAAAACACCTCTACATACAAAAATTAAAGATCTTGTCAAAGAAGTTGTTAGCCTAGTCAAAACTGGAGAACAGGACCTTTGCAATGCTAATCCGCTACCCTACCACTGAGGTAGCAGACCTCATAACAAAAATATAATGAATTTTGTTTATACTCCCAATAAGTCAACAATTTGATCGTTTTACCACAATAGTGGATTGTACCAAAATTGACAAATATTTTATTGTGGCGGGACACTAAAATTTGACGAAGTTAACAAGAATTCTACTAATTTTTATATTTTTGTTCAAAGATGACTTGCCAGCTCAGAGCAGAGGACTTGGATAATGCTGTGCTCAAAACTTTACAATCACCTATAGAACTTTTTTTTAATTAAATATAATTTTATAACGCCAAAATCGTTTGAGTTTGTAAATCATTTCTTCTTCTACATGACTGTTGTTATTTTTCTATGTCCGTGTCCACCATCCTAAATAACGGTTAATATAATTAAAGTCTGTCCTCATGCCGTTTATCATAAAAAAATATTCATCATATAAAGAAAATTTATTTACGTACATAAATATTTCAGTATAAAAATATATACATATAAAATTAATGTAATAAAGATAAATCTGACATACTTATGCAGTGAACACCTAACTTACATAATCAGGAAACAAACTTATATAAAAAGAGTAGCACAATAAAGTGAAAATGGACCCGTCGGTTGTTGGTTTAGTGTCCAAAAACCAGTAAAAAGAACCGTTGGAAGACTTCAGACACATCGGAGTGACGCTGGACGATATCAAAACACCACCGAACGAAACGGGATCCAAGCTGCCTTGAATAGACATTTATGGAAAAAATTGGAAAAGGTCTGCATCCAGGTGTGGTTGAACACAGACCGATAAGAAGACCACTAAGAAGACATATGTAGGTTACAAGGCATGTATAGTGTAAGGAAATGAGAAAGGAGGCTTTTAGAAAAAATAAAAGTGATCAACAGAAATGACTGGAAATTATTTTCCGATTAAGCTTCATCAAAAAGTCAGCAATATAATCTAAAAAAATGTGTGAATGATTTTGCTCCAACACTTAGTTTTCTAGTTCTTTAATTAAAATGGAGAGGGAGGATCAACCGTTTAAAATTTAAATACTGCTAACTTCGGTTTTTATGTTGTTTAGTAATATGCTTTATATGTCTTTCTGATTTTTGCTCGCTAGAGGGCGCAGTTTGGAAAAGTGATTAAATAACGACAATCTCAAAACTTTCAAACACAGTAATAAATAAATTTGTATACAGTCTTAAAGAGAAATTGAAATGCAACCAGTTTGTAAAAATTCCACGTTGATATTTTTTTCATATTCAAAGGTTCCATAAAGCGTGGAACACAATGCAAATTATGTCTTTCGTTTCCATCCATTTACGTCAAACTTTCTCCTTCTTTGTGTATTTTTTGGTGTTTTGTTAGATTCTTTTTTGAAATATATCATTAATCAATCAAAATTATCACCCATTTTTGTACCACTAATGTTGTACTTTTTTTTTTAAGTTTCGTTTTTACGTAAAACATTTACGAGTTTCATTGTGTTCCAAGCGTTATGGGATGTCATCTTAGCAGATATCATATCTCATTTTGTAAGATTCAGCTGGCCGGAGGCTTAGGAGAAGATCCCTAACTACATATACAGAAAATAAATTTAAAGCACATTTTTACAAAATAAAATATACTGTTTATTTTTTACACAAATATCTACAACCACTTATAGTTTATAGATGTCCGCGATGATATGAACCATATGCCAAATATTTGTCAGTCAAAATTCTGGCTCCTTCAGTCACAGTCAGATGTCGATTATCATTTACGTTATTCAATATTCTATTATCTAACATTTCTTCCTGAACTAGTCTGTTATCGTTCATCAAGGACCGTCCAGCGTCTTGGACCAACAGTCTGGTCGGTTCCACTACGTTAACGACCATTCTCGGGTCGTTTACCAATATCCTCGAACCGTCAGGGATGATAGTTCTATTATCCGCCAACAGGTGCGCGGTGTCGGCAAGCAGCCTTGACGCGTCATGTATGGTGTTGTCTGGTTGTAGCATTCTCACCGGCTCGGCCTGTAGCATACGGGTATCTGTAAAATAATGAATGAATTTCAAAAATTTTTAAGAAATACTTCCGAATCTCAAGCAGATTAGAACATTAAATGTAATGTTTTAACTATTTAAAATAATAATAAAGGAAATAATTAACTTTACTATATGTTTGACTTTTGAAGAATGGTGTCATGCCAACTGAATGGAACTTAACATCAAAAAAAGTAAATACATTCATTCATACTTGACAAGTATGACCTACCTTCTGGAAGTAGCCTATTGGTGTGGGTGTGATCAATAATAATTTGTTGCTGAGGCGGTGGTTGTCTAACTTGTGTTTGCACATACTTTTCTTCGGTACCATACTTCATTTCTTTTTCTTGTTCCGCCTTAACCGAGTTGGCGTGGACCTTCATGTGATTGTTCAGTGTGCTAGTTTGAGAAAACGCCTTTCCACACGTCACGCAGACGTAGGGACGTTCGCCGGAATGCACCCGCATGTGACGCAGCAGTATGGTATTGACAGTGAATCCTCGATTACACACGGTGCAGACGTATGGACGTTCACCAGTATGATTCCGCATGTGATATTTTAGCTTCATAATGGTGGTAAATCTGTAATAGATATTTACAATACAACACACAAGTATGTTAATAACAATGTATCACACGTGTATCGTACAACATTTTATCTACGATCGTTTAAAATCTTATCTGAGTTTAATTATAATTTACATTTTGGTGAAAAGATTACCTATCAAATATTGGAAAACAAATTACCTCTACCTGTACTTACTATACCGTAGCAACGAAGTAACTAAGTTTTTGTTAGAAAACATTAGAAAATAATGCTGTCAGACAATTTGTGGCTCTTGTAGAGATCAGGTATTTTTAATATTTTCACTTTTTTGGATTCACTGTAGACCTTACCGCGAAATAAACACATTTCAGTAAAAAAAATTGCGGATGAACCACATTTTTGCAAAAAAAACCATAACAAATAGTTGTAACTTTGTAATAAACGTCTACTTTTACTCTAATTATGTTAAAATTGCACGCAGAATAGATAATTAGGGTATATTATTATATACTATACTCTTTTTTTAATTTAAGTTCTTAACTAACTAATGTGAAAAGTATATCAACAAAATATGTTAATACTCAATGTTATTCAACTAAAAAATTCTTAAACAGACATTTGACATTTCGTGATTAATCGGCCATTTTATCAGTGAAGAATTCATTACTGTTTATTAGAGATGTTAGTAATATGTTGTTGATAGTTGAAACGTTGTCATTAGGAGTACAAGGTGAAACTGTAAAGGGTTAGCACCAGGTTTACATAAACATAAAAACCCGTTTTCCGCTGGCAGCAGTTGATACAATCGGTAAATCGGTACCGTGTTAACACCAGCTTAGGCGCCGAAGGCATTATCATTAAAGTCATAACATAAAAAACGGTACAGCTCAATCACTGGGAATGTAGAGTCTAAGATATTTACATCATAAATCAAGAACTGTAAGGCAATTTGGCAACACTGTAAGATTCCTTTCATTTCTAATACATATTAAGGAGTTTTTGCACTGCATTCTTTTGAAAACTGTAGGAAATTTGGTCAATTTCTATTTTTTTTTCTGGGTCAAAAGTGTTTCATCCGCAAATTTAATTTTTTTAATCTGTACTATAAGACATAGGCTTTAGTTTAAAATTTGAAAAAAGCGTATTTTAATGATCTATCCAAAATTCAAGAACCATCCTCTCTTTGGGCATACTATTCAATGTTGCGGAGTGTGGTGTCTATTAGAAAAAATGTGGATATTAATAAATACTTGGATTTAATTGCGTGTTTAAAAAGAAAGTAGGATATAGACCTACAAAATCGAAGATATTAACGAAAAACGATATTGGTGTTTTTCTGCAAGAAACTGATGATAACAAGTTTTTTTATGGCAAAAGTAGCACTTATTGTTGGACTAGCAGGAGCAAAGAGAAGAGCTGACAAACTAAAGCTTGGATTTTGGATTGAAAAAGTTTGCGTCTTGCGTCGTCCGTTTGAGCTAAGCGTTTACGCTGATTCTTAGCCCGTCTCATAGATTGAAAACGTTTGCGCTTTGCATTGACGTATCCTTGATCTCATTTTAATAACTTACCTTTTCTGACAAACATTACACTCAATAGGTTTATCAGTGCCGTGCAGTCTTTTATGGCTGGTAAGGTCTCCAGATTGCCTGAATGCTTTTCCACAAAATTCACAACCAAACGGTCGTTCGTTGGTGTGAGTTCGCATGTGAATTTTTAAACTGGCTTTGGAAACGTAGCCTTTCCTGCATACTTCACAAGTAAACGGTCTTTCACCTAGAAATAGAAATATGTATCTGAATTAAATATTTGCTAAATATTAAAGAGCCTTTATAGGAATACAATTTAGGCCGGGAAAATAGTACATATAATAGGAATTTTAAAAAAGAAGTAATACTGTTATAGAAAACATACTAGATATAAAGTGTTTTGGGGTAATGATTGATGAAAATTTGGGGTTTAATGTTTTTTTTTTTAATGGAACACCCTGTATATTTACTTAGTTATGAACAATACTTGTTGAGTGCCTTTGAGAGGAAGGTTTCTCAAAGGCATTCGACAAGGTTAACTACAGCTTACTTTTACATAAACTAAAATGTCTGGGTTTTTGGCGAATCTGTTATGAAATGAATATCTGATTACTATATCTCTGAACAGATAGAAATCTCTTCAGGGGTACCACAGGGATCCACTATTCACTTTTTAATTTGTTTGTGAATGATATTGGTGATGTAGTGGTTCATTCTGAGTTTGTGCTGTTCACTGATGATCTGAAATTACACAAATGTATCAACACCCAAACTGATATTGATGAATTACAGTTCGATTTAAATGGAATATATTTATAACAGCCTGTTAATAAACGTTTTTCTATAAGATTTGGTCGATGTAAAGGAAACACAAATCGTTGCTGTACCTGGCCTTCCTGTATTGTGATGTTTAACTATCATTCTGATACTATGCTTTTTTACTTTGACATTGTTTTTTGTAGTGTATTTTTTATGTAATATTATGGTCCTTTTTATGTATTATGACTATTTGTTATATATACTGATTGCAAAATGGATTTTCCAGTAAAATAAATCAATAAATAAATATATTATAATCTCAAATGAAAAATATTTTTTTCCTGATTTGAAAAATATATACACTGTTGATATTTGGATAAGCCGTTTTCGAAATATTTGAGTATAAAATATTAATACTTTACAATATAGGTGAATTCATATTGTTATTACTAATTATTAAAAGAACAATTTAGACGTTTTTTATAATATGGAACATACCGAAGAATAGAAACATCCAATAATCTGACTCTTGTATTCCAATAATGATAATTTATCAAGTTCAGAATGAATATCATCATCTATATCTTAGACAAAGGATAACATCATCTAGTACCATCAGATACATTATGAAGCAATTTGATGAAACCAAAAGTCTCAAGTGAAAAAAGAAAATTAATTCTAGAAATGAACAGGAAGATTTGAATATCTTACTTTTCTTTGAAGGTAAAATTTTCTCTTATTTATTATTTCCAAATACAACAACCCTTGGTATCTTCTCATTTTAGAAAATCCCAGAAAACTCTATTCCTGCCGCGTACAAATGTAAAATTTTGTTTTTCGGTCCTGAGGTTTGTTTTAAATCTTATATCACAATATTGTCGCATCTTATTAGAGAAAATAAATGAATTAAAAACTTACCACATTTGAGAATATAGAGGATATACAAGGTAAGTATATCAAATATAAATATATCATATTGGACAATGTTCACGCCACAATGTGCAAACTAAACTGAATTGAAAAATTATTTCTAACATTCTTAAAACTTGCATATTTATGATTGTAATTCCGTAGTAAATCCATAGTTTTTAAAGAACAGATGTTTTATTGGCTACCTATAACAATTTTAAGGAAGAATGCGTAAAACTCTGGGCCTGCCAGCAACTAGGCATTTTATGATTATGGATTATATTTGAAATTGTCTTGGAAAATAAAAATATATTCAGAAAAATTACAATATATGCATTTTCCCTGTAATAACTGCAAAATATACATTTAAATACAAAAATTGCCAATGCAATGCATATATATCATTCATCCTAAGCCTAGTCATCAGCAAAAACAACTGCACCACAGTCAGTAACGCCAACAAGGTCATTTGTGTATATGATAAAAAGCAGTGGTCTCAAAATAGATCCCTGAGGAATACCTTACTTAGGGTTAGTGCTATCTGACACTACCTTTTCTCCCGAGTTGTTGGTTTCAATGACCCATTGTTCATGTCCCCGAAAGTACTACACAACCAAGTCCAACGCCACGCCCCTGACACTCAAGCTTGTTGTACAGAAAAGCATGATCAATACTATTGAATGCCTTAGACAGATCAAGAAACATGGCTTATTAAATTTCATTTCATTTCATAAACAATTTTCCAGTATTTTCACAGTCTATTTAAAATCTCTCACCTGTATGTGTCCGTAAATGTAAATCAAGATTAAATCTTTGCGGAAAACATTTGCCACATATATTGCATACAAATGGCTTCGATCCGGTGTGCTGCTTGATATGAACAGACAACGATTCCGCTGTGGGGTATTCAGTCCTACAATAATCACAGATGTGTTTGAGCAATCCCGGATCCCCTTCTTTTTTTTCGTGGATCTTCATGTGTTTTAAAAGACTGTTTTCTGCGAAGCAGCCTTTGTTGCAGATTTTACAAACAAATGGTCTTTCATTGGTATGTCTGAAAATGTAGTATAAAATTGTAATCTATTATCAACCAAACACTAAAACAACTAAAGAAGAAACTATAAATAAAATGAATACTAAAAACATCAAACAGATTAGATATTAGGCACTTAGGTTTACATTAGTGGAAACATAAATATTGTTCTTTTAAACAATGTCCTTCATTTGTGTTGTGTTCAGATTATTTGTTGCGTTTAGATTGACAAACAAAAATCTTTTTTGGCTTTTTCGCAACTGAATAAAAATATTTAACTTTAAATTAATTGAAGCAAATATTTAATAAAATTACATATCTCAACATATAGACTAGTCTGTCTACGGAATGTTTCGATACATATATAAACAATATTATTTAATAATCACAGATGTGTTTGAGCAATCCCGGATCCCCTTCTTTTTTTTCGTGGATCTTCATGTGTTTTAAAAGACTGTTTTCTGCGAAGCAGCCTTTGTTGCAGATTTTACAAACAAATGGTCTTTCATTGGGATGTCTGAAAATGTAGTATAAAATTGTAATCTATTATCAACCAAACACTAAAACAACTAAAGAAGAAACTAATGCTTGCTATATATATATATATGTATATATATACATATATATATATATATATATATATATATATATATATATATATATATATATATATATATATATATATATATATATATATATATATATATATATATATATATATATATATATATATATATATATATATATATATATATATATATATATATATATATATATATATATATATATATTTATATATACATATATTTATATATATATATATATATATATATATATATATATATATATATATATATATATATATATATATATATATATATATATATATATATATATATATATATATATATATATATATATATATATATATATATATATATATATATATATATATATATATATATATATATATATATATATATATATATATATATATATATATATATATATATATATATATATATATATATATATGTATATATATATATATATATATATATATATATATATATATATATATATATATATATATATATATATATATATATATATATATATATATATATATATATATATATATACTTTTGAATTTTGCAATAATTGTTTTCTGTTAGTTAGTCCAATCTTAATATTGTTTTAAAAATGTCTTATGTTATCCTTTATTTTTACACTTGACGTTGTCATATCTATTTAGATATTTTGGCATGAAGTGAAATAAATATATGAGTATGGCTTTACAAGATTATGAGAGCCAGAGATTATATTTTAGGAAATAATTCAAAGTTACCTTAATAAATGTTTCTGGAGCATTGTCGGATGTATGAACCTCTTCTTGCATATATGACACTCGTGTGGTTTTTGCTCGTCTGGTAAATGACTTTTCATGTGATTGTTCAAATAGTTTTCTTCGGTGAAACTCCTACTGCACTGTTTGCATTTGAAAGGTCGATCCTCGATGTGAGTTCGCAAATGTTTACGAAATGCTTTGCAATTCAGGAATTTTTTCTTGCATACATTACAAACATTAACAACACGTTTCTTTACAACTGGAAATTGAAAAAAAAAACTATTATAAATTTTGTTTCAAATTAAAAAAACTTGAAAAATTGAAATTTTGCAAGTGAATTTTACTTTTTTAATAAGCAGTCCCTGGTTTGTTGAAAAATGGTTTTAAACACGAAAATCTTATAACACAACATTGAAGAAATTATTTCAACACCTGTATTGAAACAATGTTTTCAACACTAGTGTTGGAATATACAAAATATAATAATTCTTCTGAATGGTCGTCAGAAAAATAGTGTACATTACTACACATACCACATACATTTCTCCACAGGAGCAAGAAATTTTATATACTCCTTCTGTTTGAAAAGGTACAATATCTTTTGAGGATTGCAAGCAATATCCAATCATCTTATATGTTTTGAAGATTGTACGTATGTTAGATCGCAAAAGTAATCATCCTATTTTGTCTGTAGTGCTGTGTATGTAGGGAAGAACAACAATATCTAACGGTGGCTGCTTATCATTCTTCTTTCGAGGAGTTGGATTACTATATTTTTTTAATTGAACGCGTTATATCTTCAGTGCAATAGCCATTCCCTCTCAGAGCTTCGGTCAGTTTCGATGTTTCCAAGGTTAGAGAATCTTGAGCAGAAATCAAAATGGTTCCAAAAGTTAATAACTGAATTCTTTTGTCTTGGATTTTGCATTTAAGTATCTTTTTGTATGTGTTGGTTTTCTATATACAAAATGTCCTAATATACCATTTTCCTTGTGTTGAACAAATACATCTAGAAAGGGAATTGCTCGATTAGATTCAATTTCCATTGTGAACTTAATATTATGATGTTGTTGATTAAGGTAGTCCAGAAATATGAGGAGATTATCCTGTCCAAGAAGTCAAACAATAAAAGTATCATCTACATATCTACTATAGCGGATGTTAGAGCAATATCCTCAAAGCCTTCCATAAAGATATTCACTACCACAGGTGCTAGAGGAAATCCCATAGCTGTCCCTGAAATTTGGTCATAAAAAGTTTCTTGAAATTTGAAATAAATAGATGTAAGACCAGCTTCCACTAGATCTATTAAGTTCTTATCAAGATTATTATGATTCAATATGCGTGATATAATGGAAAATTGAGTTGTGAACAGGAAAATTTGTGTATAGTGATTCTGAATCGAAACCGACCAAGATATCTTCTGATTTTGTACAAAGGATGACTACAGACACTATTTACAACATATTAATGTGATGGATTAATTTTTTCTTTTTCCTACTGACGCAATTGAACTTGGCCAGATTATTTGTGGTATGAGAAAAAAGAATTCTGCGGGGAGGGATGACATGGCTATAAAAGTGTTTGCTATACTTCATAATGTTTTGAGTGTCCTTAGTGAGATTATAAATCTATCTTTTGCATCTGACGATTTTCCTAAATGTTTGAAGTTGGCAATTGTAATTCCATTGTTTAAGGGTGGAGATAACAATTCCCCATCAGACTTTCGCCCAATTGCTCTGCTACCTACATTGTCAAAAATTATTGAAAGAATAGTGAAGAAGCGTTTAGTTGCCTTTCTGGATCAGCATAATATTCTGAGTGACGCTCAGTTTGGTTTTCGCTTAAACAAGAACAACAAAAAATTATTTGTATAAAAAATCCATCCTCCTGTCTTTTTTTTTTGCTGAAAACGTCGATCACTTTGTTGTCAAAGTCAGGTATCAACTGTATTTTTTTTCTATTGACAATGTTGCCAACGCGTTCAGTCTATCCTCAGATATAGTACTTCTCAAAAAAGTTTTTATACGCTTCAGAGTTGAAAAACATCTTTCGCATTCCACCGTCGTCATGGGAGTTGTACAGATTATGTCTACTAATTTGTTGGTTTCCGAAAACACTGTCGTCAAGTTATTTTCCGATATAAAGACTAAGATTGATAAAACACCGTCTACACTGCACATATCATCTCTCTTATAAATTGCTGTAAGCTCCGTTTTTAATTTTATACTGTCCAGCATTGGATATGATTTTGCAGTAGATTCAAAATGATTTTGTGGAAATGACTTCCTGTAAGATTTGAAACTTCTGGCATCAAATAGTTTGGCTGCACTTAAATGATCCTTAAAATCGAAACGGTCTTTGACATGAACTAAAATTGTATCCAATACCTCTTTTGCGATTGTACTCCGTCTGTCTCCAGCTGATGTCACACGTTGTCGCTTGGTAGGATGTATTACTTCTTCTCCTTCACACTCGAAATCATTAAAGCTTTGCCTGATTTGAACAATTTGTTGCTCAAATTGATCAACTGCGGCTTGCATTTGGGAGCTCTCAATTCCTCGAGTTTGTGCCTGATTGAAAAAAATCTCGACATGAGGCATTAATCTATGAAACATATTCAACCAGTACATGAACTCTGGACAATCTAAGAACTTTAATAAACCAGATGCCTCGCTTATTGTTTTTGAATCCATTCCTGGTTGATCAATAATATTTTCCAAGCATTCTTTAAGCAATTCATTATATTCAAAAACAGTATTTACGACTCTACTTTTAAAATTCTATCTCGTAGCTACGGCGCGTGGTAACCTCCGTTTAACCACTTGATCCAAAACCGCTGTATGTTTTGGGGATCGGGAAAAAAAAGTTGAGAAGGACTGAACATTTGCAAAAAATATTTTGATATTCCTGTTACATTGTGTGGCGCGTTCCATAACTAAATTAAATTGGAGTGCATAACAATGAACGAAGTGAGCGTGGGGAAATTTGTTCTTGATTATTGCCTGTACTCCATTATTTTTGCCACTCATTACTGCTGCGCCATCGTAGCTTTGTGCTATTAGTTTAGAATTATCAGCTGGTGAATTTAAAATTAATTTTAATTGGTCCATGAGGCAATTGGCTAAAATATCTGCAGAATACCCCTCTGGTTTAACGAATGCCCAAAACTTCTCAAAAATTTCACCGTTAAAAACATACCGAATTATAACTACCATTTGTTGTTGATTTGAGGTATCTGTTGTTTCGTCGGCTTCTATGGCAATAAACTTAGCGGATTTTATTTGATTTATCAGTTCATTTCGATATACCTCAAACATAGCATCTAATAAATCATTCTGGATTGTCTTTGAGGTGCCTTTAAACGCTTTGGCATCTCTTAAATGTATGGCAAGAGCAGAATCTAATTCGGAGGCAAAGTTGATTAAACCTTGATAAATACCTGGATTTTCAGATGAAGATGTTTCGTCATGTCCCCTCAACGCCAACTCAAAAGCACCGCAACATTTAATGCACATTATAATTCGCCGTAAGATATGACGATTTTTGTCTACGTTCTCATTATACTTTAGTTTATGTTGCAAATACGCACTATTTAATTGTTCTCGAATGTCCACTTTTCCTAACACATTAAAGTCAACATAGGCATTCATATGAGCCACCGAATTTTCGTGTTTTTTTGCCCTTTCGGCTAAATATTTCAAGTCACTGACACCTTGATAAGTCCACGACGACGTCTGTTCATTTTTTGAAATCAAACACACGAAGCAAAAAAGTTTATTTGTTGTTGAACAGCCACATAACCACTTATATTTTTCGTAAACACTCTTGTTAAACACTCTTTTGTAACTTCGTGTTTTACTAGTAGACGTATAGCTAATGTCCAAATCTGGGGTAGGTCTTCCTTGTTCTTTAATTAAAATTTTTTCCTGATATTCCAGCGAAGCCTTTTGCAATATATATTGCACGGAATTTAATTCTAGTTCCATATTCAATAAACTTAAAAATAATTAAAATCAAACAACACTCAATAACTCCAAATCAACAAAAAATAATCAATGCTCCGCCTGTCTCCTTAAACTGAAACAATCGATTAAATAACGTATGCATAAAATTCGCCGACGTTGCCGTCGCAAAGCAAAACAAGCCGACGGCGACGCGACAAGTGCATGCGAAGAGAGGAAGAGACGCAAAATATTGTGCCCATTTCGCTCGCGAATTAACCTTTAAATTACTTTTAAAGGTTCGGTCACCAGAATGTCAAGAATAAGCAATAAATATCGGGACAACATATGAGTGGTCCCCGGAAACAAATTTTGATATCCGTTGGCTGATCGGAGAATTTTCGAAAGTTCGTCTTTTTATTTGAGGATATTACTTTATTACAAGTGCCTGTTGAACACTTAGCACTTTTTATTGTTCTTTTCCCAACATGGGAGGTACAAAGCCAAAAACTTACAAGTGTGGTGAATGCTCTGCAAATATTACAAAAACGCAAACGTCAGTACAGTGTGAAAGGTTGGATCCACAGATCTTGTGTAGGTCTTACAGATGTTGAGCTGGAAGTCTTGCGTACATTAAACAATAAATATCTTTGTAAAGAGTGTAAAACCCATACTGAAAAACAGATAAGAAGATCAGGATTTCTCTGAAAAAGCCCAACATAAGGTTGACAATCAAGGAACCACTGTAATAGACTCTATAAAGGAATTAAGGGATGAGATCCGAGACCTCAGGCAAGACCTAAAATTTTATGCCGAACAATATGAAATACAAAAAGAACAAAATAAAACTTTTAATAGAGAAATAATTGAATTAAAGAAAGAAAACGAATATATAAAGAAGGAATTAAGGAAGCTTAAAATACAAAGTGATGTGAAAGAAAATGAAAATAGATTAAAGAACATTGTTATGATGGGTGTAAAAAGCACAGCTGAGGAAATAAGAAATAATCCAGAAGAAATAAAATTAAAAGCAAAGAAGGTACTCAAATATATTAACCCACAAATACAACTACAGGACACGCAAATAAAATTGAACACATCTGTGAAAGAGAGCACCGCTATCACCATAATGTTCAAAACAGTTGAACAAAAACATGAATTGATACAAAAAAGGAAACAGTTGGGTAAAATAGTTGGAAATAAATGCGGTCTGAGTGACACAGACCTTATTTTTTTAAATGAAGATTTGTCAAGGGACTCGAGGGAACTGTTCATGCATGCCAGATCACTTCGCAATGATGGATTTAAATACATCTGGGCAAGGGACGGATGTATTTTCGTAAGAAGAAAAGAAAATGAACCAGTCCACAGGATTTACAACCGGGACGACATTGAAAAACTTAGACTAAACCTAGGAGAAAGCCAAAAACTATCCGAAAACTAGACTATGATTTCAGTGTGTATCAGGTTGTGATATCAATATATCGGAAAAACATAAATAAAATTCAACGTTCCGACATCTTTCTTATTAGATAAGGACTGTGACACAGTATTGAGTGAGAGCATAGATAATTCTGAACATTTTATAAGAACTTCTAACGGTTTTAGCTTAATACACGTGAATATTCGAAGCATAACAAAAAATTTTGATAATTTAGTCGCATACTTGGAATCATTAAATACAAATTTTGATGTAATTGTTTTGTCTGAAACCAACAAAATAGAAAATTTAGAACAATTCAAAATAAAAACATATGAAGTATTTTAAAATGAAAGTTATATAAATAAGTGTGATGGTACGCTAATTTATGTAAAAAATAGTTTAATTGAAAATAGTATGAAAATAGGTATAAGAAATTCAAAATTTTTAAGAGTAACCTTAACAAAAAACAAAAAATCTATTGGTATTATTGCAAACTATAGATCCCCATCGCTTAAACCAGAAGATTATATTCAAGATTTAAATGAACTCTTTCTGAAAAACTATAAAAAATGCAGCATAGAAATTTTTACAGGGGACACCAACATTAATATATTAAACACAGATACACGAGTAACAAACAACTATATAGGTATATTAGGGGAGTTTGGATACAAAAGTGTTATAAATAAGGAAACTAGAGTGACAGGTGAATCAAAGTCATGCCTAGATCACGTGTTCGTAAAGATTGATAAAAATAGCAAGATAGAAAATATCCTGGGAATGGTACTGATTTCGGGTCTAACAGATCACTACCCAGTGGTAATTAATATGAAAATGCAAGATGTTATTCAATCACACAAAAACATAACTAGATTTTATGATAAAGTAGATTACCAAAAAATTAAAAACATACTATCAGACTACAAATGGGATTTACTATATGAATGCAATGACCCTAATCAAATAGCTGGTAAACTTGTAAATACTATCAAAAACATTACTAAAAGCTGTACGAATAAAGTAAAAATAAAATCAAAAAATCAACGTATCAAACCATGGATCACATCAGGTATATTAACTTCAATAAGGATTAGAGACAGGTTAAAAAGGAAATCTGCAAGAAGTCCTGGTAACCTGCAAACTCTAAATGAGTTTAGGGATTACCGAAATAGGTTAACAAAACTAATAAATAAGGTGAAAAATATGTACTATCAAGGAATAGTTAATAACAATCTAAAAAACCCTAAAAAAATGTGGAATTCCATAAAACATGCCATAGGCGAAAATAATACTAAACATGAGATAAAAGTAATTAAAGATGATAATGGAAAAGATATTTTAGATAATATAGGCATAGCAGAAGAATTAAATAAATACTTTTGTAAAGTAGGCCAGAAACTTGCAAACAAAATTGAGAAGCCCCTAAATCCCGTTGACGACGGGCCAGTATGCACACACTCCATATTTATGGCTCCAATTTCTGAAACCGAATTATTAAAAGAAATAATGTCATTAAAAAATGGAGTAGCTAGTGGCGAAGATGGTATTTCTGCGGAATTTGTTAAGGAGAACTCACTTTTTTTGGTAAAACCTCTAAGACACCTGGTAAACAGTGTTCTCGAGACAAGCGTCTTTCCGGATATCTTCAAAAATGCCATTGTAATACCAATATTTAAATCAGGCGATAAGACAGAAAAAACTAACTACAGACCTATTGCAATTATAAGTACCTTGAACAAAATAGTTGAGAAATGTATAAAATTAAGACTTTGGGATTATCTGGAAAAAAATGGATTAATGTCCAATCATCAATTTGGGTTTAGAGATGGCTTCAGTACCGAGAATGCTGTTGCCGAGGTGACGGAATTTATCACAAGGAGTTTTAATGAAGGACATAAACCAATGGCAATTTTCCTAGACCCATCAAAGGTATTCGATACTGTGGAGCACCAGATTCTTTTAGAAAGATTAGAGAACATTGGAGTACATGGTAAAATTAATGACCTGTTTAGATCATACCTCGATAAACGAATGCAGAAAGTAAAAATAAAAAATTATGAAAGCGACCCAAAAAGAATTGATTTTGGTGTACCACAGGGCACGGTACTTGGACCGATTCTCTTCTTAATATATGTGAATAACCTTACAGATATTTGTGATAATAGGGTTGTATGTTATGCGGATTATACAGTAATATTAATAAAGGACAATAGTTGGAATAACGTATTAAAAAAAGCTGAACAGACCATACAGAAAATCAAGTGCTGGTTAGATAAAAGTCTATTAACACTTAACACAGATAAATCAAAATTCTTAATTTTCACTATGACAAATCGGAACCTACCAGAAAATGTATCAATAAAAATTCATGATTGGGGTTGTAAATATTTTGAAAAGTGTAAATGTAAAAATAAAATTAAACAGAAAAAATTAAATATCTTGGAGTCTACTTTGATCAGTATATGAGATGGCATGAGCACGTAAACCTAGTTATGGAGAAATTAAGAAAGAACATATACAAATTTTACTTCCTGAGACAGATAGTACTGTATCATGTGCTACGGATGTTATACCAGGCACTTGTGGAATCGGTTTTGTGCTACGGGATCTCCGCATGGCGGACAGCTTCTAACAACGTTCTGACTTCTTTATTTATACTACAAAAGTACTTTTTAAAAATAATAATGTTTAAAAAACGGATGTATCCAACAAATATATTGTTCAGAAATATAAAACTTATGAATATCAGACAACTATATATAAAGACATGTTTTAAGTTATATTTCAAGAATCACGGGAAGATTACGTGTCACATGGTCTGGGTACAAGGGCATACTGGAATAAAAACTTGACTACGCCAAATACCCGTTTCTCATCTGTGCAAAGGCATTTCACATATATAATACCTAAAATTACAAATAAAATTCCCTTTAGGGTTACTGCACTAAATTTTCAAAGAAATAAAAAGAAAATATTTAAATGGATAGCTGAAAATTTTGAAAAGATTTGTGATATAATTCCTTGGTTTCAGACAAACTTACTTTAATTTACTTTAACACTAGAATTAAGTTTTCACTTGTAATTCTCAGAAATTTGCTTTACTTTGGGAAAATAGCTGAAAATTAGCAAAACAATATTGATTTATTGGTAATCAGTGTACCCACAAATTCATGTGAATTCATCGTACACTTAAAACCTGTACTCAAAACATTAAATTTTTATATATAATACCTTACAAATTGTAAAATTTTGAGTACATTAAATAAATAAAATAAATAAATATATCTTTGACATCGATTGTCGCAAAAGTATTTGAAGCAATAATAGCGGATCAATTGTTTCAAACTTACAGAAATTACATTGTACCATAGCAACAACAACAAATCTTTCAATCTACCAGAACTTCTTAGGTGTCAACATAGAAAAGGGATACCAGGTTGATGTCATTTACACAGACATATCAAAGGCCTTTGACAGTGTTTATCATGGTCTCCTACTCAACAAGCTTTGTTCTATTGGTGTCTGTGGTACTTACTGAGAATGGATCCGATTCTACCTTAGTGGACAAAAACAATATGTGAGTGGCGCCTCTTCGCGCGAGGTTAATGTGAGTTCTGGCGTTCCGCAGGGCTCTCATTTGGGACCTATACTATTTTTATTGTTTGTAAATAGTGCCGTCTCTGTTTTTAAAAAATGTAGATGTTTGTTGTATGCAGAAGACCTTAAATTCTTTAGTGTTGTCAATAGTTATGAAGACTGTGTTTCCTTTCAATTAGATTTTGATAATTTAGTTAACTGGTGTCAGGAAAACTTTCTGAATCTTAATATTACCAAATGTAAAATATTGCGCTTTTATAATAATAATAATAACTTTATTGCCAACAATATGATCACAATCACAAAGCAACGTCATAAGAGAGTACATGATATGTTATATTGAAATATAGACAATGAAAATATATATGTGACAATTAAAATAAAATAAATTAAAATAAAGGACCACATTTTAATAAGTAGGTCAACAAATAAATATGACAAATATATATGACAAATTAACAAAACACAAATTAAAAATTTTAAACATCTTCAAAGTTAAAAGAGTAAAAACATTTAGCTTGTAAATATTGGATAGTTTGGTTCCTAAATTTTGAAATGCTTTCAATTTGCTTTGTTTCTGTAGGCAGCATTTGAAATGCCTTTATGGCCCGATACAGGGGACCTTTCTTGAAAAAGGAGGTATTATGGAGAGGAATGATAAGGTTGGTTCTACTCCGAATCACAACACTTATTTCCGACGAATAGTGATCCAGATTTCTGTCAAAGAGATTCAGTTGTTTTTTATATACATTACCAAGGCCAGAAAGTACAGGCAAGGAGCAGTTAAGATATTTTGGCCTGAGAAGCAAGGTTTACAATTCTCCCTGGTATAGAGGCCATACATAGTGCGGATGACACGCTTTTGTGCCCCGAAAACATCAATGGCCGAGGTAGATGAACTCCAGAACAGTATACCATAACTCAAGATTGATTGTATGCAAGACATATAATAAATTCTTACAGTCTTTGCGGTAACAACATCCCTCAGTCGACGTATTAGTGCACAACTGCTGTTTAGTTTTGATATTAGTGACCTATTATGCTGAGTCCAATTCAAAAGAGGGTCCAAATGAACACCCAGGAATTTAATATTCTCCGACATGGGTATGGATCTAGCACCCGATTTCACATAAAGTGACTCACTTTGTTTAGTTTTACCAAACAGGATCTGACTGGTCTTGTCAGCATTGAGCTTTAAGAAGTTATCCTCACACCAGGAGCTCATTGCCTCCACTGCACGCGAACAAGACCCCGACAGTTCAGCCATGGCGGGAGCCGCCAGCATAACTGATGTATCATCCGCATACTGACAGACTAGGCCACCACCAGGAAGTCCCCCGGAGAGCTCATTCACATACAGCAAATACAACAAGGGTCCCAAAATTGATCCCTGGGGCACCCCCTGCTGCAATCCTTGAAAGGATGAGTAATGTGTTTTCCCATTGTGTAGGATGCAAACTGATTGCTGTCTGCCTGTTAAATAGGATTGTAGAAGGGACAGACATACACCTCGTATACCTAGCCCACCCAGTTTTTTAAGGAGCACACCATGATTGATCTTGTCAAAAGCCTTTGACAAGTCAAAATAAAGGCCTGCTAATTTTTGATTTTTGTCCAGATTCTCCACAACATAACTGCCAGCCGTAAAAATCGCCTGCTGTGTGGACTTTTTTGGTATAAAACCATATGGTGGGTGGCCAGTATATTGTGGGAAGTAATAAAATTGAGAATTCTGTTGTAAAGAGCTTTTTCAAAGACCTTTGACATGGACGGTAACAGTGAGATGGGTCTGTAACTACTAAGTAACTGGAGATTTCCTTTTTTAAACACAGGGACCAGTTTAGCTTTTTTGAGCTCAGTGGGGAATGCACCCGTCGAAAAAGATACATTTATAATATGTGTCAGAGAGTCACAGAGAAATTCTGCAACATATTTTATTACTTTTGTCGGAATCTCATCCAGTCCGGCTGAGAATTTATTGGGAAGGTTCATTAGTAACCTAAGAGTGTCATGCTGATCTAAAGGTTACAGAAATATTGTTGGATACCCAAAATTATTATGAGGAGCATTGGCATTACGATATTCAAATGAAAATGTGAAGTACTGGCTGAAAAGTGCTGAAACCTCTGCAGGGTCACTAATTATGTTATTATTTTCTTCAATTATTACGTTACTTTTAATCTTTAGTTTATTAGAAATTTTGTTAAAAATATTCCAAGCTGTATTTGATTTGTTTTGTGAATTTATGTTATTTTCATAAATAGATCTATTATAGTCTGATAAATAACTTTTATATGTTTTTTTTTTCTCAGCCTTGTAGTGTAAATAAGCTTGCTGACTTTTGGTTTTATGATACCAGTCATACAAGTCTTTTATGTAAGAAGAATAATTTTTTATTTCTTGAGTTACCCAATTGTGGGATTTTGAATTTACTCTAGAATTTTTCATTGGAAAGGCCATATCAAACCAGTAAAATAATATTCTATAAAAAGGGTTTATATTTTTCATCTACGCTCTCAGCTTCCCATACTTCATTCCAAGATTCAGCACTAAGTAAGGCAATAAAATGTACAATGTTCCTGTCAGAGAAAACACGTTTCCGAATATAAACAGGTTCCTGATTAGGTTTTTGCATACTGATTTTCAGAATTTGAGAGTAATGATCGGACACGTGTGATATATGAATTTTACAGTTTACTTCTGTTTGATTTAAATTTGTAAATATGTTATCTATTTGTGTTTCTGAGTCTCTGCCAACCCTAGTCACTCCTCTCACTTGTGAAGCAAGGCCAAATGAGCTAAGCAGTTGCAACAGAAAGAATGCATTATTATTATTAGCATTTGAACAATCAGTATTGAAATTGCCACATATTATTATAATTTTTCCAATGAAAATATACTAACAAGCAAATCATTTAAATTGTTCATAAAAACATCAAAATTCCCAATAGGAGACCTATACATAGTAAGTAACAAACATTTTCTTTTATTTATTACAAATTCTGATATACAAAATTCAAAAGTTTTTTCAGTGGACTCTACCTGTGACTTTACTTCTGAGGCTTTTAATCCTCTTGAGAAGATGGCGGTTCCTCCACCTCGTTAAGTTTTATAGATGTACGGATCCAATAATATTTGACTATTGTATTGGAGGCAATATTTTGGAATCAGTACACAATAAACGATTTAGGTGTAACATTTGACAAAGAAATAAACTTTAATAAACATATTGACAACATTGTGCTAAAAGCACATAGAATATTGGGATTTTTGAAGCGGACCTGCAGGTATATCTGCGATACCAAAGCTATTATGTCCATGTGTAATGGTTTAGTTAGGAGTATTCTTGAATATTGTAGTATAATTTGGTCTCCAGCGAATTTATGTCATATTAATAGAATTGAATCTGTTCAGAACAAATTTTGCAAGTTTCTATTGTACAAATACAATATACTTTTTAAGTTTTATAGATTGCAGTGACTTACTGGCTAATATTTTATTTCGAGTTCCTCCCAGGCCAACCCGTTCAACGGTCCTATTCTCGGAAAATTTTCACCACCCAAACTATAGTAAATGTATGTACATTTTAACAGATATGTGCTAGGAAAAATTAACACCCTGTTGAATTTTCTAAAATGTATTATCTTTAGAAGTCCTAAAATGAAGTAAAAAATTACAATGTTCAATTTTAGCCAGGAATTAAAAGACACCTTGCATACAAACTGGGTTATATATTAATTTCCCGTATAAAAGGGATAATTCATCATGAGGAAACTTCAGGGTATTTAGGTAAAACCATCTGTAAAGAAATTTAATGGAAAGAGCAACTAATGTAGTGAATTTATGAAACTGCTGGATATGCAAATTATAATAAATCTTTCGTGATACCTAACAGATTACCCATTATAATAAATTTTCTCACCGGCCTGCCCATTTGGAGTCTTCTTAAGCTTTTTCTTCCGGTTTTTACTTATCTGACTTCTTGCAAGCTTTAACAGCTGTTGCTGAGCAAGCAACTTTTCAGTACCTGGTACCTCTGTCGCCAGAGTAGTAATTTGCTCCTTATAGTCATCCTCATCGCTATCAGAAGATGAAGAATCCATATCAAGACTGTCAAGGAGGGAACTTGAAAAATCGTTATTTTGCATGAGTTCATCCTGTTTGTTATCTTGACGCTTTTTTGCTGTAGGCTTTCCTAAATACTGACGGAGACTAGAATCAGATTGTTCACAGAGCTGTTTAAAGGAATAAGCCCTGCCTATTTGTAAGGTACACTGTAGGCAGATATACATGGGAAGACCATCGTCACTGGTGACCTAGAAAATTACATTACTATAGCTTTCAAAGAAGTCCTGGGTGGTCAATGTGTTTATATGTATTTTTCTTTAAAGTGAGTAGACAAAATTTTTGAGAAAGACATAAGGAAAGCTCTAATTAAATTCTGAATTTAAAACAAATGGAGGTTGTGACAAAACAATACAAATTTTTATGCTTCTGAAGATATTAGCATTAAAAGTGGTATTTTATTTTGAAAGAACAAAACAAAATTTAAATAGGCACTAATGTTTTAAATATTTTTTCAGTGTCTAAGTAAAAAAATTTTATTTTCCTAGTCTTTATTGATAAAATGCAAGGCTAATAGTTGCTAATTTTTTATACAACAGGAAATTTAACACTTGTACAAATCAAATAAATAATATTTTTTGAAATACAGAAAAATTCATATTTAAAATGCACCTATTATTATAAGAGTTATTTCGAGAGATGTAATGTATGTTAATTAATTAAACCTTAAAACTAAATTTAAAGTTATTAATGTAGCTTATACCCAACCCACACAAAAATAAAGTAGCATTATTTGTAGTTATTTATTTTAAAATCACAAAAAGATGCTAAATAATTTTAATGATTTTTGGTGTATGATCTAATACTGGAAAATGGGCAAATGCATAGAAGGCCCTTTGTTGACCAACTGTGAGGGGGGGGGGCAAAATTTGTAGCTACACCCTGAGAATCTGAAAACCAATTAAAATATGTGCAAAATCAAAATAATACAGACACCTCTCAATAGCCATTCATTTACACCGGTTTTAAAACAGTTTTTACTTTCTAGCTGTTTGATTTCAGCAGGCAGCAATCTAAAGGCCTTTGTTGCCATGTAGTATGATCTCCTCTCATAGAAGGTGGAATTACAAGAGGGATCCTGAGATCAGGACAAACTTGTGTTAAACCGATTTATTTTTTAATTTTTGTAATCAATGATTATTCCAAATACAGTTTTCCTTAATATGAAACTGCTATAAATTAAAGAAAAATTCCTATATATATTATTTAACACTGTATTATTATGGTGGGGTATGACATACCCCTGTGAAAAAAAACGACAGTTGTAAACTCAATTAGTTTTATAACGTCTATGGCTCCTATCTTCAAGTTAAATCTCCTAAATGTAGGTAAATGTAAAAAAAGGTATCTTGGGTTCATTTGACTCTATTTTGGATCCAAATGTTTTTTTTTTAATTTAAACTTATGTTAAACTTATTAAAAATAATGTTAGTTTATATTAAAAACTTTTATTTACAAACTTTCATTTACTTTTACTTTTGTATATATTTTTGAACTCTGAAAATTTAATAAAGTAGTATTTCAACTGTAAATTATGTTTTATTTTTATTATTTTTTATTAAATCGAATTGTAACAGTCAGTTCTTCTTAAAAAAAAATGTTAATATTAGTTTTAATGTTCCAAATTTGTTTGAATCACTTTTAGGCTATGGGTATGTTAGTGAAATATGTGTGCTGTTTAGTCCTATTATTTCTCTGTTTTGGAACCAAATGTTTGTTTTTTAATTCTATGTTTAAACTTATTAAAAAAATGTTAGTTGATATAAAAAGGTTTAATTTAATACTTTTAACAAATTATGTTTTATTTTATTTTTGTTCGTTAAATTGAACAATCAATGTGTTTAAATCCCCATTAAGCTAGGGCCCAGATATGTTATACCCCACAGTTCCGATGAAACTTTTTCTAACAATACTAATGCCTAATGAGTTAAGAAAGCTCAGGACATTTTACCATAAATGTATAGATATTTGCCGACAAGAATTATAGTATCGAAGAGTTCCAAATAGAAGAAAATATCTGGTCAACCTACATGCAAATGATGGGTAAATGATAAAATACAAATTATGTCAACTTTGTTAGTAAACCAGACCTTCCCAAATATTTTGGCGCCTGTTTTTAAATTGTAGCCAACGTTAGGGTACTATAATGTCAAGGAAGGGTGCTAGAAACATAAGCATATGCAAGTTATTTAAAAAACTGGGTGATTCATTCCACCTAGGCTATAACTTAAAAGAAAACTGAAAGGAAAATTTGTGCTAAATAATATGAACCTGTATATTTGTAAAATTCATGAGCATATCTGCTATAATCACAGTTTCTCCTGTTGAATTATCCTGTAGAAAGATGGATCTCATGTCTCCATTTTCAGTCAAACAAGTCCTACAAAGTTTGTTCAGATCGATCTGTACTAGTTCCGGTTTGACCTCGTCCATTTCTGAACTTTCTTATTAAAACAATCAAAATAAACACAAAACAACTAAAGATGCACAAACACAGTAGATAAAATGGCGAAAATAGATTCTTCCACTGGGCGATTGTGAGAAAGTCAGTAACTCACACCGAATGTTGGATCAATTTGCGCCTTATTTCACTCTGTTTTTAAAGGCGAGATTCGTTCAATATTTTATTGAACGCTTGTGATTCCGCCATGTTGGTCAGGACCGTAGTAGCCGTAATTTTGACTTGTTTTATAAGTATTTTAGACAATTTTTTTTAAATATATTTTATTGATGTGGATTATCCTAGACTTTGCTTCCTTGGACTTTATTACAGATTGATAAAATGGATTCGTTGAAGTTTTATCTGTTTGGTCGGGAGGAGTAATTTCAACCGGATGAGGACAGGGGACAGGTAATATAAATTGTCAAAAATACTTACCCTTTTAAAGCCATGCAAGACGCTCGGATAATAAATTGATGGACTAGCATAAGAATTGAGAATTCGTACATTTTGTCAAACAGATCGCTATGTTTATTTTAAGGGACAACTTTCCCTTAACTTTTTTTTAAATAAATTATGTATACAACTTAGGCTATTTGGCCTTTATATAGCTATTAAGTTTATTTTATACCTTTCTTGAATAAAACTCTTCTATTTAATCATAGGACAAATACTCCCCCAAAAAAATTTAGAGTTGCCAAAGCTTGCAGGGAAACGAATATACATTTCAATATTTGGGGCTTTTCTATATATGGATATATTAAAAGACGTTTTCAGGATATAGGCGTTATCATTTTAAATATTCAAGATTTATAATGTTTTCTCTAAAAGCTTGGTTTCTCTTATTCTGTTTTATTTTGGTGTATATTTTATGGAGAAAATTTCATATATTGTGTAATATTTATTTTTCAGCTTTGTCAATAAGTTAAACTTCTGATAACAAAGTATGTTAGGAAATGAGCTGCTTTAACTTTATTTAAGGTCACAACTAGGGACAGGCGACAATAGAATTTACTTATTGTCTATCGATAGGTAAAAATTAGTCATTAACATTAAGTTACCAATAAATATTAATATCTATCGATATTTGCAACAAAGGCAGTTTGAAAAACCAAATATAACAAACAACAAAAAAAGTCCTTAGCTTTTTGCAAATATTTAAACCATTTATTCATAACTATTGATGTTATCAGCTACCTATCAGCATTATTGCATAATTTTTTAAAATTTGTGAGGGACAAGAAACTAAATAATATTTAAAATTTTAACACTATGTATCTTGTATCTCTAACCAAGTTCAAAGGAATTTTCAAACAACCTGTATATACTTCTGTAGATATTATTTGATCCCTCCATTGTTGCTTTTTATTCCAAGTCCATAGTCCAAGAATATGTTAACATAATAAAAATAACACATTTGATAAAAAAGTTGGAATTAGGAGAAAGGCATTACATTTACAGGATACAGTTTATACAGTAGTAAGAACCAACTAACCTGAAGGGCAATAAAGTTACAAAATTACTAACAAAAAACATATATTTCACAATATAACATTTAGCTAACAGTTGCATAACAAAAATCTAAAAGTCAGTTACTCTTCCTTTTCTTTCCCAGTCTCCGTATCGTGTTGGTTCTGGACCTTTGGGACCTCCAACTTCACCTGTATGAGGATTGGTGCTATTTGGCCATGGAGCAAGTGGTTCCTGTTCTTCATATGGATGCTTAGCTAGCTCATCAAGTTTACCAATAGGCGTTTTTTCTCTTAATTTTTTCTTGAACTCTTGCATTCGTGGGCTAATCTTCTCTGATGAAAAGGGCAACTTGTACATTTCTGAAACAGGTTAAAACAGAGGTGAAAACGAAATAAACACATCTTAATTTAATTGCTGAGAATATAAATCCAAATGTATTTTATTCCCACCGAAGTTTTTACAAACACTTAATAGCTTGGTCTAGCCATTTGAAACAAATTAATAACAGATATAGTTTAAAACTGCAGTCAAACTTAAACCAATAAATATGTTTTATTAATAAAAATAGGGAATTTTAGAATTAACGGCTAATATACCTGCTGAGAAATTGTAAAGTGTTCCCATGATTATGAATTTAACATCCTATTACCTATTGTTAATACAGACGAATTTACCTGTTGACAAAGGAGCTGGATTAAAAGGAGAATTTTTAATATGCCGAAGCATATACATCATAATACTCATTTTGATAAATTGTGAAAATCCAATCTAATTCTATTTTATTTCAAACAATCAGTTACCAAAACAAAACACGCATCTGTCACATGCACTTCTTCTTTTTTGAAAATGAGGACTTTACCGGTTAAACTGTAGGATTTGATTCTCGTCCCGCGAAATATATACTTCGTAACTGGAACAGCCTTCAACGGGTCCGTTAATAGAAATAAACCAGTAGAAACTAATGACTCGGCTAGAAAGGGCGCCGACGCTGTAAACGTGTGAGGCCTAGTTGTTCCTGAATTCTATCCTGTTCCTCTGCCCAATTCTACATAGAATATTAGCGTAGTGGCAAAGTTTACAGAATTAAATATTTAATTCTGTAAACTTTGGTAATAGCCACTATGAGCTGGTAATCAAATTACAAAATACAATTGTACAGATCTGATATATTTTAATCCTGTCTGTACAAAAGTACATTTTGGATATTTCTGGTACATTTTTACAATATCAGTATCAAACCTCGACAGGACCAGGACACCTAATTGTTTAAAATAAAAATAAACAACCCACTTAAATGTACATTTCGGTGATTGCACAAGTGTGGCGATTAGGAAAGTTTGTTGGATCTATAGGATTCAATATAATGATATACTTTTTTTAGGAGTTTTTTCTCCACTACCGAAGGAACTAGCCTCCCGTTTTTGCTAATCTGGCAGTGGCTATACAATCGATTTAAATCTAGTACAATTTTAAGTTGGATATGTTACACTTTTTTGAAAGAATCTGGCAATACGGGGGATAGCTCGAAAGAACAGAACATTTGTTGATACCAGTAGTACTCTCAACAGCGTTGTTAGCACTATTATGTTTATATTGGATTTATTACGATTTAAAATCATATAGTATTCTATTACGCCGCTGAATATTTCTATTAGGATTTCCTTTTAAATAGAATTATATGTACCTCTGATCAGCCCTCTGCGGTGTTGTCAATGTCGGTATTGCGAGTTTACAGAATGTTATAATAGTTAATACAAGGACACATTAACAGATGGCTGTATACAAAAACAAATTGACATTTGAAAGTGTCAACTGTCAACCGGCTAGTTTAGCATGGAGCACAATAAAAATTACGTCAAATGTATTTCGTTTGCGTCTATTTATCAAACTTTCTTTTTCTTTGAGTATTTTTCGATGTTTTAGTTATATTTAGTTCCAACGTGAAAATTATTACCCATCATTGTGCCACAATGTGTATTTCGTTTTTATGTTTCGTCCTTGTAGATTAATTTTTACTTTAAACGTTTACGAAAAGTTCATTGTGTCCGAGTCCATTACCGAGTTTTGGTTGATGTTTTTTTTATTGTAGGCACAAATAAAAATTGTTTTAAAAAGCGGATTGCGTTTTGGTTAGTTTTTTGGAATGATGTAAAAAAGTACCTATTTAAAAAGGTATATCTATATTTAAATAAGGATTGTCAAACAAAAGTCTCGGCAAGCGGCGGGACACGTACGAATGTTTAAGAATAAGAATAAAAAATGTGCTATGTGACATTACAGTGGCTTATACACGCAATTGGGTCCTCAGGCTGTCCTTAACGGGCTTCATACTCTAGGACTTGGTCAAACAAAGGCCGAAAACCCTAACTCAAAATCGTTAATTTTGAGTTTCCAGTAAAAATTTCCTTTATGCACTTCGAAGTTCCTTCAGTGTAGTTGAAAACCCAGGAATGTTACAGTTTTTTATTGATACAATTTCAATAAATGTTATTAAATTCTTCTAATATTAAAAGTACAGTTAATATATTTTAACCGGGGTTGCTCAAAAAAAAACAAGTATTTTTATAGTATTTTAGCAATTGAGAATTTATTTTCGCTCTGATAGAATTTCAGCACGAAGTTGCGAAATTATATTTTGGGAATTGATTTTATTTTCGCCATAATACTTTCCTCATATTTACATTTTCTGAAGTTGTAGAAAAACATGCATACAATATGGGTGTAGAAGTACAAAAGGCGGCTTCCAAATTTTATGCATATAGAGCTCTGACACCCTGTTTACACTATTTAAATTGTTAGACACTTTTGATTACATATTCTATTTGATATGCAGTGTTAATGAATGCTGAAAAACAATAATGTCCTGAGTGTTGTACTATAATTGGGCAACCTCTAACTTCTTTTTAAACACAGAAAAAATATAAAATACAAAAGTTAAGGGTATAATACAAAATTTTATATGAAATGGTTTTTGTGCATAGGAAGTACTGCAGAAAATAATTTTTTAGCTTAAACTATAGAGCTCATCAACAAAACTTTGTACAATACCCTATAACTTTTGTATTTAATATTTTTTCTTGTAAGGTTAGAACAGGAAGTTAAAGAGGGATCCAGTTATAGTAGAACACCTGATACAAAATTTGACAAAATTCCAATAATTTTTTTCGAAATACGAAAGAACCGCCGAGTATCACCCACCGGTAAAGACGGTTTCTGTATTTCGTTATATAGGTAAGTAAAGTAGGTTTCTGTACTTTGTTTCATTTATATGGCAAGAACTTTAACGTACGAACTACAGATGTCGCATAATCCCGTTTTTAATTACAGTACAAATGACAGTTACAGGCCTAAACTTGGGTAGCAGTTTGTGGTCTAGAGTACTCTAGAGCGTATATTTATGATTCATTCTTTTAGGTATATATTATAAACTGTGTTTCATATATAGACTGAAAACTAAAAGTTGGCAATAAAAATGTTATTTAGGAATTTGTAATATATTTTTTTTGAAAATACGTTTTAATGTTATTCTATCTATTTCATGCTTATTTACGTAGTAGCTACTCAGTTGGTAGGAAGTAAGTTTTTTATCCATGCATTTTGGAAATAGCTTATTATCCTTGTTGACATTGCAGATTATAAAGGAAATATTTTTTGGTGCGGGGATTTTTGTATAATTCTCCGAATTTCTTAGTTTAAGACTATTTTTTTTAAATTAACTGGGGGCAGCGTCTTTAAGATCTGGTTAAAAATGTAAATACAAACAAGGCGTTTCACTGCCATATTCCCACATGTTTGCTGAATGTTGCATATTTGTTTAGTTATTTTTAAATACTTGTAACGTTTGTATGGACCTGTTATAATTGTACGTTTATTGTATAGGATTCAAAATGTAAATTAGAGTATCAGAATATTGGCTGTATGTGGATTTGTCGTATTTTGTACTTTATTTTCATTTTGTTGAGTTGAGATTTATTTCTAAAATTGTTATCTTAATTTAATGTTATACCCTGTTATTGCTTTTTACTGTTGGATGTTGGTGTTATAAGGATAAAAAATAAATAAAATAGCTGAGGTTGATTTAATGACAGTTACGTATATAAGGTTGCGTTATAAATAAATATTGATTGGTAACGAATACTAATTGTAAATTTTAGTATTCCAGTACCAGATATCCAAAAAACCGACCACACAAGTGAATTTCTGTTATTAAAAGATGCTTAAAATTTCTTCGAACAACTCTTAATTTCTAAATTCACTATATGTCGTCGTTTTTTGATAATTTCTTTGAACGAAACATTCCTCTGATTAGTGGCAGCTTGGTAGTTCAAACCAGGATTGCTTGGATTTTGTCGGACTCAAATCTTGTCCAAAGCATGAACAAGTTAAATTTTTGCTTTGTAAACATTTGAAAGGCATTATAACTTTAATTATATTTACTGTTCTTATTTTATGAACCCATACTATTCCTAAAGTTGAAAATAATTTTTGTTTCACACGGAAAACTGTACGGACACCATTTTACGGCCCCCTGCTATTCCTATTTTTACGAACCGTTTCTATTTCTGTTACAGAATTCGTTCAAAATAAAATACGAAGCCTTACTATTCCTCTTTTGTAAGACCTATTACTATTATATTAATTATATTAAAATTGGACGGAAAATTGCTAAATAAAAACTGGTACATTCATAGTAGTTAAAGGACAACTGTATTGAAATAACACTTTTTAACAACAATTTTTCAATACAAACTGTCCTAAATAAAGTATGTACTGGTGGACGTTTAAAGGAACGCTGGTAAATTTCATTTATAGATATTTTTAGTGACTAAACATTCTTTCTTCCGTAGTAAATCTAGATATTAAAACAGTTAAGAGATAGAGTTCTTTCTTTATTATGACACAAAGTCTTTAATTTTTTCACACCAAAAACACTTTGAATGAACTAGAAGGATACGGTCCTGGAAGTTATATTAAAAAATTTACTAGTGGAGGTACAAAGAATTATGCCTTTAAAGTTTTTATTATAACTGATGGAAATGAAAAGTTTGTATGTAAAGTGAAGGGGATCTGTTTAAATTACGACGTTTCGTATCTGGTAAACTTTGAGAGTAAAGGAGACGGTTTTAAATGAATCCGAGTTGGTCATAGTCAGCAACACAAATATTCGAAGGACTAAATAGAAAACGTGAAGTAGTTACCAGAGATAATTGAAGAGACCAAAAAAAAGAAAACTTCAATCAAATTAAAAAAAAATAATTTTGTACATAGTCTTCCGGTTCGTCTCGTCGAGGGCAGACCTCTATGTTATTAAGATAACTGATTCCAAGTGTCCGATTCTGCTGCTTTATTTCGAGGGGAAACGGGAGACTCAACCGCTCAGTGTGGAAACTAACGATCCCGCTAGAAAGAGAGCAAACGCTGTGAACGTGTGAGGCCTAGTTGTTCCTGCATTCTATCCCGTTCGTCTGCCGTAGTTCTACAAAGAATATTAGCGTAATGGCCGCTATGTGGCGGGAGTAGGAGGGGTAAGGGGATAGCTTGAAAGAAAAGGTCATCTCATGAGACCAGTAGTACTCTCAAGGGGCATCTAGTGGAAGCCAAGATGCATTAGAAGGGTCTATAAAGAAAAACAAATTTAAATATATTGAAATACAAGGGGATGATCGGGAGCTCAGAGCTCGCCATCCGGACATCCCACCGACAACGTCTCCAAACCGGAATAAGGTGTAAAATATCTAGAAGGGTCGCTCCAGCTCTAAATAAGCCCCGGACGGATAGCAATCTGGCAAGTTGCGAAGTGCAGTGTCAAAAACATAGATTGAAATGGAAATTGAATTTTATACATGTACAGACATCGAAATCAAATTCTATTTCTTTTTTACGACCCTTACTATTCTTATTTTTTACGAGCCCTTACTATTCCCATTTCTTACGACCCCTTACTATCTCTATTTTACAAGCCCATATTTCTGTTTTACGTGTTAGTCCTATTTTACGAGCCCTTATTATTCGTAAAGTTAAAATTAATTTTTGTTTTACTCTTGGTAAAAAATCATCATCAGTTACTGTTCCTCGACTCCTTACTATTCCTATTTTTATGAGCCCTTACTATTTCTATTAGATAATCAGTTTAAATATAATACGAACCCTTACTATACTTATTTTTTTACGACCTCTTACTATCTCTATTTTACGAGCCCTTCGGTTCGTAAGAAATTCAAAAGTTTGGGTTCGTAAAGATAATAATAGTAAGGCTTGTAAAATAGAGAAAGTAAGGAATAAAAGGTAAAAATTAGAGTTTGGGCTCGTAAAAATAGGAATAGTAAGAGGTCGTAAGAAATAGGAAAAGTAGGGGTTCGTAAATAGGGTTAAGGGGGTACGTAAAAATTCGAAATAGTGTAGGCTTGTAAAAATATGAATAGTAAGGGGTCGTAAAAATTAGTTTTGGATCGTAAAAATAGAAATAGTAAGGGCTCGTAAAATAGGGACAGTAAGGCGTCGAAAAAAATAGAAATGGTAAGGGTGGAAAAATTAGAAAAAGTTTGAGTCCGTAAAACAGGGATAGTAAGGGGTTGTAAAAATAGGAATAGTAAGGAGGCGTATTAGAGCTCGTAAAATAGGATTAATAGGGGGTCGTAAAACAAAAATATGGGCTCGTAAAATAGAGATAAAAAGAGGTCGTAAAAAATAGGCATTGTATGTTATTTCTGTTTTACGACCCTCTATTATTCTAATTTTACGAGCTCTTATTATTCCTATACTTAAAAATAATTTTTGTTTGACACAGAAAACTGCTCATGGTAAAAAAACTATCAGTTTCTATTTCTAATTTTTTACCTCTTACTATTCCTATTTTTACGAGCTCTTACTATTCCTATTTTTACGAGCCCTTACTATACGTACGAGCCCAATTTCTGTTTTACGACCCCCTATTAGTCTTTTTTTTACGAGCCCCTATTATTCCTAAAGTTAAAATTTTTTTGTACACATGAACTGCTTTGAAATACGAACCCTTACTAATCCTTTTTTTAACGACCCCTTACTATTCCCATTTTTTACGAGCCCAAACTTTCTAATTTTTATGACTCCTTATTATTTCTATTTTACGAGCCCATATTATTTTTGCTTTACGACTCCCCGAATAGTAAGGGGTCGTAAAACAAATATGAGCTCGTAAAAAATAGTAAGGGGTCGTAACAAAAGAAATAGTATGGGCACGTAAAGTTTTGAAGGTGTTCCGTGCGAAACAATTTATTTTTAACATAAAGAATAGTAAGGGCTCGTTAAATAGGAATAGTAGGGTATCGTAAAACAGAAATAGTATAGGCTCGTAAAAATCAGGACTAGTAAGGGGTTGTACTAATTATTTTTATCAAGAGCAGTTTTTCGTAGGAAGCGAAAATTATTTTTAATTTTAGGAATAGTAAGGGTTCTTATTTTATTTTGAACTAATTTATTAATAGTGTAAGGGTTCGAAAAAAATATGAATAGTAAAGTGACGTAAAATTAGGAATAGTAAGGGATCGTAAAATATGAATAGTAGGGGGTCGTAAAACAGAAATAGTATGGGCTCGTAAAAATAGAGATAAGTAAGAGTTCGTAAAATAAGGATAGTACAGGGTCGTAAAAAATTGAAAGTTTGTGTGACAAAAATTATTTTTAACTTTAGAAATTGTAATTGTAGGAGTACGATAGAAATTGGTTCGGCTCGTAAAAAATAGGAATCCCTTTTCTTCTTGAATCACGTAAGAATCAATTCGTGCCAGTCACGAGTGCCTTGCTAAACGGCTGCAAAGTTTTTTCGCTCTTTTGCTTTAAAATTAAGAATAGTAAGGGGTAGTCAAAATAAAGATAGTAAGGGATCGTATTTTATTTTGAACTAATTCTGTATTTAGAAAAATGCTATTTCCATAACATTTTCCTTTAACCTACTATAATCGAATAATCTACCAGCTTCCAGATTTCCTCTGAGCAACCGGAATTCACACCAAAAATATTTATTTTGATTTTTTTTTTATTATTTAAGAAGCGCCTGAAATAACGCCCTATCGCCGTTCTGTGTGGGCCGGGGATCAATAGAGTGTTCGAGGAGCGTGGTTCTGAACCTACCTTAAGCTGTAAGTCCCGTCCAGATTTGCCTTAGAAACGAAAAGGAGACGTTAAAATAATCCGGAAAGGAAGGAAAAATGTGAAGAAAAAATGTCTTTCAAGAAAGAACGGGATATATACGATTTTTAGCCTTTTGTTTTTCATGCCAAAATATCTTTATTATTAATAAATATTTATTTACGTGAAAATCTTCTTTGTATTACACTACTTGTATACTAAAACAATAAAAAACATTCAAATTTTGAGCAATTCATATATTTAAACAATTTTTTTAACGTGTGTATAAAAATATAATTCCTTTTAAACACTGAACAATTATAATAATAGCACACATTACATTAAATGAGAATGCAAAAAAGTTAAGCATGCCACTCAAGAGAAGATGTCTAAATTTTTTTAATCTTAGTAGGCTTTTTTAAAATAAAGTCGCCCAACAATATATGTTCGAAAAGTTTGTTAATGACAAAACATTTCCTGGCAACATCATTTTCAGATTCTAGAAGTTAGTTTTAATATGCTTAACTTTTTTCCATCCTTCTATACAAACATATTTCTACTCTAGTGTTCAACAATACAGATATATAAATTTATCACATTGCAAAAAGAGATTCTGAGAAATATAACATCTTAAGGGAAACATATAAACTGGAAATTCAAGTTTACTTAAATACTGTGTAACAGAAAAATCCCTAAATTGTAGTAATTTTTTTCACATTTGATGTAAAAATGAAAATGTCACAGAATGTGGGTTTTTAGAACTACAGTAATTAAAGGCCATCCTTATTTTATACGTATAAACTGCTTCTTCTAATAAGCTTTTTTTAGGGTAAATTTCATGTCAAATATTTCGAAAATTAAAAGAGATAAGAGCATGCACCTGCTGGCTTTTAATAAAAATATTGTTTGTGAACAAGCCGGTGTCATACATTTTTTTAAATTATTAGCTGATTTTTTTTATTCACTGTTCATGCCTTTCTGACTCCTATAAGTCAGTTAACTTTTAACTTCGATTTTTTAGCAGGCGGTGGAGTTGCAGGATCTTCATTTTCGTCGTTACTAACCGAGGCATCTATTTCGTCATTAGACTCGACATCTTCCCTACTAATGTCTGCTTCTTCTTCTTCAAACTGAGTTGAACTACCTTGGTCGTTTGCTAAACAGAAAAAAAATCTTTTTACATATAGTTGATACCCACACACATAGCATCAAAAATTGTATGAACATTTAACAGGGTTCTTAGCAATTTTGAATTATCGAATTTCCTGGCTTTTCCAGGTTTTTCCTGACAATTTCACGGAATTTCGGCGACTTTGGTTGCCAAGGGCATATTGATAAGTTTTTTAAGCATTTTTAACACATACCCTCATTTTGTCGGAAAAATTAACAATTAATGCACCACCTATTTGATAAATTGCGTCAAATACTTGTCTTTGGCAGATAATGGACTCCTCCAACAGATTTTCAAGTAAAATATTTTTATTTATAGAAAAGCTCGACGTGTTTCCATGAGAAAAGATCAAAATTAATAACATGCCACAATTTTTAAAGTAGTCATTTTGTTTTAAGAAATTGTAAAAAAATGTATCCAAATAAATGTGTCCTTTCCAGGAAGATTAGGTCTTTTAATGCTGGTTTAGTGGCAAAACCAACCAACATCAGTCTTATTAGTTGGTAAAAGGATATCCATATTATCAAAGTTAAATTTTAAAATTTGTTGAAGACCTTTATCCATAACTTGTATTTTTAAGATTTTTTTGATTAATTCGTTTAGTATTTGTAATAGATCAATCATACAAAAAAGGAACCATAGATTTATCGCTTTAATTAAAAAAAAAGATTCTAAAATGGCGTCAATGTCTGAAAAATGTAAGTCTTGGTTTTAAAAACATAGCTTTTAAAGCCTCTTTTGTCTTAGTAACTGAAACATTTGATGGAAGCTTAGTGACTTTATCTTCCATCCAAATTTTAAGGGGAGATAAAATGTCCAAAGGCCTTTTACAGACTCGAACATTTTCTACCCATCTAGTTTTACAAGTTACAGTTATTGTGAATGGCGCCGATCGGCAAGACTGAATATATGGGAGATGTTAAATACATTATAGTTAGTTATAGTAAATACAATCAAGCAACGCTGGTGGAAATATTAATTTTATTATTCTTCCAGGTTTAGTATAAAATCCCCTGACTTTTTATTATTTCTTGTAAATTCCCTGACGTTTCCCTGATTTTTCCTCGGATTTCTGAATTACCTGACTTTTCTTAGGTTTTTCAAGATTTTCTAGGTCGGTAAGAACCCGGTAATATGCCCGTCCCTGATGTCACATTCTTTTTAACTGAACGCTATAAATTGAAATAGATATGTAATAGTGGGACTCCATAGTACGCAACCAGGGAAGCCGAAGGACCGATTCTGTGGCCCCCTAGATCTCCAGACCTCAGTCCTTTGGATTACTTTTTGTGGCGATTCGTCGTCAATTTTGTGAAAGTCCAAAACGAAATGAAGGAGATAATATAAGAGGTTATAACATCTTATATCAAAAGTGTTCCATTTAACAATACGATTGTGTCAGCCGATACTCGATGGAAATCCATAATAATAATAATTATGTAAGATGTAAAAAAAACAACTATTTTTTGGTCATTTAACAAGCGGTTTGATTGTTTGAGCTTATTTATTTCTAGAGACTCCAGCAAATTTAGTTTATGACCCTTGTTTTCCTTGTGCAAAATTTTAAAATTGTTATCAAAGGCATGGCCCGTCTCAATTAAGTGATTAGCATAATTGGATGCGGTCTTTTCCTTAATAAAGCGTTTATAATGCTCATCTATTCTTTTACCAAAATATCTGCCAGTTTGACCTATATACGTTTTGTCACAGTCACCACAATTTAGTTGGTATACACCTGAATGTTTAAGTTTGTCGGATTTCGTTTTATTATTTTTAATTAACTTACTTAAAGAATTATTAGTTTTATACGCTATCCTAATATCTAAACTGTTAAGAAATGTACCTACTTTATAACTTGGATCTCCTATAAATGATATGACTTTATATGCATTTCTTTTTTTAATTGAAATTAGGATAAACCATATTTATGGATTTTTTATATAGTTTACATCCATACTATGAAAAGCGGCTAGTTTATGTTGTATTGGATAGCATGAGGAATTCTGTATGGTAGTGTCCGTATGTGAAGGTTTATGATATACAGAAAAATCGTGTTTATTATTAAGTCTTTTAATGGTTAAATCTAGAAAATTTATGCTGCTGTTAGATTCTACTTCACGTTTTTCCAAAAAATATGAAACTGAAGAGCAACAATAAGAGTAAAGTAACATACCAAGGTTCCATCGCTGGTCTAAAGAAATGGTTGTCCGCAAAAAAGAAGACCCAATTCCAGAAACGAGGTATTTACAATTTATTTAACTTACAATTACATTGAATTTTTTGAATTTGATCAACACATAAGAGAAAAAGTCAGCACAAATATACACAGAAAATTTCTCCAACAAAAAAAGAAACTCTCCTCTCTAATACCTAAAAATAATAAAAACACGACACCAGGTTTTAAACAAATTTCTAATCAAAAATTTTTTGATAGATTTTCTAACCTCTCTAATATTCAGTTTTCCGACTGTAGCGTATCATACCCCTTGTTTTTTTACGCTCAGCTAACGGCAGCTTTTCATCTGGAGAGCACTATGGGTTCGGGGGCAAATGAAAAATAATTTTATTTAATTAACTTTGATATTAGATATTAGAATTTAATTATTAAATTTCTGTGTGTTCTTTTAAAATCAAAAGTAAATCTAAAAAAAAATACATTACATAATCCAAATAGACTACTAAAAGGGCGCCACGCTGTTTTTTTTATATATTTAATAAAAAAAACCGCGAAACCAAAATAAATAAACTTTTAGCCTAAGCTAGTTCCTAAAGCAAAAAAAAACTGAAATAAAAATTAGGTGAGTGTGGGCAGGATAAATGAAAATATGAGGTAAATTTCCTATACTTACGACGACACAATATATTATATAGCAAATGTACAATTTAAATAAGATAATTCTAAATAAAAAAAAGGAATTTAATATGCCAAGATTTTCATAAAGAAAATTAAATAACCCCATAGTCGACTATAGTTCACATAACTCATTAATAATTTTAACACCTTTAATTATTGTTACATAAATGAAAGTTAGAAAGAATAATTAACTGGTTCACTTTTAAATAGCATAAATCGTTTAAACTTTAAATCAAATGTAAAATGTATAATATTAAATAATGCTTGTAGTAAAAAGAATTAAATAAAAATGGATAATTAATAAAATAATTTTATCTGGCCTTTATAAATCCTTCCAGGGATGTCAGGACTTCAAGGGCTGCATCAAAACATCAAAAGAGGATCACTTCAAACTCACAGGAACAGTTACAGTGTCTGGAACTAACAGCCTTCGAACAGAACTGGATTAAATAAAGAAGTCTAGGCGGGACAACAGATTACGTTTCTTTTAAGACCATAATTCATAACTCATGGTACGGTACAGTATGCCAAAACTTAGGAGTCGACTCCCATGTGGATTCTAAAAGGAGAGGGAAAACCATGGATGAATACTCCAAAAAAAAACGAAAACTGGGAAATACATAACATTTTTCAAAACGAAGAAAAAGGTATGTGAAATTATTATAAGCAGCATACCTTAACTAAATCCCAAAGTTACTATGCAAAAAAAAACTCCAAAACGTTTGATTCCGACATGGCCAAAGATTGCTGGATAAAAATCCAGGTTTTCTCCAAAACACAAACTTTACTTTGGCTCTCAGATAAAGCAGATAGTTAATCCACGGGAAGAAACAAAAATTCAAATCACCACTACTGGGTATATTCGGGATGATTCCCGATTTTTCTTCGGATCAACACATGGAGGTGTTGTAAGTACCTCCCTCGACTACCAACCGGAATGACGATACCAAGGGATGAAGTCCGTTGGCCAACCAAGAAGGTCGAGCACGGAAATAGTCAGTAAAGTGACTCGTGAAAGGAAGCGGCAAATTCAAATTCACCATGAAACTTAAGAAAAAATCATTAACTTGATTCGGCAACACTGCCACTGAAAACCGAAAGTAGAAACGCAAGCCGACGTCGACGCCGTGAATCCATGACTTGAGAGTACCAAAAGGATATGTTTATATTAAATATTAAATTCCTTTACCTGCTTTGAATATTGAAATGATTGGCAAATATTGTGATTTTATCTGGATGGCAACGTAAAAATAAATATGAAGTAAATTACTTGTTTTGATTTATGTACAAATTATAAAGAAAACGACATTTCCACCCTAAAATTAAATACTACGTTATAAATCCCACTTATAGACAACCCAAATTACTTCTAATATTTATCGGCGTGAATTAAACTGTTCACCAAATGAAACAATTTAGCTCATGAAAAATATAATGCTACACGACACCGAAATAAATTATTAGAAAAAGGGTTTAAATATAAGACACCCCTTTAAATTTAGCTCTGAAATTCCAAGGTTCAACACTTATTAAAAAAGAATTTCTTAAAGATTCCAAGTCTAACTCAGAAATTCAATGTATTACACAAATTAAAAATAAGTCAAAAGATGTTATCTTTACGAAAGCTGATAAAGGCCATACTGTAGTTGCTACTAATAGGTTAGACTATGTAAACAAAACACTAGATTTTTTAAACCCAGAAAAATACCATTTTTAAAACATAATGTTACAGACATTTTTCAACAGAAAATTAAAAATTGTAAGAGCTCGTTTAATGACAGAGACATCAGTAAATATACTATTATGAACCTACAACCACCAAAATTATATTCCTTAATAAAACTTCATAAACCCGGTTTTCCTATTAGACCAGTAGTTTCTTTCTTTTCAGCGTCGTCTTATAAATTATCAAAAAAAAACTCGTAGACATTATTCAAACATCTACCGAATTTTCAGCAAAATATCAAATTAAAAACTCTTTAGACTTAGTTAATAAAATTAAAAATATTCATTTACTAAGTAATGAGAAACTAATCTCGTTTGACGTTACTAATCTCTTCCCTAAAGATACTATAAAACTAGTAGAAAATCTTTTGAACAGAAAATCAGTTAATTGTGTTAAAAAAACAAGAATTATTGTACTTACTTACCGAATGTTTAGAATAAAATTACTTTGAATTCAATAATAAACTTTACACGAGCACTGAAGGTTTAATTATTACTTGCTGAAATATTTTTGGATAGTATAGAAAATCAAATTAATAAACACCCTCTTTTTAAACATTTCATATATTGGCACAGATATGTTGACGATGTTTTAACTTGTTTTACAGGAACTGAACGACAATTCAATATTTTTCTTGAATATATTAATAACCTTCACCCTAATATAAAATTTACAATTGAAGTAGAATCTAACAGCAGCATAAATTTTCTAGATTTAACCATTAAAAGACTTAATAATAAACATGATTTTTCTGTATATCGTAAACCTTCACATACGGACACTACCATACAGAATTCCTCATGCCATCCAATACAACATAAACTAGCCGCTTTTCATAGTATGGATGTAAACTATATAAAAAATCCATAAATATGGTTTATCCTAATTTCAATTAAAAAAAGAAATGCATATAAAGTCATATCATTTATAGGAGATCCAAGTTATAAAGTAGGTACATTTCTTAACAGTTTAGATATTAGGATAGCGTATAAAACTAATAAGTCTTTAAGTAAGTTCATTAAAAAAAAATAAAACGAAATCTGACAAACTTAAACATTGAGGTGTATACCAACTAAAGTGTGGAGACTGTGACAAAATGTCTGTAACATTATGTTTTAAAAAATGGTATTTTTCTGGGTTTAAAAAATCTAATGTTTTGTTTACATAGTCTAACCTACTAATAGCAACTACAGTATGGCCTTTATCAGCTTTCGAATTTATTTCAATCAATCAATCAATCAGTACACTACAGAAATAATATTGCCAAATGGCACTATCAAAAATTAGAATAAAATTACATGTCAGTGATATCATTTAAAAATAGTCAGGAGTATATAAGAAAAAGAAACACCACACTTAAATGTTTAGACAAAAATCAAATTAAAAACTATCAAACTGATAGGCAAACCTTAAAATAACAGCTAGTCATTTTTTAGCGGAGCCAATGTTATGTCAGAAAATGTACAAAATAAAATTTCCAAATAGAACACAAATACACTACAATTCTATAAACTAAACAATTTAAAGTATAAACTAAACAACAATTTAAAATACAATGCGTTTTATTTGATTTATCGACATATTAAAGATGTCAATATCCGTAAAGTTTTCATTAAATATATTACACATTCTGTCGACAACAGCCTTTTGTCCGTAATTAGTTCTGTGTATTAAACAATTGAATAAGAGTCTTTGGCGAGTATTTCTGTTAGGTACACGAAAATTTATTGCTTGTAAGAGATCTTCACAGTCCATGTGCCCATTAACCAGCTTATGAAGGAAAAATAAAAAGCTGTTTTTACGCCGAGATTCTAGGCTAGAGTATCCAACTAATAATAAACGAGTTTCGTGTGATATGTCAGTGTATGGTATATGTTGCTTAAATAGAATAAACTTCACAAATTTTGACTGTACTCTTTCTAAACGATTTATGTGGACTTGATAAATTGGTGACCAAACAATAGACGCATATTCCAATATACTTCTAACCAATGAATTGTACAGTGTCTTTAGAGCTTTGATGTCCTCTATATATCTACAATTTCTTTTTAAAAAGCCTAACATTCTAAAACTTCTAGCAACTATCCTATCAATATGTTGATTAAAACTCAGCTCACGGTCAAAAATTACACCTAGGTCGTTAAATGTTATTGCAGATTGCAGAGCATTATCACAGAGAGTATAATGAAATATCACAGGCATTTGTACTTTGTACAATCTCATGATTTTACATTTATTAACATTGAGCTTCAAATAATTACGTTCACACCAATTATCCAGTCTATTGAGATCACTTTGTAACATTTCAGAGTCACTGATAGTTTTTACTCTTGCAAACAATTTCAAATCGTCAGCATATAGTAGACATTTACAGAACACAAAATTACAAGTAATGTCGTTCACAAACAATAAAAACAATATTGGGCCCAGATGAGATCCTTGGGGAACTCCCGAAGTAACATCAATTTCACCAGAAACAGCACCAAACAATTTAACTGTCTGTTTTCGAGAAAAAAGGTAGGAAGCGATCCACGCCAGGTAGGGTCCACACACCCCTAAGCATTCAAGCTTACACAATAAAAGTTTGTGACACACACTATCAAACGCTTTTGAAAAGTCTGTATAAATGGTATCCACTTGATTACCCTCCTCTAAGGTACGCACGAGGAAGTCCTGATATGCTGCCAGATTGGACGTCGTAGATCTGTTCTCAAAAAATCCGTGCTGTTGTAGAGCGATGTGCCGTTTAAAGGCATAAAATAGGTCCTCCGTTACCATGGATTCAAATATCTTTCCCAAGATGCAGAGCAGAGAAATCCCTCTATAGTTCTCAATGTGGTCTCGATCGCCAGATTTGTATATTGGAAAAATGGTGGATTGTTTCCATTTAGTTGGGAATACTCCAGTTGAAAAAGATCTCTGAAATATGCTGCAGAGAGGCCTAGAAAGAGAAATGGCACAGGACTTAAGGAACAACGGAGACAAACCATCTGGTCCTGCACTCTTACTACAGTCAAGACTTCCCAACTTAGTTGCGACTTTGTCGATTGTGAAAGTATATTGAAACAGATGCACCACAGGATAGATATGTTCCATTGGTAAGATGTTAACATCATCGTGGTTGCAGTAACATGACTGGAAATGCCTTGCAAAAGCACATGCTATTTCCTCTGGCGAATGCAGTTCCTCTCCCTGATACTTCATGTTAACAGGGATTCCGTTATTCTTGTTCAGGCTGTTTAAATATGACCAAAAGTGTTAGACACATATAGCAAGTAACATAAATCAATATGGTACTTGCATTCACGACGTATGATAGAGTATCGTTCATAATCTTTCTGATCACCAGTTCTTTTGAAAGTTTTGTGAAGCCTGTTTTTCCTGTTTATCAGCCTCTTTAGTTCTGGACTATACCAACTAGGAAATTTACTATCACAGATATACTTCGTTGGAACATACCTATCGACAGCAGTATACAGAATGTCACAAAGTCTATCAACCAACATGTCAATTTCCATCACAGTGTCCACAAAATTCCAATCTTGTTGTCCCAGAAACTCATTAATTCTTTCATAGTTAGCTTTGTGAAAAACATGAACTTTCAAATTTGTTTTTATGGATAATAGTGCTGGACAGTCGCCACGGAACTGGACCCGTAAAGCTGGATGAAATTCATCCAACCCACATAGCTCAGAAGTTCTGGCGACTGACAGTTCGTTGAAGCCATTGACATCATCTGCGAGAACCAGGTCAAGTGTTTTGCCAAGGTGATTTTGGATAGTATTAATTTGTTTGAGTTCTAAGTAGAAAATATGGTCAAGAAGAACTTCGGCAGCTTCACCTCGATAGTCCGATGCAACTAGTACACCAGCATCCAATTCCCATTCAATTGCTGGAAGGTTAAAGTCCCCAGCGATAAGTAATCTTGTTTTAGGGTGGCTATTCTTGATCACTTCAATAGATTCAACAAGTGACCTATAAACTTCAGGTGGAGAACATGGACAGAAATAAATTGCACCCAGAATTATGTTATTCCCTTTGCCTTTAATCTTAACCCATAATTCCTCATGATAACACGTTGTAGTCGTTTGTAGTATTTCGGATTTGAATTCACATGCTGCGGCAATTAAAACACCTCCTCCTCTGGTACGATTGGTCCCTTCATAGTCTCTGTCTTGGCGATAGACCTGGTAGTTTGGTGGAAATATTTCACTGCTTTCGATGTCCTTGGTCAGCCAGGACTCGGTAAAAACAATGAAGTCATAGTTCGTAGCACTTACAGAACATAATGTCTCCACGGTTTTTGTTCTTAAGCCTCGTACGTTCTGATAGTATAAATGTAAGGTTTCACATACCGGTTGCACACCTAATATATTTGCCGGTGGGTTATAGTTGTCGTTGTCCCTTGCGTTTTGAGTGCTATCGAGAGCAGACACTGAATGAGAATGACTCACCAGTGATGACTGCCCCTGTATCTCTGTTTCGACGATAAAAAATGACTGCTTAAGCCATCAATGACGTGACTTCGAACAATATAAGTTACTAGTTCTTTCTTACTTTGAAATTCTAAAATGCCATCCTCTTGAGAACAATGTAAAGGTATAAACACACCAGGATTTCTATCATAGAATGACTTGAGTAAAGTGTTTTGCATGTGTAAGAGATTATTCAGAACTGGCCTAAAAATATGATAAACACTACTGATAACAATCAGGTTAGTATTGGATGTCATCTTGTTTAATTCAATTAATTCTTCCTTAGAGATAGGCTTACCTTTAATTGCATTGTGTGAGGGAATGAAGATTAAAACAAAGTCATCTTTGTCTAGGTTTTTGCAAAGAACCTTACATTCATGTAGGAAATCATAAATGAAAGAATCATTTCTCATTTGACAGTTTATATCAAATTTTCTATCTGTCATCTGTTTGAACTGATTTATACATCCTTTTACATTTTTGTCTCCCATTATTAAAATGCGCCTTCTTTTAATTAGGACATTATTAACGACACTACTCGTTTGCGATGATATTTGAACTGACGAATTTTCTTTTCCAAATTCAAGATCACACAAACTTTGCCTCAGTTGTTTCAGATCATTGATGTAGGTGTTATTGTCGATTTCAAGAGTTTGAATAGTCGTTTGCATACTTCTGGTTATTGCATTGAGATCGGCGATTTGTTGTTCCAGATTTTTTTTCTCCTCCAAGAGGTCTTTAGATTGGGAGATATACTGTTGTTCTCGGGTTATTAGTGTTTGAATTTCTTTATTAAATTCTTCGTTGCGCCTGTTCAAACTTTCTAGTTTAGCAGTAAATTCATTTTCAGCCTCATAAACCGTCTGTTCAAAAGTTACACTACTTCTTCTTAATCGATTTATTTGTTTCTCTCTTTCGATCGCCTCTTTTTCCAGTTTAGCTAATTTTTCTTCGAGTATTCTTTTCTGACTATTATCATCATTATATTTTGATTGACATTCGGCAGAGCACAGTATTAGATATCCTCCAGTCTTCACAACCGTAGAAATGTTTCTCTCCATACAGCTGGGATGAAAGACTGCATGACAATAGATGCAACAATAGTTTGTAAATTCTTTCTTCTGACAACATTTGAATGTCTTCATCATTATAACGGTACTGTTATTTTTACGTTAGACGCAGAATGCCTTCCAATCCTCCGTTGATTTTTTTTTCCTTTTTTCACCACCACTTCAAGTTGGAAAATAAAGTGGAATTTGGAACGCAGCTGGAACTATTAAATGTAAACAAAAGCTTAACCCCAATGATGAAAACCTCGTAAATCGTTATTTCTTAAATTAAAAAACACTTAAACTACGAAAAACTAAGGAAATTATGACTATGCGATTTTTTACGTCACGCAACGCCTACGTTCCTAGATCAACTCAGCTTTCGTAAAGATAACATCTTTTGACTTATTTTTAATTTGTGTAATACATTGAATTTCTGAGTTAGACTTGGAATCTTTAAGAAATTCTTTTTTAATAAGTGTTGAACCTTGGAATTTCAGAGCTAAATTTAAAGGGGTGTCTTTAAGGGGAAGCTGGTTCATGAATATTACATTTAAACCCTTTTTCTAATAATTTTACTTCGGTGTCGGAAAACTGAACATTAGAGAGGTTAGAAAATCTATCAAAAAATTTATGATTAGAAATTTGTTTAAAACCTGGTGTTGTGTTTTTATTATTTTTAGGTATTAGAGAGGAGAGTTTCTTTTTTTGTTGGAGGAATTTTCTGTGTATATTTGTGTTGACTTTTTCTCTTATGTGTTGATCCAATTCAAAAAATTCAATGTAATTGTAAGTTAAATAAATTGTAAATAACTCGTTTCTGGAATTGGGTCTTCTGCGGACAACCATTTCTTTAGACCAGCGATGGAACCTTGGTGTGCTACTTTACTCTTATTGTTGCTCTTCAGTTTCATATTTTTTGGAAAAAAGTGAAGTAGAATCTAACAGCAGCATAAATTTTCTAGATTTAACCTTTAAAAGACTTAATAATAAACATGATTTTTCTGTATATCATAAACCTTCACATACAGACACTACCATACAGAATTCCTCATGCCATCCAATACAACATAAACTAGCCGCTTTTCATAGTATGGATATTCTGTAAATATAATAGATAAAATTCTAAAGAAAAAACTATATAAAAAATCTATAAATATGGTTTATCCTAATTTCAATTAAAATAAGAAATGCATATAAAGTCATATCATTTATAGGAGATCCAAGTTATAAGTAGGTACGTTTCTTAACAGTTTAGATATTAGGATAGCGTATAAAACTAATAATTCTTTAAGTAAGTTAATTAAAAATAATAAAACGAAATCTGACAAACTTAAACATTGAGGTGTATACCAGCTAAATTGTGGAGACTGTGACAAAACGTATATAGGTCAAACCGGCAGATATTTTGTTAAAAGAATAGATGAACATTATAAATGCTTTATTAAGGAAAAGACCGAATCCGATTATGCTAATTACTTAATTGAGACGGGCCATGTCCTTGATAACAATTTTAAAATATTGCACAAGGAAAACAAGGGTCATAAACTAAATTTGCTGCAGTCTCTAGAAATAAATAAGCTCAAACGATCAAACCGCTTGTTAAATGACCAAGTAGAACTTAACACGTCACCCTTATTAAATATATTTTAGTTTTAGATTGTTCTCGTTTATGTCTTGTAGGTAAAAATTCCCAGATCATTTTATATTGTAAAAAAATTTCCAAATCTTTTTATTACACCTAGTTTTAAAAGTATGGTGTTACTCTTTAAATTGCTCATTCGAGATGTAACGTCCGAAGAAGCTACTGTGTTAGCGAAACATGTCACGTTTTTAGTAAACTATAGTTGGCGCATTACCTTTCTGGAATGACGTCATTTTTGGTTATTTTTGTTTGATTTATGTTAACTGACAGTGACAAAAACATTTTGAAAAAACTCATTGTCGTTTCTTTACAACAGTCAATGCCGGTTTTGGTTATGTGTCTTTCAGAATATATTCGTCAAAATTGACATTGATTTGTTGTGATTCTTTTTAAACTTTTGCAAGATGCCGCGAAGATATAATCAGCAATCACAGCTAATAGTTTTGAATATCTTGGCTTTTTTTCAATTGGAAAAAGAGCAAGCTAAAAATGGAATCCTTCCGCAAACTGATAATATAATTGAACGAGCTTCAAATGCAACAAAACTTAGCCATACAACAATCATAAATATTAAGAAAAGAGGAATAACGAGCGATGAATCCTTTACCTCCAGAATGTCTCAAAAGCAAAAAGAGGTAAAAACAAAAATTACAGATTATTTAAAAAACAAAATAAGAGATACGATCTACTGCATGTATGCGAAAAATGAATATGTTACAATGCAGACTTTGCTTAAAAAACTAAAAGAGATAAATGAATATTTTAATTTTTCCATCACCTCGCTAAGAAAATACGTAAAAAGTATTGGTTTTAAGTGGAAGAAATCAAAAAATAGAAAATACCTGATGGATTTGCCCCACATCGTCCACAAGAGAATCAATTTCTTGAGGGAATATGTCAAAAATCAAAATCTAGGACAAGATGCTTATACCACCGTATTTATTGATGAGACTTGGATTTTTAGTAAAGGTTCGTTTAGAAACAGCTGGCAGGATAACACTATGTCTACAAGTTCTAAAAAAGCTAGTGAAGGTCATCGATATATTGTAGTTCACGCTGGATCAAAGGAAGGATTTATTAAGGGGGCCAGTTTAATATTTAAAAGTGGACTATAGCGGAGATTATCATGACAATATGAACAAGCAAAATTTTGAAAATTGGTTTAAAAATCAGCTGGTACCAAATCTTCCTCCAAAAAGTTTGATAGTGATGGACAACGCAAGCTATCATTCCGGCCTTTTAGAGGATATTCCAAGAAAATCATGGACAAAGCAGAGATTGATTGGATGGTTAAAAGAAAAGAACATTGACTTCCCAGAGAGGGCCATGAAGGATGAAATATGGAGCATTGTAGAAAAAAATTGTAACATTGAAAAAACATTCTACCTTGACGAATATGTGAAACCTTTGGGCCACAAAATACTAAGACTTCCTCCATACCATTGTCAATTTAATGCTATTGAAATGGTATGGTCTGAGTGTAAGAGGAAATACGACCAATACATTGCTAGTCTGAAGGGGACACCATCGGAAGTTTTGGCCATGTGGGAAAAAGCGATAAATGAAGTATCTTCAGAGCATGGGAAAAATTATGTCAGCCACACAGAAAGGGTAATCCAAGAAGCTTGGAAGACAATACAGATATGTGATGCTTCAGACATTGCGTCACTTGTAATTAGTACCGACGAAGAATTTAGTTCTGATTCTGAAGACAGTGAAGGGGAGTAGTTTTTATTTTTAAAGTTAGTTAGTTATACATTAATTTCTCTCTCTTTTAGTTTTTAAGGCAAAGTCTGCATTGTAACATATTCATTTTTAGCATACACGCAATAGATCATATCTCTTGTTTTGTTCTTTAAGTAATCTGTGATTTTTGTTTTTACCTCTTTTTGTTTTTGAAACATTCTGGAGGTAAAGGATTCATCGTTCGTTATTCCCCTTTTCTTAATATTTTTTCAGTATTGTCTGTAATTGAGAATTAAAATAATTTTGATGAAAATGGGTAACTGGCGTCAATTTATTACATTGCAAACAAAGAATAAGACTAAGATGAAAGAATTTATATTAGTAAAGTCTTATTTGCAAAATAATTTTAGTTTTTGAAGTTATAATAGTTATTTTTGTATTAAGTGTGCAAAATGAGGGTGTTAATTTTTTGCCAGCCATTTTCGACAAGTTGCAGCGCTTTCTGTACAGAAAATGCCAATTTTAAATTCGCTTTAGCCAGTGCTGAACGCACCCCTCCTATCTACATTACTGCATACGTTTAGGTTAGGAATCATCGCTGAAATATAAATAATATAAGAAATACGTTATTTGAAACCAGCGTGACGTCATTCCAGAAAGGTAATGCGCCAACTATAATATAGTGGAAGTGTTTCGTAAAAAATAGTTGTTTTTTTCACATTTTACGTAATTATTATTGTCCCATTAAAATAAACAAAAAAATATACTTTTTTGGCGTAGTTTTTTTATATGATGGATATTTAGGATCAACTGCCATTATATCTCTCTAAAATCCCTACAATTTTTGTTTTTACAATTTTTCAATATTTTTTAAAATAAAGAAATTATACCCTTTGTTGGATAACAAGTGGAATTTTGTACGAAGGAAGTTCTGGTTTTTATTGCAACCAAATGACATTACCTCGATTTAAATCCTCCTTGATATCTTTAGCCGTAATTCTAAAATCTCTGGAAGTGCCTTGGCCTATGTACTTCGATAAGTCATAACTACATTTCTTACTAAGCCACAAGATGTATTTACTAAATTGTTCCATCTCATAGATAACCTTAGGAATCGTTTTCGTTTCCCTTAAAATCTTACTCTTCATTGCAGCTCCTTCTGCTCTTTTCCTTCCACCTTGGGTCTCATCATCCCTTTTTTGCCAGTTTTCTAATTGGTATATGAACAAGTATACAGCGGGGGATAAGTTTCTGCCGGTTAATTTAACCAGTTTCTCGAACCTAAAAATGGGGCAATTATTTCATCTAAAATAAATGAGGAGTACAGTACTTATTTTTTTCTAAGATGCCCAAAATAACGCATCTAATTTTTACAGCTGTAACAGATAGGAAGTTATAATAGTTTAAAGTTAAAATTTTAAAAAATGGGAGTTTAAATCGAGTCGAACTTAACAATTATATGTTTCAAAATACAAGAGTTCTAACCACACTACACTACAACTTGTTACGTTCTGGACGCGCGTTTCGCTAACCAAGTTAGCATCATCAGCAGATGATATAAACTAAAGTAACTTATCCTAACCGAAATTATTTATAGGTAAATGTGGTCACACTTGGTTGCACCCGTGACTATAGGGAATAGACCCTCTGTCTTTATTTAGTGCTTTCTTGCCACATTTAACTATTTCTTTACTCTCAAATGCATCCAATAATCTATTATTAGATAAATTTTTAATTAACTTAAGATTATTTATTCCTATTTGGTGACTGTTTTCCAAAGCTTGTTGGGCAACGCTTGACTTTTCTGTTCTTCCGTATCTTAAATGTGCCATGTGTTCTTTAAAACGAATGTTTATGGAGCGTTTAGTTTGCCCAACATATTTTAGATCTCAGTCATTCCATCTAATTTCATAGATGCCACTCCTCTCCTTCAAGTCGACTTTGTCTTTAGTGTTTCCAAGGAGATTTTTCAAACTGTTCTCCGTTTTGTAGGCTACTCTAAAACCTACGTTTTTAAATTCTTTTTCTAGACCTCTCATATATCTGGGATCATATGGGATTACTATGAACTTATTGGGAGCCTCAGGTGCTTGAAGAGTAGTAGCATCTTTTAACATTTTCTTATGCTTATCTCTATTTACTAATTTATGTACAAAATTATCATTATATCCATTACTTCTAGGTTTATTTTTAATCATATCATTGTTAAAACGTTCTTTACTTAATGGAAAACTTGTGAGTTAAGAAATGAAATTCTGCCATTTTGTGTTGACGGCAATGAAATGAGCCGGATGTTATATAAAATAAATATGGCTTTATTGTAATTTTAAGAAAATTTAAATTACAATTGGCGGAGTTGAAGCCAAGCTTCCTATCTCAACCAACAGATACATGTATACATGAATTATTATACAAGATATTGTTTTATCTAAGTGACTAAAATGTAAAACATATAAAAAATACAGGCCATCAATAGGGTTTTCTAATTGAATATAATTAGTTCACAACCTGCAAAACAACCCCTTTAAGAGGGCAGAGAAAGAGAAACAAAAGCAAAAATTATAATAAGTTCAAAAATAAGTCTAACAGAAATTATGAATGATTGTTTTAACTGCTTTTTTAAACCTGTAACCTGAGGCACCTTTTAAATAAGCAGGTACTTTATTGTACATCTTTGATATTTGGTAAGAAAAGGACCGCTCATACATCGAAGTACGATGTATAGGTGCAGTCAAGGTGTTTTTATGCCTCAGGTCTAAGTTATGTGCATCGTACCTAAATTTTTACTTTGCTATATAAATAACAAGGACATTTATTACAAATTATCTTATTATATAAAACTAGACTATGTAGCACTCGTCTTTCATTCATTCTCAACCAGTGGATTTCCCGCAATTTTGCAATAACACCCCTTTCACGACCCCGATTATCACAAATCAGACGTACACACGAATTCTGTATAAGCTGGATTCTTTTGACATTACAATCCAAAAGGCAGGGTCCATATCGCAGTAGTTAAAGTGCGATAAGACGATGGAATCACAAAGTAACTTTTTAACACTATCAGTAAGGAGGGCGCGTCGATTAAAAATCAGTTTAAGATTAGCAAATGCCCTCTTAAGACACATATTTATATGCTCCGAGAACCTAAGATTAGTGTCCATTAGGAGACCTACATTTTTAGCAGTATTACAAGTATTCAAGATCTTACCATTTAAGCTAATTTTAAGAAGATTCTGGTTTTGATCTCGTGACTGTGTCCGACCAAACAACAAAATTTGTGATTTTGCTGGATTTATTTCCAAGCAATGCGCCTTTAACGCCCTCATAAGAACATTTAGATCATGCGTCAATTTATCATTAGCCTCCAAGATCCCACTAGGTTTAAAAGAAAAATACAATCGAGTGTCATCTGCATAGAAATGCGCATAACAATACCGTAAATATGTTAAAAGTTGTGATGTGTAAAGAGTGAAAAGCAATGGACCCAGTATCGAGCCTTGGGGCACACCACAGAGAACCTCCAAAGATCCAGAAAGCTTACCATTGGATATAACCATCTGGCTTCTACTATGAAGATATGCTTTAATAAGAAGCTGAGCGCTGTCACTGAAACCAATATAATTAAGAATGCCTAGTAGAAGGGTATGGTTTAGACGGTCAAAAGCTTTTGAGTAGTCCAAAAGGACCAACGCTGTTAGCTCATCACGTTCTGCTGCCTCCAAGATATCGTCTGTCACCTTAAGTAGAGCAGTAATACAACTGTAGTCTTTACGGAATCCTGACTGGACTGTGGGCAATATGTTTAATTGGGCGACATATTCTCTTATTTGGATATCCATCACTCTCTCGATTACTTTCGAAAGAGTGGGCAGAATACTTATCGGTCTTAAGTCCTTAAGCTCACTTGGGGAATTAACCTTGTGGTGTGGCAGAATATGTGATATTTTCCAAGTTTTAGGAAATGTGTTATTTTCAATGCAAAAATTAATTAAATGAACAATTACTGGAATGATGTGAGGGCAACAATGAATCAACATTGCTAACCCAATACCATCACAACCAACAGCCTCCGTCTTAATTGAGAATAAAGCATTTTTTACCTCTTCGACGGTTGCTAATTTAAACTGAAATTCATCAACATTGGCCTTTTTATGGCTACAATAGAAATTCAAAACGTCAGGATCAGGTTCGCCGGACTGTGCTGCACCTGCAAAAAATATTTATGTCATCCGCGCTGCCTAGGTGGTCACAAATTATATTCTTATTTCTTGAGTAAATATCCATTTTCTTCATAAGTTTCCAAATATCTTTTGGGCCATCTCTACGGATCCTGCTCTCAAGGTACGCTTTCTTTTCCCTAGCCCAGTTTTCCGGAGTTTTTCTTTTTTTGTATTTTGACAAAGCTTTATTTCGTAGAGACATGCAAAATTTAGTGTTTGGAGTTAACCACGGTGCCCTTTTTTTTTGTTATTCTTGAAGTTTTCATTGGCGCGTGAACATTGTTAGGTAAGTAATAGATATCATTAAAAGGCATATTGTGAAGATCTCGACAAAAAGCCACATGATCAAAATTTTTATAATCTCGATAGGTTGCAAAGAATTGTTTAGGTTTAAAAATTTCAAGTTTTAACTGACATTTAATTACAAAGACGCAAAACTAAATCTTTATTTGAACACAATATAATATCAATAAGCGTTGCACTATTATTTCCCTGCCTAGTAGGTTCATCAATGAGCTGGGACAAATTGTATGCAGACAAAAGCATTAAAAAAACGCTGTGTATAGGTACAGCTTAGGTTTAAAATGTTTAAACTATTAAACTTAAACTCGCTGAAAAAATCGCACATATTATCAAACCCAGGACTCCTGTATAATACACCAAACACAGTTTTTACTTTATTAATCTTAAACTCTACCCAGATTTGTTCAGCATGATTAGCATTGACGTTAGCTATTTCGAGAAAACTAATAGAGTTCCTAATGAATAAAAGTACACCACCACCACGGCCATTAGCTCGATCTTTTCTCAGAAACTGCCAAAATATCTATATTATGCTTTCTAATATAATCCCTAGTTTTAGTCATCTTTGAAATTATGGATCTAATATTTATATGAGCTATATTAAGTTTGTCCAAGTTCCTTAGGGCATTTCTACGTAGAATAGCCATTATGATTTAGAAAAAAAAATATATACCACTTACAGTTTTTTTTTTTCGCATTCCAAACAAACCTAATCAATGTCCTTTAGACTATCCACTTGTGCTGATGTGATGATCCGAATAACAGGTTCACCTTCAGCCTTCCTAGCGAGAATGTTGTCGTCTTTGCACCATACAAACTTGAAACCTGCATTCTTTAATTCACCTGCTTTTCTCAACAGTTCACGGGTATGTTTGGATAGATCTTGATTAATAAAGATTCGACGATTTATATCTGCTGCAATGCCACATTTATTGGTAACAAAAGACACCAATTTTCGTCTCTCTAGCACTTTCTTTTTAGTACTTTCTTGAGTGAAAGACACCAAAATCGGCTTTCTGTTCTGTTGGCTTGGCAAAATTCTATAGTTATATTCATCCGATGTTATGTCTACATTTAATGCAGAAAATACCTTCTTCACATCTCCGGACACGTTATCATCTCCATTAAGCCCAACAATAACAATGTTTTTATTTTTCTCTTGCAATGTGCTCACAGTTGACGACCTACTGTGTATGATCTCCTTTTCAAGTTCTACCACTCTGTTTTTTAATTGTATTTGTTCTTTTTTCAACAGCTTATTTTCATTTGTAATGGCTTTTATACTTTCCTTCATTTGCTCCATCATATTTTCATTAAAAGTGATGGAATTTCTAAGTTCCTCATACATGCCCCGCATGGCCTTCATAAGCTCTTTGTTGCTGGGATTGGAATGCTCAAAAATATTTTCGAAAGTTTCAGCGGCTCCAACACTCCGTCTATGTGATGAAGGGCATTCATTGGATGTTTCAACCTCGGATTCCGAGTCATTAATAGAACCATGGCTAATTGAGCATGCAATACAACACCTCTTTTCATCCTTCTTGCTCAGGTCATATGCCCTAAACTCTTCATCAGTGAGCCCAGAGCACGACTTGTGAATCCATCCCTTGCATTTACCGGCACACTGTATTTTATATTGAGTCTTCGTGACATTGCCCTTGCATTTAAAACAGATTGAATTATTTCTCTTCTTAGCCGCCATAGTAAATCTCAAAAGATTGGAAGAAAGAAAAAGAGAAAAAAAAACGTAAAAAAGATTTCAAATTGTTAATATTAAAAACCCTGCAGTACGCCTCTGTTCCGTATGTGTCCAGCGCAAATTACCTTAAATATCTGAATATATTTTTAGATTTTTAAACAACTTTAGTGTTTTTAGCACCATTTATGATTTTTACAGCACTTAGAGTTTAATTATATGAGACTGCATTTTTTAACACACACACAACCATTCTAATTTTGTATTTATTGAACTCGATAATCGGGGTAAAAACACGGTAATTTGTGGAGCGACTTCACGCACGTCTTATCACTTTCTTAATTTCACTTCACTCTGATACCTATCAGTATTAGTAAAAACCTATAAGAAACTCACTTATAAGCTTAGTAATTTAGAATTTGAACAATGGTTAGCTTTCCAAAGCAAAATGTTCGTAGTTATCGATGCCAAATTTTTGAAGAAAATGTGTTCACTTAAAAACAAACTGAGAAAGTTGAAACCACAAAAACAAATTTCTAAGGAAGTCGAGAAGATTGTGGAAAACCTTTCTTCTCAGTCCTTGGATAATAGAGAAATCGCCCTTTCGAATAAAGGTTTGAATTTTGCAGAGCCTCCAGTAAAAAATAGTTTACCAACTATAATAGCGAATATCGAAAGTTTCAAAACGTGCCAGAGTCAACTAAGGGATTCATTAGAGAGGTTTGCAGAAATTAAAACTCAAAAAACGTTGTTGACGAGTCAAAATATATTTCTCGTAAAAATACTGAAGTTATCCAGGGACTGAAGAAAAAAGAATGTTTTTATTTAAAAGCTGACAAAGGAAATAAGGTTGTTATACTAGACAAAACAGATTAATTTGCAAAAGTAGACAATTTGATTCAAACTGGTTCTTACGATTTAATTGAGAAAAACCAATTATCAAAAATGATAACAGAAGTAAAAAGTACCTTAAAACAGTGTAAAAACCTTGTGTCCGATTAACTAAAATACAAACTAACACATAGTAACCCGCAGTTATCTAACCTGTATTGCCTTCCCAAAATCCATAAACCTGGGAAGTCCATGAGACCTATTGTTTCAGCTATTGGGTCACCAACGTACAATATTTCAAAATTATTAGTAGAAGAATTCAGCAATTAAATATCTCGTAAGATGAGGTTACTAACTCGTTAGAATTTTTAGATAAAATTAAGGATGTTCACTTAAAAGAAGGTGAAATTTTAATATCTTTTGACATAAGCTCATAGTTTTCCAGTGTACTCATACCACTAGCTTTAGAGTACTTAAAGGAACTACTTGAATTCAATAATTTGAAGAAAGTATTGATGAATATTTACTTCTCACAAAATTATGTATGAATCAAAATTCTTTTCAGTTCAACAATAAATATTATAAACAACTTGAGGGAACTGCGATGGGCAATTGCTTATCTCCGTTCCTTGCAAATTTGTTTATGGGTAGATTAGAAACCCAATTCAAAAAAGAACTCAAGTATTTCCCGAGGGTGTGGTATAGATACGTAGACGATGTATTTGCTATTTTTGATACTAAAACAGAAAATTTGGACACTTTCTTAGAAACATTAAACAATAAATATCCTTCCATTAATTTTACGTACGAAAAGGAGAACAATGGGCAATTACCTTTTCTCGACACGTTAGTTATTAGAAATAACGATAAATTAGAATTTGATATTTATAGGAAATTTACTAATACTGATAGGTATATAACATCCGACCATTTTATTGCCGTCAACACAAATGGCAGCATTTCATTTCTTAACTCACAGGTTAGTCAATTTTCCATTAAGTAAAGAACGTTTTAACAATGAAATGAATCGGATTAAAAATATAGCTAAAAGTAATAGATATAATGATAATTTTCTACATAAATTAGCAAACAGACATAAGTATAACAAAATGTTAAAAGATGCCACTACTCTTCAAACAACTGAGGCTCCCAATAAGTTCATAGTAATCCCATATGATTCCAGATATATGAGAGGTCTAGAAAAAGTATTTAAAAACGTAGGTTTTAGAGTAGCCTACAAAACGCAGAACCGTTTGAAAAATCTCCTTGGAAACCCTAAAGACAAAGTCGACCTGAAAAAGGAAAGAGGACGTAATAATCTTTAAATACAGTGAGTTTAGCCACATATAGCCCATATCGGGTACGTTTTTCACTGAATATTTTAATTTTACTGAAAATTTTATTTCAAACATACGACATTTTGTTTTGACACCCGGTAATACCAAAAACCAATTGGCCGTTTTTCAGGTCCATAATTTAAAGATATTTCAATTAAGTGAATAGGACAAATGTGTGATTATGTATTTTCAATCAAAATCAATTATTGAAATCGAACACCAACCACCACATTACATCATCTCTTTATTCAAAGCTGCAACAAGAGAATATTGTTAAATTAAAAAATAATATTAGAAAAGTTATTGAAAATATAGCACAGGTATTTTTAACAAATAGCTTTAAGCAATTTAGACAAATGAAAAGTTGAAGAAGAGGTAAGACACTTTCAGCATATATTTCAATGAGTTATTGTTTCAAAATTTCTTTACCGTTGTTGTTATATTTTATCTAGCTATCATCATCATCAATCATAGCTAGTAAATAATCCTCCATTTTTTAAAAATTATTATATCAAGTGCTATATTTTTGGTTCAAGTTTTAGAACTATCCAAAGGTTCCATTTAAAATAAAAAACTTGCCTTCTACCAGAAAACCGGCCATTTTATTTTTGTTACTTCCGGTTGCGAAAACAAAATGGCGTATGTTTGAAAGAAAACTTTCAGTAAAATGAAACTATTCAGTGAAAATCGCACCTCGATAGCTTTTCCATTTTTGAGATATTTAAGGTTAAAATGGATTAGTGTTAACGCTTTTAGACGCTTAATCTCTAAAAAACCTAAGAGGAGTGGCATCTATGAAATCAGCTGTAATGACTGCGATCTAAAATATGTTGGGCAAACTAAACGCTCCATAAATATTCGTTTTAAAGAACACATGGCACATTTAAGATACGGAAGAACAGAAAAGTCAAGCGTTGCCCAACATGCTTTGGAAAACAATCACCAAATAGGAATAAATAATATTAAGTTAATTAAAAATGTATCTAATAATAGATTATTGTATGCATTGAGAGTATACTTGACAACGGTGCAGTCGGGTGCAACCAAGTGTGACCACATTTACCTATAAATAGTCTCTGTTAGGATAAGTTACTTTACTTTATATCATCTGCTGATGATGCTAACTTGGTTAGCGAAACGCGCGTCCAGAACGTAACAAGTTGTGGTGTAGTGTGGTTAGAACTCTTATATTTTGATCTATCTTCCACCACAGGTTCCAGTGTTAGCACATAAGTAAAACTGGATAACTAGATAACAAATCTGGTCTAACTATTAAACCTTTTTAGTGAATTTTGAGGTTAAATATTTCAGGCCTACTTACCATACTCCTTGAAAAGCAAGATTGCCTTTACTCGATCTTGCTATAAAATATTTGGTAAGGGAAGACAGCGAAGAATAAAATTGCACAATATTTTTAAATATCGTATCAGGTAGATTTCCAGGAGGCAGCATTGATGTCAAATTGGTAAGTATTTTCGCAAGGAAACAAAGTTGACAGGTGACACCCTTTTCCTTTACTTTCAGATCATTTTTTCCTAAAAAGAAAATAATAATTGAACCATCAGCACGATTTGGCGCTGAAATGCGATTTATCTGCATTTATTTATCACCTTCCGAGATTTTTCCAGATCATTACGACTAGAACTCTTACTATGGAAGATTTCTTTTGCTCTTTGTGCAACGAAAATGATCTAGAGCTAGATGTACAGGGTGTCCGGATTTGGTTGCAAAAGCAGGGTATCTCGCTTATTTTTAAAGATAGAACCTTGCGGTTTTCACGAACCTGAGCTAATTTTTTGTGAAACTCATGAAGCCGTAAACAAATTTTTCATAGCCTTCTTCGTTTATGAGATACAGGGCAAAATAGAAAATTTTGCATTTTGGGACCCCCCTCGTATCTCGGTTATCCTTTAACTTAACGCAAAGGGAAAAATTGCTGCTTATGCAGTTTTTTACACTGGATCCAGTGGCGTAGTCATATTTTTCATTTGAGTTGTTATTTTTTAGATATGAGCCAAAGTTGTGTTTTTTTAAATGACACTCTGTATATTTGTCCAGAAATTGATTTGTCTTCTCAAAAATATATAATAGTATGGGTCTATTTTAATAAACAACAACATAAATCCTAATTTTTATAATTATTATCCCAAATTTTGCAGTAGGCCATGCAAAACAATGCTGCCTTTTATTTAAAGTCGTTAACAATATCTACATCCTAACAATAAATCAAAATAAATATGTAATTAAATCTATTTATCAAAATATGTATTGATAATTTCGCACCAAAAAAGTACCACCTACCTAGATTTATGTAACACAAGGACAAAACAGTAATAAATTATTATGTAACAAGCCTTTCAGCAAAAATCAACTGTCGTATAAGAACTGCAGTAACCAATTGTTGAGTATAACAGAATGACTGAAATGTGCTTCGTCTGACCATATAACCTTCCTTTAAAAATCTCTAACCATATCGCATCTTTCTCGAAACCAATTGCAGAAGAGTACCCGACGCTCTGCATCCCCTGGCTGTAAGTGCTGCACGAGCCTAAATTTGTATGGGTGGTATTTGTGCATTTTTAGAATTTCTTGAACTCTAGTTTTTGGAATCCCTATGCTCTTTTCACTGGCCCTACAAGAGTTTGTAGGGTAAGCTTCTGCATTAGCCAAAACCGTAATTTCCTCAGCCTCCCGATTTTCTTTATTATATGTTTTCGTACGAGGTTTGATAAATGATTCGTTATTATGTAAATTCTTTTTTATCCGATAAAAAGTGGATATATTAGGCTGCCTCCTTTTTGGATATCTAAATAAAAATTAAGCAATAGTATTTTAACATACCTAAAAATTAACTATTTACCTGTTAAAATACATCTCAGAAGCCGCTTCAACATTTTCACTACTTAATATAAAACAAGCTAACATATCGTACTTTTCATAATGTTCGAAAGTTTAGTTTTCTTCCGTAATAATACAAATATATTTTTACACAATAAATAAATACAAAAAACTAGCGCTATATTTTATATACGCGTACAAGATTGGGAAATGTCATTTGCTTCCAAGAAAACAAAAGAAAACGGCATCGTTTTGCATGGCCTACTGCAAAATTTGGGATGATAATTATAAAAATTAGGATTTTTGTTGTTGTTTATCAAAATAGACCCATACTATTATATATTTTTGAGAAGCTTTTAAAAGAACAAATCAATTTCTGGACAAATATACAGGGTGTCCCATTTAAAAACACACAACTTTGGGTCATATCTAAAAAATAGCAACTCAAATGAAAAATATGACTACGCCACTGGATCCAGGGTAAAAAGCTGCATAAGCAGCAATTTTTCCCTTTGCGTTAAGTTAAAGGATAACAGAGATACGAGGAGGGTCCCAAAATGCAAAATTTTCTATTTCGCTCATAAACGAAGAAGGCTATGAAAATTTGAATTTGAAAAAGCTCCCGTTTATGTTCGCGCCTTGTTTTCGGAGAGATGTAATATCGCTCATTTCGCCACACACAAGGAATTTTCGTAATCGCACGGGAAAAGCTTAGTTTCTACTATTTTAAATAGGCAAAAATACCAGCTACTCGAATATCTTAATCTATGCACAGTTCACAACAGTGGCGGCTCGTGGTGTCTAAAACTGGTGAGGCGAGAAAAGGTTTGTTACTTATAATAGGTAGATGGCGCCGCAGACGAAAAATTTTTGGGCTACCACGCCCAAATTGACTCATTTTTATGATTTGTTTTTGTCTTTTACATACCAATACCAAGATATATGCCCAATTTTTAATTAAGTAATTTTTAAAATAAAAATTATTACATAGATATAAAAATAAAATAATAATCTTTAAGATATTCACTCAATTTTCATGTAATTCGTTTTATCCTCAGATATATGTACATATATACTCTTCTCAAAGATATATAATATACACATTTTTCATCATTGGATTTTTTTATAAAAAATATTTAAAATACTTAATCAAAATAGGTCAGAATCGAGTTTAAAGTGTAATAAACCTGTAATAATCTAATATGGTGTGGACAGTAATTTTTTTATAAAAAACCAAAACTGTTTATGCAAATAGGTATGTGGATGGTGCAGTTAATTCACTTTTTGTATATTAAATTAATGCGCCTGTCTTTTAAAGAAGCAAATTTCTCATTGATTTTGTCATAAAAGTCACCATTACATTCAGAAAGTTTAACTAATAACTCTTTTTCTATTGACATGATCGACAGGGCTGAGAGCCTATCTTGAGATATGCTATTTCGTACGTAGGTCTTTATTCGCTTCAAGCACGAAAAATCTCTTTCGGCCTGTACACTTGTTAAGGGTATTGTCAAAACTAATGTCGCAAGTCGATATACTTCACAAAATACTGAAATTAATTCTAAACTATTAATTTATTTAAGGAGTTCTTGAATATTAACTTTATAAAATTGTTCATCTCTGTAAATTATGCTTAGCTCATTTTTGAGGCGGTCTTTGTCAAACATTTTTGGATACGTTTTTTCTAACGAATTTAATAGACTAATTGGGAATTCTGTGACAAAGTCTTTGTATTTTGATGTATTAAGAAGTTTCACAAATTCCAATTTGTGTAAATCTTCAAACCTGATGTTAATTTGAAAAATTATACAGTCTAAAATTTCATAAAACAGATTTTTATATTTTTCCATTAAATCTGATTCGCTCATGCTACGGGTTTGTCTACCACATGGCAATCCGGTAAGTGATTTTGCTTTTTCAAAAATGGATTTAAGGAAATTTTCAGCGCGCAGCTCATTTAATCGTTTGACGGCAATGTTCAATTGTGAAATGCAGAAATCAATTTCTAGGTTACTTAACTGAAAAACTTGAAACAGGATATCAGTAACAAGAAAAATGTCTTTAAATGCAAAAGTTAAAAAAGGAAATTCAAAATCGGAAAGGCCTTTTAGATACCCCTTGGCCATGTGTATAGTATCTGAGTCTAAATTCTGGATTTTCAATCATGTCCTGAAAAACTAAGGTTAGTCCTTCCCAATTATTTGCAACAAAAATTAGAATTTTTGATCGAGAATGCCACCTTGCATCACTTGCTTGCGGAGCTTGTTTTTTTGTTATTTTGTCCAATATAGATGTGCGTTTGTACGATTTATGAAAAAAAGCAGGCAAACTTTTCAAAGTTGCGAAAAAGATTCTGCTTTCCTTAATATAATTTGAACCCTGTTGTAAAATTAAATTGAGACGATGAGCAGCACAATGAGTGTACATTGCTTGTGGGGCATCTGATCTTATTCTTGTTTGTAGACCGCTCAATTGCATTGTGCTACTAATTTTCGTTTAAAATTTAAAGGTTCCAAGATTCTTGCAATTAAGTTATAGAGTGCATTAGCTCTAGAATCCTCACTTATATCAAAAAAGCCTAAAAAACGTTGTTTTATTTCGGCTAATTTATTTACATACCTAACAGTTACACAACATTGGGCTTTTGCAACTATATCCGTCGTATCATCTAAAATTAATGAAAAAAATGTAGCCTCCGATATTTCTTGTTTAATAAAGTCTCTCATATGTTCGTCAATACAAAATATTAATTCATTTTAAATAGTTTTCGATTGTCCCGTAAATACACTTTTTTCTTCTAAATGCTTTGCAGTTTCGGTTAATTAAACAATTAAAAACTTCCTTAAAATTCCCTCTGTTAAAAGAAGATTCGGATTCGTCATGCCCCCTAAAAGCCAGTTCTTGTTTTCCCAGTAATATATTCGTATCTATAAGGTATGTCAAAAGCAAGCGGTTTTTCCTAACATCTTCATTGTGCAATAATTTTGATAAACGAGCATTTTCGATTAGTGCATCTTTAATTGTAGTCATATTTTGAGACAAACGTACAAAACCTAAGGTATTTTGAATATGGTCTTTAGACCCTGCATGCATTTTAACCGCTCTAGAAAAAATTTTAAAATCAACGTATCCATCAGAAGTCCATACTGTTTTTGTTTTTCCCGGTATTAAGCAAGGTCAACAATATAAACGCTGCTTAAAAACACTTCCACAAATTCAAGTATGTGTTTGATACCATGACGTTTGAAATGATCGTTTATATTGTCGACCGTCCTTTTTATCACTACTTAAGGTACTTATCTTCGGCATGGGTCTATCTCCGCGAAGAATTTATTTTTTCTCATCCTCGGGACGCCTGGAAAATGCCGTTGTCAATAGTAACATAACGATATCGTGGACTGGATTCATAGTTCACACATTTCGTTTATTTTAAATTTTAATCACTAATTCATATAAACTACTCTATCAGTCTATCTACTCAATAATTAAACTAACGCAACGTCAAAAATACTTTAGATAGAGTAACACTCAACACAGACTAAAAGCGCGACATTCACGAAATAATACTATAAAACAAACACCAAATTATTGGGGAATAATCTCAATATCCACCCACTTCCCGCTCAATCTCAAACCGTTACCGGTAACAGTCAAATACGAATACCCCACACGCCCACGCAAATATTAACAAAAACAAAAACGGCTTGCATTTGGCAGCCGGATGCTCGATTGTCATTTACCGATAAATAATAATTCTTTCCATTTATATTCAATCTGTGCTAACATTAAATGGCAACGTCTCAATCATTAAGCGAAGTTTTCATCGCCTCAAATGCAATAAAAAGAGATGGAATGAATCTACATATGCAACACTACCCTTTTCCCTCTTTCTCAGACTTATTAAAAATCCAAATACCATTCAAGTATCCGAGGCGCAATTCGCATCGCCGCGTATAGGTAAAGTCGAATAAAAAAAAAATGATATTGCAGTTATTGGACATTGTACTGTTGGTTAGTAAAGTAAAGTGTTTATTTATGATTTACGCATATTTGATGAAATTTTCATAGTGTTTGAGACAATTTTCAGAGAATAATGTATCAACTTGGAAAGAATTAATTTTGAAAATAAAAATGTATATTTATAGGAAAGCGAGTGAGGCGGCGCCTCAGTTGCCTCATCTGAAGAGCCGCCGCTGGTTCACAAAGAGGAGACAGAACGTAATTTCAAATAATTACTGTACCTACTTAAACAGACTGTCACTTAATAAAATGTCCGAAATTTCAAGGGCGTATAGTATTATAAAAAAATGACAAAAGTTCTATGAACATAGGTAGAACTATCCAAGTTTGCATATTTTTTATTAATTTTTTTCACACCGTGAGCACTTCTAGAGATGATGTATTTAAACTTGCCACAGGATATGAGGTGACCAATGTCTGCTAAACGGGTATGACAAGTTTTCGAAAAATCTACAGAGTGTTCATTTTTTCCGGGTCGTTGCTATCTTACTTTAATCCACAGCTACTTACTTCTGGTATCACTGTCTTCACCTGGATATGCTATTATACAATAATCGGATCTTATTCGTGCAATTATGCTCTCCACATCTTCCAGAAGGCTCTTATTATACGAACACAAAGAAATCAATATTGCATTTGCAGAGCCGGCATTAACGATTTTTAGGGTTTCATCAGTTTCTTCGTCGGTAATGGATTCCTAAAAATAAACAATCCTTATGTTGTAAAGAAATTACTTATCCAATTTACCTGTAATTTTGCACTAAAAATCAAGAATTATATACAAATCAACTGGTAAGAGTCCAGGAGGGTAAGACAAAATGGCGGAATAATAAAATGTTGAAAAAACAGCCTGAAGAAACCTCTTATTGGATCGACTTCAAATTTTGTGCAAGAATGATATAGAGATGAACTGATAAAATTGTAGCACGAATTCGATTTTAGTCTTTATGATTTTAAGAATACTCTAGTTTTAGGTTGGTTGACAGTAATTACAAATAAACTATGTGTGCTAAATCTTTTGCGCATTATTTAAAATAATAGGAAGTTTAACGGCCATTCGGACAAATAATTCTGCCTTTGATAAGCTAATTCACGTATAGGGTCCAAATCTCATGGAACATTCTACCGACAAGCCTCTTTCATCATCTCTACCGGCACAATTAACAACGTTTCGCCCTTTTGGGGCACATCAGGCCAATGCAGCCATATGCTAGATATGATGAAAACAGTGTTACCACCAATGCTCCGACACGAAAATATCCACCATTCCTCTCAAAAAATCCGATTTTTGTTCAAAAACCTTCCAGATAGGGATGAACGAAAATGAATTAGCTGAACACTTGTCGATAAAATTAAATGATCGATAGGTATGCCATACAAAAAGTTTTCATATTGTTAAATATGTAGACTATTTATTAACTATAAAAAATCCTGTATTTATTGTTTTTTTAAATTTGCTGTTCGAAATTACGGAAAAATATGTCAGTTAAACCATCACCTTTGACCGAAATGATTAGAAGCTAATATCTAGTATATTTTACAGTGTTTTTTTTATTTTTTCATGTTTATGATTAAATACTTGCTTTAATATAAACTCGGAATTCTTTACAGCAAACCTAACCAATACTAGCCTAACCTAATATGTATATTTTACTATAGATTTTAGTTAAAAAAAATATAAAAAGTCACGGCCTGCATGGGACGGGGATCCATTGCATCCAAAGTTGAATATCTTGCCACCATTCCACGGAGAAAGTTTAACGAACTTACTCTGATATCTTCAATAATTAAGCAAAATGCCGCGATCAGCACCACTGAAAATATACAAGATTTATGCATTCTTCAATGTGTCCGCACCTTGGATGCATTAGAAACATGACGGAAGTTAGCCAATCAAATTAGCAATTGTATTCCGGATCATCGAACAAATAGTATTTTTTATACATATAAAAAAATCAAGGAATAACAAGTATTGGCTATTTGCTTCGAACATCCAAACACTCTAAAATCTCATTTGTTATTTATTGCCATTTAAATAATGCGTTGGAGAAGGATGGCAGTCCTAAATAAAACACATATGTGTCAGTTTCGTAACCCGTTTTATTAGGGAGAAGCAAAAAGTATCGACTCGACAGATATTGCGCAGTTGCCGACTATACCTATTCAGTCTTCCCGAAATTTGTATTAAATTTCCCCGATTGTCGTCCCTTGTTTTGCATAGTCTGTATTAAAACCAGGGTTGCCAACGCTTCACTAGGAAATTACTGTCAAAATGAAATCAAAAGGCTGGCAATTACTGGCAAAATATTTTTAATTACTCGCAATATAGCATGTTAAAAGTTTATAGTATAGGAATTGTCCAGGACAAAAAAAAATATTTTTTCAATACTTTCAATCAATAATACATATAAAATTACTTTAAATTTAGATAAAAAAAGATTTTATATATGTGTAGATAAAATAAAAACTAGGTTAAGTTAAGGCTAGACCAGCACAATTTGGATGTGGCTACGGTTATGCCTCAAGTTTTTTAGTGAAAATGTGAGAATTAAAATGTTTTGCTTTAAGGATAATTAGTTTCAAGCGTTTTTGTTTATGACAGATAAACAATTGTTTTAATTTGATTTGCCATTCAATTGGTTGACATTTGCCAATTATTTTATTGTTTACCTGTCAACCATCACCAAAACCCCTTGAAATTGACTAAAAATAATGTTTGGGATAAGGTATTCCAAGGACTAAGGTATTCACTCTCTCGATTGTATTAGCCATAATATTGGCATACAATATACATGCAACAAAGGATAACAAACAAATTAATTTGTAAAAAAGGTTTATTATAACAGTATACAAACCCAAACAGATACTAAGAAACTACTAATAAATACATAAACATACAACATTTTTATTATGAGGCATGCATTTTTGGTTAAATCTTAGGAACTATGAGTAGGAGGTATGATTGGCGGCATTTTTCAACTGAAATATTTTGAACCAGTATTGTTCGGCAGGTAAATCGACACTTATATCTAAGCTATCAAAATCTAGCAATGCGTGGTCTCGCCACTTATTATCCACTTCTTGAGGAGTGACAAAATCTTTTAATATCGGAAAGCGTTGCAAAATTGGAAATAAAGTTTTAATATCATAGTTTGTCGCAACTTTGGGTTCTATTACTGAAATGAGATTAAATAGCTCGTCATCAAAAGTAAAACGGCTTTTAATTTCACTTAAAAGCTTCAAATAAAATTTTAAACATGACGTTAAAAATGTCGTCATTTCTTTTTTGTCAAAATTTATATCAGTTTTCATTGCCTCTATTGATTCATATGCTGATATTCCTAAATATATTTTTTCGAGAGGCACGAAGTTTCTCGGGTCTTTAAAATCAAACTTTAGGATATTTTTTTCTATATATTTTTTTTCTATAAAATTGCTGCAAAGATGAACCATTAATTTTTCTACCTCTGGTTTTAATTTATACAAAAGTGGTGTTTCGGATTGAAACATAGTGTTAAAATTATTTAGCAAATTCAAGACATATGCCATAAATTCCAAATATATTTTTGTGTACTTATTAGTAAGAGTTTCCAATATTTGGTCATTTGTGATTGAGGGGTCCTCAAAGCATAGTTCTCTGAAGTATTCAGTCAGCGGAACATATTGGTTCAAAATTCTGGTGCAACACTGCTCCAATGAGAGCCATCTGGTTTGGCTGGGTAAAAGTATTTTTCGAATTTCACTTTCAAAAAATATTTGAAATTCTTTAAATTTAATTTGTCTAGAAAAGCTACGACTAAAGTGCGCCCCTATGTTACGAAGAACATCCTCCACTCTACGAGGTAACTCTAAACAGGCTTTTCTTGCACATAAATGAATCATGTGGCAAGAGCATCTGATTAGAGCTATATTGGGTATTTCGGATTTAAGATGGGAAAATACGGAATTAAAATTTCCCACCATGACATTGGTGGTGTCTGAAGCAAAACCCACTAAATTTGTCAAAGGAATTTTTTTATCAGATAAACATTTTTTTAAACATTCATAGAGGCCATTAGCGTCTCCTAAAACAACCTCTACCAAATCAAAAAACCTAGTCAAAACTTTATTTTTAGTTTTACAGAAAAAAATAACTGTAAATCCACACTGTTTAATAGTCCCAACATCGGTCGTCTCGTCCATAATGAGCGAGAAAAAATCACCCGGATTTCTCAGAACAGAAAACAACTTGTTGAAAGTGCTTTCCCAGATTTTCTTTAATGATTGAAGTTGTTTTGGATCTTTTACATAAAAAGTCTTTTGCCACTTTGCTATCAGAAAATATCTGACCACATAAAGGACTTAAGGTGTCCATAAAAGAAAATGGTAAATTGCATTCGGCTATTGCTCCAGCAAGTTTTAATTCAGCAAATCTGACTTTTAAAAAATGGGACTGATTAACTATATGATCCAATCTTCGTGTTTGACCCACGGCCCTAACTAAATTGGCATGTTTTTCAGTTTTTTCATGTCTCAGAAGATCGGCTTTATTGGGATATATTTTAATATCGCATACCTTGCACAGCGCATACTCAATCGAATCTTCCTTTTTATTTCTGGGAGACTCTGCAAGCCAACCTTTAAAATTATCAATCTCGAGCCATTTTTTACTAAATTTATGAGTCCTAGTTTTCAAGGCTTTCTTTCTTCTTTTGGCAGGTCTCGCTTCAGTACTGTCGACCGACTCGTCAAGAGACTCACACAACTGTGATGAAGAAGTATCCTGAAAAAATACTTATAATTAAATATTTTAAACATAATATTAATCAGTTTAAATATTACCGACACCAAGTGTCTGATCTCGTCAGCTTCTTCACCAATGCTGTCATTTTCATTAGGTATTTGCAGCTGGTTATCCTTTTCTGCGATGTTTATATTAATAATGCCTGAATCTTGATCGGTGGAACTTTTTCCTCCACTACAAATATTTTGCGATGTAACCACCGTCTCAGTTTTTTCCGATTGCTAAAAAAAACAAAAATATTGTAGTAATTCTCTGATTAAAATTCAAATATGAATTCGCGCTTTAGTACCGACACCCTCTGGTGGCTATCAGGCCAATGAAGGTTTGTATTTTGTTTTCTGTTTTCTTTCTTTCGGAACATCGGAAATCGGAACTCTAGCTAGAACCGTTTCACATGAGCAGGATTATAAAATTCATGTTTTTAATAATACAGAGCATGTGAAACAGTTCTAAAACTGTTTAGAATTGGAATTCCTGAGATAGTAAAACAATCCTATAAATTACATATGGGACTTTTACCCCCATTTGCACCGTCCGTCATACTTTAATCCAGGTTTAAGTTAAACGTAGTTTTGAATGTGACACATAACAACTAATGTCACATTCAAAGCTTTGTTTAGGGTAAACCTGGTATAACGATGACGGTGCGAATTAAAGGGTTAATATAAGTTTATGAAATTCATATTTTTTGACAATATTTTTAAATATAAATGGTTAATAGCCAAAATGCAGATTTTCAATTTTTTTTCTTGCTTTTTGGTTAATACAAAATTAAATGGAATGGTTTAATAAAGAAAGACTAAAAAAGCCCTAACGTCGCGCCGTCACTGTATAAAAACTATACAAAAAACTACCAACTATTACTTACCTTTAATGGTTTTTCTAGTTTTATAAGCCACTTATCCATACTGATTATCAATACACCCTCTAGATTCTTCACAAAAAACTATACACTTTGTTAAATATTGTTAACACGGATTGTTGTTAAATAAAAAATAGGCAGAAGCGTCAAACAAACGTAAAACAAACTGAAACAGCCGGACACGGGAATCACAGGATAGAACGATAACGATAGAACACAAAAAGTACAAGATATGCTACGAACCAAGCTAAGAACCGCGGATTAAATTGTGATTGTCAACATTCAAGCGTTTTCGATTGGTATAATTGGTGCGCACTGAGAGTATCTCCACCCTTTATTAACTAATGTCCTTAAACAGAGACAGAAATACATTCAGTGCGCACTAACACTCACTAACCCTACCAATCGAAAACGCTTCCAGATTAACAGTTGAACGTTGACCTAGGAATGAAGCCCAGAATCGAAAACAAACATCGAATAATATCGATATTATTATTTTTTATTTAGAAAAACCTTAATTTTATACATTTTGATGAAAAATATAATGTTCTTAACATAAAAATTGTAGATTTATGAAATACTGGCAAAGAAACAATACTGGCAAGCATATTTTTTACTGGCATTTTGGCAACCCTGATTAAAACCCAAAAATCCGCCAAATATCCACTTTTTACCAAAATATCCGAAAAAACTCCGCAATATTTTAAAATCCGAAAAAAATCCACTCACTCTGAAAATATCCGCAAATCGGATTTTAATCCGCCAATTGGTAACACTGGATGAAAAATATTCAACGGCAGTTTGACTATATACGATGAGAAAAGTTAAGGCAGTAAGAAATTAACCCAAAGAGTAAAGAAGCGTCATCTATGGGTATAAGTGTGAGGCTTGTTATTTGAACCTCTAGTATTAATGTAAAAGTTAAAAACACAAGCGCGATACGCGAAGGCTTTCAATTTTCTGTTTGCCGTGCGATACCAACTATTGTTGGCGAAACGACGGCGCCAAAGGATGAAAATCCATGATATCGGCTTTTTAGACCAAAGTTTCAATAAGAACAAAAAAGTAAATAACGTCCGTAGATAAATTAATAGGAAGTTTAACGGCCATTCGGACAAATAATTCTGCCTTTGATAAGCTAATTCAGGTATAGGATCCAAATCTCATGGACCATTATAGCGACAAGCCTTTAAGCATTTTTCATCATCTCTACCGGCACAATTGACGATGTTTCGCCCTTTTGGGGCTCATCAGGCCAATGCAGCCACATGGTAGAGATGATGAAAAATTTTCAAGGGCAGTTGAAATTAACCCAGGGTAAAGAAGCGTCATCTATGGGTATAAGTGTGAGGCTTGTTATTTGAACCTCTAGTAAGTAATTTGTCCGAATGGCCGTTAAACTTCCTATTAATTTATCTACGGACGTTATTTACTTTTTTGTTCTTATTGAAACTTTGGTCTAAAAAGCCAATATCATGGATTTTCATCCTTTGGCGCCGTCGTTTCGCGAACAATAGTTGGTATCGCACGGCAAACAGAAAATTGAAAGCCTTCGCCTATCGCGCTTGTGTTTTTAACTTTTACATTACTGCTAGAGGTTCAAATAACAAGCCTCACACTTTACCCATAGATGACGCTTCTTTACTCTTTGGGTTAATTCCTTACTGCCTTAACTTTTCATCGTATATAGTCAAACTGTCGTTGAATATTTTACATCATCTCTACCATTCGGCTGCATTGGCCTGATGAGCCTCAAAAGGGCGAAAGGTCGTCAATTGTGCCGGGAGAGATGATAAAAAATGCTTAAAGGCTGTCGGTAAACTTCCTATTAATTTATCTACGGACGTTATTTACAGTGTTGCCTACACTAGTTAATCTTGATATGCCAGATTGACAATTGAATTACGCCAGAATTATGCCAAAACAGAAACCTGTAATTCCGACATATTTTTCCGCCACTCCAGTGTTTAAATTAAATAGAGATGAGAAAAAAAAATAGAAAAAACATCCTAATAGGTAGAAAAAACATTACTTGAACACATTAGTTATTTTTGTTTTTTCTTGTAGGTACACTGACGAGCATGAAAAACTCAAGACAATTTAGGGATGTAAACTTAACACAATTTCGACATACCATATTTAAAATGCATTAAAACTGTCAAAATTTTGCTACGGTTACATCCATAATTTGTCCTAGTTTTTTATGCTCGCAAGTGTAGATACTTTGTAGTAAAGCTTTAAAAAATAGGAACTTATTAAGGAACTTGAAAAATAAAAACTAAACAGATATAATTCTAATAATATAGATTTGGCACATACCTATAGAAACAATGGCAAAAAAATAGGGAACACAATAAAAAGAGACCTACTCTTTGAAAATAATGAAACTAAAGATCCAACAACAATTCAAAAATAAGATCATTATTTTCATTTTCCGTGCTGTAAGTTTCTTTACTTTTGATTTTGTTTAAAACCTCTAAGGGCAACTGATAATCATGACAACATTTGTTATACTTTTTCAGTCCACATTTAATGTGCATAATTGCACATACTGTCTGGGGATTCATTCTATTTCTAGGTTTGGTTTTTATTATATTCAGTTTACTAAATAATCGTTCTACTTCCCCATTAGAATATGGCAAAATAAGCATTTCAATTGCAAAATTACTAATATTTGAAAATGGATTTTCCCCATTTGCATTTTTGAAAATTGCTACTTCGGCCCAAAATTGCTTAGTATTAGCCTTCTCCTTCCATTCTACAAGATGGATATTTCTCCATTGACGCTCAATGTCATCAATTTCAATGTCAGATTTATTGAAAATCTTTAAGAGAGGAATGAGTGATTCTTTATTGTGTTTAAGTGTGTTTTCTACACTTACACTAGAAATCTGTTGCAGGATATAAAAATTTTCAGGCAATCTTTGCCTTATTTGATTTATTAAAGTAAGAACAAATGAGACTAAACGTTCCCTAATGTTTTTTTTCTTCCTGTTGAGATAATTGACCATTTTCTCTTAAATTTTTTATAGGGTTTTCAAACCCATAACCTATGTAACAATTTCTATCAATAAAATCATCTACCTTGGTTTCAAATACATCAAATTTTTTATGAGGAAGAATGATTTTTGATATTAAAATCTTCAGTAAGTTTAAAAGTTCTGACAATAATCTTGTTTGGTCAGCATTATTTGCCTTCCACAAGAATATTTCTTAAAAAAGACATTGTTGCTAAATTTTTTGTATCATTAAACATTCCAAATAAACATTCTGCTGTATAGCATCTTTCTGACAGCCTTGTTATCTCAAAAAAAGTTTTTAATTCCATCCACTGTTCTAAAATTTGTGAAACAGCTGATTCAATTGACAGCCATCTTGTTTGACAGCTCTGCACAATTTTATGAGGCTCCTGTCCATCATTTATTGTTTGAAATATCTCCTTGTATTTAGCTTGTCGAGTCGAAGAATGTGCAAACCAATTATACGTTTCTTTTATTAAAAAATCAATGTGTCGAGGAATATGTTCATTAGCGGCAGGACAGACGGCTAACTGTAGAGAATGGCACACACATCTGTAAAAAAAGATAGAATAAGTATAAGAGATTGTTTAAAGATTTTATTTCTTACCTCACTAAAATCAAATTAGGAGCTTCTTGTTTCAACTTTGCGTAGACCCCATTGTTCACTCCAACCATCACCGAGGCATTGTCAGTTCTCAAACCTCTCAGATTTTTAATTTTTAGTTTATACTTTGCAAGGGTTTCCTTTAGAACAATAACAATACTCTCTGCATTGCAATCAATTAAAATTGGCATGTCCAAAAATGTTTCCATTATTTTATTGGAAGTTTTACTGTAATAAATCACAATCACTCCTAGATATTTATTCACAGAAATGTCTGTAGCTTCATCTATTACAAGGCTGTAAGGTGAGTCACCAATATCATTCTTGAGGTTGTTCATAAAATGTGGAGCCAACACATTTTTTATAATATTTGTACATTTTGTGTGATGTAGTTGCATATTGTCAGCAGCAGTATGTCCTTCGAATGATTGTTTACAAACATTATTTAAATGATCACTATAGTTGATAGAAGTGTGTCAGCTTACAAACATTGCTGCACGAGCTTCTGCATTTCTCTGCTTTTTTAGTGTTTCTTGATTGATTGGTTTAAAAGGTATTCTTTGTTGTTCTTTTCCTAGGACAAGTTGGATCATATTTTTATGTTTTTGGGATTCTAGATGTTGCTTCAATGCTGTATATCTGTTGGTCAATATTATTCCACAGTATTTACATTTTGCCTTAGAACCACAAGTACTTTCAACAATTGAGCCATTTTTGAAATAAAGGATCTTTCAGCCAAGCAGGCCTAAACTTTTGCTGATATTGCACTTTAGGCATCTGAAAATTAATAGTTTAGTAAACACTAGAAAACAAGACGATTTTTTAATTTTTAACATACCTTGCTTAAATTCTTCAGATTCTGCTTTTTTTAAGTGAATGATTCAAACAAAAACAGCAATAATATGAAATGAAATCCACAAAATAGATAAAAGGTTGAAATTCTTCGACCTTCGAACCTGGTTAACATTAACAAGAAAATTCGAATAAGATATCAAATGAAATGAAATGTCACAGAAATAGCGACCTCTATTAGTTATCGTTACAAGTTATGATTCATGATGATTTTTCATATGTAATCTTAAAATCCAAAAATCTTTACCATAATATAATATGCGGTTTTCAAGAAAATCATCCTTAATTTTGTATTTGTGTAAATTATTCGATACATATTCCAGTTCGAATAACATCGTTAATCATAATGCCAGAATTATGCCATGTTAAAAACGAGCATGCCATAATTCATGCCAGATGCCAGATACGAAAGTTGGTTGTTAAATTGGGTATCAATAATGCCAGATTTGGCATTTTAGGTACCGTGTTGGCAACACTGGTTATTTACTTTTTTTTTATTATTTAAAATTTTTTTTGATCTCATGCGGGACGGATTAGAGCTGGTTGGGAAAGTTTCTCGAACTTTAGCTTGCAGACCCCCTAACTGTCCTGCCATCACTGCAGCTCCATCATAGCTTTGAGCAACTAACTTTTTCTCTCCATTAATTTCTTTAGTAACATTATAAACTAGGGTATATAAAGCATCTGCTGTACGATTTTCGGACACATTCTTAAAACCTAAAAATCGCTCTTGAATACTTCCGTCTGTTTTAACGTAGCGTATTACTATAGATAATTGGCTAAAATTAGTGATATCAGTTGTTTCGTCCAGAACAACAGCAATGAACCGTGTCTCGCCAATCTTCTGCTTAATTCTTTTTAGAATAATGGTAGCAACAGCGGAAATTAAATTATTCTGGATTCGATTCGACGTTCCGCGAAAAACGCTAGAGTGCTCTAAATGATTTTTAAGCAATCATCATATTTAGCCATTAAACCAAGTAAATTTTGAAAATTTCCTCTATTTATAAATCCCAATTCGTGCTGTCCGAGAAAACAAACAACATCGATAAGTCTTCTTAATATTTGCCTATTTTTATCGACTAATTCATCGTGTTGGTGGTGACTAATTTCTAACTGTTTATTAACGTCGTGTTTAATTCTGGTTTTGCCGAAGACTTTTTCTTTTATGACGGCCTGTAAATGCGTTTTGGACATAATGTGTCTTTTTACAGCTTTATGGAAATTGTTTAAATCGGAAAAATCAGTTTTATTCCAGAGACCTTTTTCATTTTCAAAAAGTAAACATAGCCAACAAAATAATTTACTTATATTTTCATACCCTGTTAGCCATTTAAATTGTTCGTATTGTTTTTCCGGATAAAAATGTCTAATACAGTTTTTCATTTTTGTGGTTAAATTTTTCATAGGTGGTTTTGCCCTTCTTTTGGAAATTATTTGAAGCTTATCAGCGAAGTTTGATGTTGAAAATCCCTTTATTATTAAGACACACACCACATATTCACACACACTCTTCTTACTAAATTCTCCAACATTTTCAATGTTATTACCGACGATCCACGTCCGTATTATTGTCTTCCATATCGCACCATGCACGAAGCGACGTACGTATCACACAACACACGGATAGCCGTTCAAACAAAGAACCTACTCCAACGATAGCTTCCACCACCACTTAAAGCACGCGACTGAAATGCAAAAATTGCAAACATCCAGTGGAAAGTTCAATAACCTCTGGCTCGATTCACAAGAAATCAAGCATACAGGAAGCTAGCGGTCCGCATAGGCTCTATTCGATATTCTATTGTGGCTGGGTCGGAGTCAAGGCCGCATTTATTATGAGCTTGATAATTAAGATAATATTTTAGCATTTTTAATATAAACTAAATTAATGGTTTCCTATTTCAAAAATTACATTTTAGAAGATTCTTATACAACTTTTCCCATAGAACTCAACTCCGCTTATTTATGTATTTAATTTCCGAAAATTGTCATTTATTTGCGTGTTTCTGAGAAAAAGTGCATACTATTATATATTTTTGACAAGGTAAAAAAAGACAAATTTTATAATCTATAAATATACAGGGTGTTCCATTAAAAAAAAAAGTACGGTCCGATAACTTTTTGACCTGACCCTGTATACTAATTCCGAAGGCGGAATCAAGTTCTACGGGAAAAGGTATATGAGAAACAGTTTTCACATTTTCGATAAGTTGTCTGATAGTTGAGATACGAGGGGTGCCCGAAAATGCAACATTTCAATATATCTTAAAATCTAAAAGGGCTATGAAAATTTTGTTAACGGAATCTTTAGTTTTACGAAAAAGTAGCACACTGTCGTGAAAACTTCAACTTTCTATCTATACAAATAACGATACCCCGCAAAAGTACCCAAAATTGGACACCCTGTACATCGACTACTGTATGAATTACTGTAAAATACTTACCTCTTCTATACTAGGATATATGTCATAAAAACTTCTGGAGGCATGTTCAAACAGCGCAAGTCCCGACTTATAACGTATATGGACTTCGCATAGTAAACTCATAAAAATACCTGCAACTTTCGAGGGCACAGTATTATTGTAGGCAATTTGTTTTAACCAGTCGTAAACCTAAAAAATATATACAACGAAGAATACATTACATGAAATACACTATACAGGGTGACAATTTAAAAACTTGAAATGGCCATATCTTAGGAAGGAAAAACTTAATCAAAAAACGCTCAAAACACTTTCTATTAAATGAAGAGGGAACAAATAAAAGCGTATTATTCGACCCTTATCTGTAACTCCTTGGGCAGGGTGAGATACACCCCTAAAATCTTAAATAGAAAGGGGGGTCGAGTGATACATCATCTTAAAGCTCTTGAAAAATGCTTTCCAATGGTACTATAGAAAGCTGTTTTTCGTGAAATTCTTCTGTGTTTATTAAAGGAAACAATAAATTAAAACACAATTGTGAAATTTTTTATTAATTTATTATTTAATTAAATGTTCAAAATGGTTCCCGTTGTTTTGAAGACAATAATAAAGCCTTTGTTCCAGTTCTTCGCGAATATTTGCAAATGTTTCTCTGGGTATAGCACGGCATTCCTGAACTATCCTGTCCTTGAGTTGCTCTATTGACTCAGGTTGCGTTTTAAACACCACAGATTTAAGGTGACCCCACAAAAAGAAGTCAAGAGGTGTTAGGTCCGGGGATCTAGGTGGCCATTCAACAGGACCTCTTCTTCCAATCCACTGGTTGGGATAATTATCATCCATCATTGCCTGACGGGAACTAAATAATGAGGAGGTGCCCCATCCTGTTGAAAATGTAGTAAGCGTTCTTCTAATGCTAAATTTCCTTGTATGTCCCTCTGATTTTCTAATTCCCGCATTATTAGTGGTTCAATAGACCTCTGTAGCATTTCAACATACATGTCGCCATTTAAATTCCCTTCTTGCCCTGGGCCGATAATTACGTCTCCCAATATACCAGTCCAAACATTAATTTTCTGGGGGTACTGGGTATGCCGTTCTCTAAATACGTGTGGGTTCTCGTCATTCCAGTAATGACAGTTTTGCTTATTAACATGTCCATTCAAATAAAAGGTACATTCATCACTGAAACAAATATTTTCAACTAGTCGAGGTTCTGCCGTAATTCTATGTCTGTCATTATTTCAGTTTATAGGGATGAAGCTTATGAAATTTAAGTGCCTTTGTTATTGTTTCACGAGATAAGCCAGTTGCTACAGCTGCTTGACGAGTTGATAAAGTTGAATTAATTGCAAACTGCCCCAGAACTTCAATTTGCGCTGCTTCGTCAGCTAGTCTCGGTTGATTTTTCTTTTTTGTATTCGCGGCAGAGCCAGTTTCTTCAAATTTGGCTACTAGTTGGCGAACATACTCCGGACTTACATTTTGACCTGGATGCCTTTCATTAAATCTTTTGGGCTGCCTTTAAGAAACATTGATCCTGAGAACCATAAATGAAAATCATCTCTACACGTTCAGCTGTGCTGCTTTTCGTTTAAACTGAACCAAAAGTCAACTGTTAAAATATCAATACTAATAGTACAAGTTACTTTTAAAGTAAATATTGGGATAATAAAATGCGAATATTCATAAACAAATAAAATACCAGGCTTAAAATTGAACATTTACTTAAATAAAAATAAAAATGTTCAAAACTGTGTTTTTATTTATTGCTTCCTTTAATAAATACAGAAAAATTTCACGTTGCTTTCTATGGTATCACTGAAAAGCATTTTTCAAGAGCTTTAAGATGATGTATCACTCGAGCCCCCTTTCTATTTAAGATTTTAGGGGTGTATCTCACCCTGCCCAAGGGGTTACAGATAAGGGTCGAATAATACGCTTTTATTTGTTCCCTCTTCATTTTATAGAAAGTGTTTTGAGCGTTTTTTGATTAAGTTTTCCTTCCTAAGATATGGTCATTTCAAGTTTTTAAATTGTCACCCTGTATAAAAAATTATACATGTACAGTGAAACCTCTCAACAACGGACAGTAGACGTGCCACAGAAACTGTCCGTTGTATAGAGGTGTCCGTTGTGGTCAGCGAACAAATTAAATACCAATGTAATTTTATTTAAAAAAATATTTTATTTTTAAGTAAGAAACTAATATGTTTAGTAGAAATTATATTAATACAATTTTTACTACGTATACACCAGCATCTTTTACATACATATATGCATACAATAAAAATGTACTACCTAATATAAAATATTATACTACCTACATATACAGTTTATTACAGATCTTTATAAAAAGTTTCTATTTAAACAAATTATCAAGTGTTGTTTGTCTTAGTTAATTTATTTTTAATAATTTGAGATTCCATTTTAGACGCAACTTCTGAGATTTTTTCCCTAAAATAGAATCTTCAAATAACATACAAAAGTTTTCAATATCCCTTAACATTTTGTATGCTTCCTTAATGCTCTTAATATTGGAAGAAATAACTTCTTCATCATCACGTTAAACAATTGAATGAAAGAAAAATCTCACTATTTTGAAATTCACTCATGCACTCACGTATAGGGTTTTCCTGTATATTTTTCAACCCACCTAGAGAGTTTATTTGAATAGATACGGAAATGTCGTAAATACAAAAGTTTTGGGTTTTTTATGAAGATTTAGAATATTATATCATTAGTGCGAATATTATTGGAAATGTCAAATTTTGACAGGTTGTCAGTTTTTTTTTTAAATTAAACGCCCTGTATATTAAATCATATTCTTGAAAATCTTTTTTTTCTAATTTCAAATATATATATACTTTTAATATATTCTGTCAATTAGTTTCGGATATATAAGCGTTTAAACATTAAAGAAATGGTAAGGTAATTTGCGCTAAAACATAGTGAGCCATGGTCAAGACAATTGCAATGAACGACTTTTTGACGTTTACCGGCATTTTTAATATCTAATACGTTGGACGATGGGTTATTCGGAAGAAGAGAAACTCGACATGATAGAATTATTGTATTTACATGGTAAAAATGAATCGATAGCTCGTAACGAATATCATAGACGGACAATTGAATGAAAGAAAAACATTTAAGCGAAAAATTAGAATAGTGGAAAGAAACAATACCATAAAAAATCAATAATATAAAGTAGGTAAATAATATTAGCTTAAAGAACTAAGTTTTGGTTTTCTATATAGCTTCCTTGGTTTATAATTCATTTCTGAATATTTCTTCTAAATTTTCTGTGTATGGATGCGTAGATAAAATGAGTTGATTGAGTGTTTAAATCGTCGATTGTTTGGACTATATTTTGCTCTAAAGTTTGGATGGTTCTTGTCCTATTGTAGTATATCTTGTTTTTCAGATAACCCCACAAAAATATGTCCAATGGAGAGAGATCGGGACTGTTTGCTGGCCATCTTAATGGTCCATGTCTTCCAATCCAAAATGGATACCTGTCATTTAAAAAATTGTTGACCGGCTGGACATTATGAGGAGGGGCACCATCTTGTTGCCATATCAAATTAAGATGAATTAATCGGTAGTTGTTCTAAATGCCCCTCGATTTCGTTTTCTAATAACTCCTGATACCTTTGTCCGGTTAAATTCCCATTTAAAAATATAGGTCCAATAACATTATTGTTAAGAAGGCCACACAAAACACGTAGGGATCTTCTTCGCTGAATTTTGATCGCCTGAAAAGCCCACGGGTTTTCTTTTCACCAAAAATGCTTACTTTTCCGGTTAACATGCCTCCAGTGGTAAATGTTGCCTCGTCCGTGAAAATTATGTTTGACAAATTTAGTTGCTTCATCATAAAACGTCTTTTTATTTCTTGGCAGAAGTGTAATCGGTCTGTTTTATTTTGATCGGTTAATTCTTGGGTAGGTAAAAACTTATATGGCTTATATTTATAATGTATTAGAACTGAGAGGATTTTATGCCATGATTTGTTAAAAAAAGTGGCTGCATCGGGAATTGAGCGCTCAGGATTTTCTAAAACAAGAATAAATAAGATAAATAAATTATTTTAATACAAAAGTTTCAAAATTACCTTCAAAATATAATACTATTCTAACTTTTCGCTTAAGTGTTTTTCTTTCATTCAATTGTTTAACGATGTTTAATATTATGCTACGAGTCGGTGTTGGTCTATCTGGAAACCGTCTATGATATTCGTTACGAGCTATCGATGCATTTTTACCATGTAAATAAAATTATTCTATCATGCCGAGTTTCTCTTCTTCCGAATAACCCATCGTCCAACGTATTAGATATTAAAAATGCTCGTAAATAGATACTTCTGACCGGTAAACGTCAAAAAGTCGTTGTTCATTGCAATTGTCTTGACCATGGCTCACTATGTTTTAGCGCAAATTACCTTACCATTTCTTTAATGTTTAAACGCTTATATATCCGAAACTAATTGACAGAATATATTAAAAGTATATATATTTGAAATTAGAAAAAAAAAGATCTTCAAGAATATGATTTAATATACAGGGTGTGTCATTTAAAAAAACTGACAACCTGTCAAAATTTGACATTTCCAATAATATTTTCGCACTAATGATATAATATTCTAAATCTTCATAAAAAACCCAACAACTTTCGTATTTACGACATTTCCGTATCTATTCAAATAAACTCTCTAGGTGGGTGGGAAAAATATACAGGAAAACCCAGTACAGGGTGTCCGGATTTGGTTGTAAATGCAGGGTATGTCGCTTATTTTTAAAGATAGAATCTTGCGGTTTTCACGAACCTCAGCTAATTTTTTGTGAAACTCAAGAAGCCGTAAACAAAATTTTCATAGCCTTCTTCGTTGATGAGATACAGGGCGAAATAGAAAATTTTGCATTTTGGGACCTTCCTCGTATCTCGGTTATCCTTTAACTTAACGCAAAGGGAAAAATTGCTGCTTATGCAGTTTTTTACGCTGGATCCAGTGTCGTAGTCATATTTTTCATTTGAGTTGTTATTTTTTAGATATGACCTAAAGTTTTGTTTTTTTAAATGGGACACCCTGTATATTTGTCCAGAAATTGATTTGTCCTTTTAAAAGCTTCTCAAAAATATATAATAGTATGGGTCTATTTTAGTAAACAGCAACACAAATCCTAATTTTTATAATTATCATCCCAAATTTTGCAGTAGGCCATGTAAAACAATGCTGCCTTTTATTTAAAGTCGTTAACGATATCTACATCCTAACAATAAATCAAAATAAATATGTAATTAAATCTATTTATCAAAATATGTATTGATAATTTCGCACCAAAAAAGTACCACCTACCTAGATTTATGTAACACAAGAACAAAACAGTAATAAATTATTATGTAACAAGCCTTTCAGCAAAAATCAACTGTCGTATAAGAACTACAGTAACCAAGGAAATCAAAAGAACTGTTCAAACTGATTTCCATTTTGTTCTATGCATTTCCTAAATCTTGGACATTTTCATAGTGGTCTTTGTAAATTCTATTTTCCAGATATCCCAATAGAAAGAAATCTAAAATCGCCAAATCTGGGGACCTAAGGGGCCATCTTATAGGTCCATTTGTTCCGATCCATTGATTGGTAAAATTATTGTCCACAAAAAATCTCGTCATTCCAGAATTGTGTGCAGGAGCACCGTCCTGTTGAAAATAAATTTCGTTAATTTGCGCTAGAGGAACATCGTCAAGTAATTCAGGTATAGCTGCCTCTAAAATTTCTATATAGCGATTGGCTGTTAGATTTCCCTCAAATATATAAAATTTTATATGTGTTCCTAATATGAAGCAGGACACATTTGGACCAAACCTGTCTTCTGGGAAATATTTGGTGTTGATTTTCCTGGGACCAGAATCTACTATTGTGCCTATTGAGTATACCAGAATTACTGAAACGTGCTTCGTCTGACCATATAACCTTCCTTTCAAAATCTCTAACCATATCGCATCTTTCTCAAAACCAATTGCAGAAGACTACTCGACGTTCTGCATCCCCTGGCTGTAAGTGCTGCACGAGCCTAAATTTGTATGGGTCGTATTTGTGCTTTTTTAGAATTTCTTGAACTCTAGTTTTTGGAATCCCTATGCTCTTTTCACTGGCCCTACAAGAGTTTGTAGGGTAAGCTTCTGCATTAGCCAAAACCGTAATTTCCTCAGCCTTCCGATTTTCTTTATTATATGTTTTCGTACGAGGTTTTATAAATGATCCGTGATTAAGTAATATGGATATATTAGGTTGCCTCCTTTCTGGATATCTAAATAAAAATTAAGCAATAGTATTTCAACATACCTAAAAATTAACTATTTACCTGTTAAAATACATCTCAGAAGCCGCTTCAACATTTTCATTACTTAATATAAAACAAGCTAACATATCGTACTTTTAATAATGTTCGAAAGTTTGGTTTTCTTCCATAATAATACAAATATATTTTTACACAAAAAATAAATACAAAAAACTAGCGCTATATTTTATATACGCGTACAAAATTGGTACAAACAAAAGAAAACGGCATCGTTTTGCATGGCCTACTGCAAAATTTGGGATGATAATTATAAAAATTAGGATTTTTGTTGTTGTTTATTAAAATAGATCCATACTATTATATATTTTTGAGAAGCTTTTAAAAGGACAAATCAATTTCTGGACAAATATACAGGGTGTCCCATTTAAAAAATCACAACTTTGGGTCATATCTAAAAAATAACAACTCAAATGAAAAATATGACTACGCCACTGGATCCAGCGTAAAAAACTGCATAAGCAGCAATTTTTCCCTTTGCGTTAAGTTAAAGGATAACCGAGATACGAGGGGGGTCCCAGAATGCAAAATTTTCTATTTCGCCCTGTATCTCATAAACGAAGAAGGCTATGAAAATTTTGTTTACGGCTTCATGAGTTTCAGAAAAAATTAGCTCAGGTTCGTGAAAACCGCAAGTTTCTATCTTTAAAAATAAGTGAGATACCCTGCTTTTGCAACCAAATCCGGACACCCTGTACAGTTATGTTAGGATTTTCCGTGAATAAACTTTCAATAATTTCTGAATATGAAGTTAAGTCGGAAGAGAATACATTGATGTTTCTACATAATTTCGATAATGGTACATCATCTTCACTATCATAGTCAACGTTTCCCTCGAGAATTTCGCCCAATCCAGCTTTGCGGAAGCAGTTATTGATAGTTTTGGATTCGACTTTTTTTCATGCAGCAACAATCCAACTCAAGGCACTTACAACATTTATGGATTTCTCCAATTACTCGGTAGATTCAGAATACTCCATGGACGACAAAAGCCGCTTGATTAAAAACTTACTGTAGTGGTTTTTAAAATTTTGAATCACGCTCTGGTCCAATGGCTGGTAATGTGATGTCGTATTTGGAGGTAAAAAACATATTTTAACATTTTTTAACTCGCAGTTTTGGGTGAGATTATATCCCTTGTCATCCATGCTTTCTTGTTATAGTACCATTCAAGTGGCAATTTCCAAGCTTGATCCTTTAAAACAACGGGTTTTTTTACTTTTCCCAATCGAAGAGTCTCTCCTCGGACGCTTTCCCGCCAGTACATGTTTCGCCTTTTAAAGAAAACGTTTTATTTGCCTAGTCACGGAAAAAAAGTCCCGTTTCATCGGCGTTATAAATGTCTCTCTGTCCGAAGCTTTTGATAATAGCACCTCATTTCGTCCGCCAATCAGTTACCTGAAACAAGCCGCTGCTTCGCCACAGATGGATTTGAAAGAGATATTATGACGTTGACAGAACTTCAACAACCATCCATTTGATCCTTTAAAACCATCAACTTCTAGATTCTTCGCTATTTCTTGTGCTTTTTCCTTTTTTATTGTACCGGATATTGGAATGTTTTTGGAGCGTACTTTACAAAACCAGTCGTAGACAATTTGGTCTATGGCAGCACCCTCAGTTTTCGCAAATTTCTTTTTCTCTTTCATGTTCCCGGTCTCGGCGAATCGTTTGTTAAGATCGCTCTTGTTTCTCAAAATATTACTAATTTGAGATTTTTCTAGACAAAATTTTTTTGCTAATACTCTAACACTAAGTTTGCTTTTTTCCGCGTACATATTGATTGCACCAGAGTAACATCAAAACTAAGATATTCTATCGATGAAGACTACATTTTATAAAAATAAGGTGATCTATTTATTATGCAATTCACCGCAATTTACCTACCTAAAATTTACCTCCTACCTACTTCTGAGGAGGTAAATTTTACTGTTTTTATTAAAAATGTTCCAAATTTTACTGTCCATGCCCATTGTTGGGAGGGTCCGTTGTCAAGAGGGTTTAGTACACAGGAATACATATACTGACGGTCGGTGACTTCAAAATTGTACGTTCAGCAGAGGTGTCCATTGTTAAGAGAGCTTTCACTGTATTCGACAAATTCTTAATTAGATGAGGCAAGGAAATATTTATAACGAAGGAAAGTTTACCGATTCTTTATTTCTAGTATAATAAATAAACAAACTATATTTGAAAATCGAAGAAATTGTCCATATTTCTCAAGGAGACCTAGTTGTAATAACAAACATAAGAAAAGACTCCAAGTCTCGGTCTCAGTAAATCATAATTTTACATTTTACAACAAACGTGACATGTGTTTCGCCCTTTCAAACAACATCAGACAAATAAAATAAAGCACAACAAAACAAACAACTACTTATACATATTTGATTGACACTGTCAAGCCTGCAGGTGTTGCACAACGACAGGGATACAAAACATTTAGTACAGAATACAGTAAAAGAAACACTTATCTCACCTGCACAGACAGCACGTTGCTACTATTGGGTATTAAACCACATAAAGCAGTAATATTGTTTAAAACAGCCAATGAGAGTTTTTTAATTTCTAGATCGTTCGATAAATCATCTTCATCTGTTTCGAAGATCTTTTCAAACTCTAACAGCAACGGTTTAAGATGTTCTACTACTGATTCATCTTTATCCTTTCCTCCTGAAATACATTATAAAATAGAAAAAATGTCAGAAGCTTTTAATCCAATTTATAATTAATAACTGGGTTACAAATGTTTTTAAGCAAAATAAAAGGACATTGCAATAAACAATTATATATACATACCAACTTTGCTCAAAAAATTAGAGAGATTGCTTCTGAATTGTCCGTTTATCATAAGGATTATTGCGTGGAAACATTCTACGCCAGAGACAGCCGCAGTGCAATCAAAGTCTATGTAGTCATTTAACCTAAAATAAATAATCTGTGATAAACCAATCCCTAATTAGATTTTTCGATTAAATCTAACAAAATTGTTCGGGAAACCCTCTCCCCCGAAAAGAGAAGAAAATTCGGCTCTTGAAGAGATTAGGTATTTTTATTTTTCTCACTTCTTTCGGATTTATTGCAGAGCTTACCTCGAAATAAACACATTTCAGCAAAAAAAATTGCGGATGAATTTGTAGATTATAAAAATACTATAGATATTCTACTGTTTTGCCAAAATTATTTATATTTCAGCGATGATTCCTAACCTAAACGTATGCAGTGATGTAGATAGGAGGGGTGCGTTCAGCACTGGCTAAAGCGAATTTAAAATTGTCATTTTCTGTACAGAAAGCGCTGCAACTTGTCGAAAATGGCTGGCAAAAAATTAACACTCTCATTGCCATAAAAAAACCCTCATTTTGCACACTTAATACAAAAATAACTATTATAACTTCAAAAACTAAAATTATTTTGCAAATAAGACTTTACTAATATAAATTCTTTCATCTTAGTCTTATTCTTTGTTTGCACTGTAATAAATTGACGCCAGTTACCCATTTTCAACAAAATTATTTTAATTCTCAATTACAGACAATACTGAAAAAATATTAAGAAAAGGGGAATAACGAACGATGAATCCTTTACCTCCAGAATGTTTCAAAAACAAAAAGAGGTAAAAACAAAAATCACAGATTACTTAAAGAACAAAATAAGAGATATGATCTATTGCGTGTATGCTAAAAATGAATATGTTACAATGCAGACTTTGCTTTAAAAACTAAAAGAGAGAAATTAATGTATAACTAACTAACTTTAAAAATAAAAACTACTCCCCTTCACTGTCTTCAGAATCAGAACTAAATTCTTCATCGTCACTGCTGTCTTCGTCGGTACTAATTACAAGTGGCGCAATGTCTGAAGCATCACATATCTGTATTGTCTTCCAAGCTTCTTGGATTACCCTTTCTGTGTGGCTGACATAATTTTTCCAATGCTCTGAAGATACTTCATTTATCGCTTTTTCCCACATGGCCAAAACTTCCGATGGTGTCCCCTTCAGACTAGCAATGTATTGGTCGTATTTCCTCTTACACTCAGACCATACCATTTCAATAGCATTAAATTGACAATGGTATGGAGAAAGTCTTAGTATTTTGTGGCCCAAAGGTTTCACATATTCGTCAAGGTAGAATGTTTTTTCAATGTTACAATTTTTTTCTACAATGCTCCATATTTCATCCTTCATGGCCCTCTCTGGGAAGTCAATGTTCTTTTCTTTTAACCATCCAATCAATCTCTGCTTTGTCCATGATTTTCTTGGAATATCCTCTAAAAGGCCGGAATGATAGCTTGCGTTGTCCATCACTATCAAACTTTTTGGAGGAAGATTTGGTACCAGCTGATTTTTAAACCAATTTTCAAAATTTTGCTTGTTCATATTGTCATGATAATCTCCGCTTTTTAGTCCACTTTTAAATATTAAACTGGCCCCCTTAATAAATCCTTCCTTTGATCCAGCGTGAACTACAATATATCGATGACCTTCACTAGCTTTTTTAGAACTTGTAGACATAGTGTTATCCTGCCAGCTGTTTCTAAACGAACCTTTACTAAAAATCCAAGTCTCATCAATAAATACGGTGGTATAAGCATCTTGTCCTAGATTTTGATTTTTGACATATTCCCTCAAGAAATTGATTCTCTTGTGGACGATGTGGGGCAAATCCATCAGGTATTTTCTATTATTTGATTTCTTCCACTTAAAACCAATACTTTTTACGTATTTTCTTAGCGAGGTGATGGAAAAATTAAAATATTCATTTATCTCTTTTAGTTTTTTAAGCAAAGTCTGCATTGTAACATATTCATTTTTCGCATACATGCAGTAGATCGTATCTCTTATTTTGTTCTTTAAGTAATCTGTAATTTTTGTTTTTACCTCTTTTTGCTTTTGAGACATTCTGGAGGTAAAGGATTCATCGCTCGTTATTTCTCTTTTCTTAATATTTATGATTGTTGTATGGCTAAGTTTTGTTGCATTTGAAGCTCGTTCAATTATATTATTAGTTTGCGGAAGGATTCCATTTTTAGCTTGCTCTTTTTCCAATTGAAAAAAAGCAAAGATATTCAAAACTATTAGCTGTGATTGCTGATTATATCTTCGCGGCATCTTGCAAAAGTTTAAAAAGAATCACAACAAATCAATGTCAATTTTGACGAATATATTCTGAAAGACACATAACCAAAACCGGCATTGACTGTTGTAAAGAAACGACAATGAGTTTTTTCAAAATGTTTTTGTCACTGTCAGTTAACATAAATCAAACAAAAATAACCAAAAATGACGTCATTCCAGAAAGGTAATGCGCCAACTATATAAACCCTCGGAAAACTAAAAACTGTAATTTTAAGATAGTAAAACTTACTGTGAAAACATAGATCACCTATTTGAATCCTGGATAGGAAATTTACGCTAAAGGTTTTCAGTACAAAAACAAATCTTTATTATAAATTGTAGAAGAAAATAATATACTCTACAACAGTGGTCGCCAACCTGTCGATCGCGAGTTTCCGGTAGCTCGCGAAGACATTTCTGGTAGCTCACAATATATCTTCTAAAAATAATAATAATAATAATAATAATACATCGGCTTTTATTTGTGACATAAATATACACAGTATAAAAAAAAAAGAACATCACAAATGCGCAAACCACCGTTACGTTAAGATAAGACTTAGTCCTAGTAAAATTACAAGTAACTATATCTATATTTACATACACAATTACACACAAAACACAAATTAACAGTTTAAGGGAGAGAGGAGAGAAAAATATTTGATTTTTTTTTCTTTTTGCAAAAACTAATAAATGCTATTGCATTGCCAGCAATTGGCGTCTATATCGAGTTTTAAAAACATCTGAGCTCAACAACTTATTCATGTTCATGGTTTAATTTATTATAGACATGTGCAACCTGATAGCTAAAACACTTTCTGAACAAGGCTGTCGAGTGTCTGGGGATACTAGATAGACATTTGTAACGGGTATCCCTTTGATGAGTGCGGCTCGCAGGAACTAATCTGTCATTAAGAAAAGAGGGAGATGCGGAGATGACTATTTTATGAACAAAGACTGCAAAGAACAGGTCCCGTCTATTACTCATATTGAGCCATTTGAGCTCACGAAGTGCATTAGAAATATGATCATATTTTCGAAGTGAACAAACAAACGAACAATAATTAAAATTTGACAGTACTAATGACTCTGATAACATAATCTTAAGTCTTTTTGACAAAATGTGCCTGTTCGTATACAGCATCTTAAGAGAATGTTTTTTGTACACACACATTAACTTGTTTCATGAATTTTAATTTCGTATCGATTAAAACACCTAATGATTTTGCCATACTCTTAACAGGTAAACAAACGCCTTCAATTTGGGTTGGGTGGTATTTTATTGTCTCCAAAAAACATAACTACGGATTTATTAGGGTTTAAAATTAAACCACGCTTTCCTGAAATATTTTATTTCTTAGCGCCTCGTTGAACACAAATTCACCTACGTGATGTTCATGCGGTAAAAAAACTGTAGCTTATCTAAGCATCATCGGCGTATGCTTGATAGGCGCAGTTCTTAATGCCTCTAAGAATATTAGACGTATATATTATGAATAAAAGTGGTCCTAGGATGGAACCCTGGGGCACACCTGATAATCAGGTTTTAATGTAGAGGTATTGCCGTCTAATACAACCTTTTGACTTCGATTGCTCAGATATGCAGAGATAAAGTTAACAGCAAACTCCAGGAAACCATAGTACTTGAGCTTTGAGCGTAGCAGGGCATGGTTGATGGTATCAAATGCCTTCGAGAAATCCAGCAGCACCAACGCTGATATTTTGCCATCATCCAAGTCCCCACCAATCGTATCCAAAATTCCTGAAAGAGCGGTCGCCGTACTATAATACACAGTGCGCTGCCCTGAGGATTATCCTGCCCGAGGCGTTGCCGAGGTCTTTGCCTATCTGGGTCTTTTTCAAGTAAATTGTATACCCAATAGCCGAAATGTATTTTTAGACTTGTCATAGCAAGCGATGTCTTGTTGCCAGGTAGTATGCATCATGAACCATATTGTTTTAAAATTTCAGCCGTCGATTATTTGAAATATGATGAGTTTTTTTTCGAATTTTCCTAAATGGTTTAGTCCTCGATTGAAACACCTTATTATTAGGAAAAAAGCTATGCATAAGAAATTCATGGAGTCCCGTAGTCAGGACGATTATACCGAATTCTCTGAGCTGCGTGCAATGTGTAAGCTTGAGTCTACCAGATGTCATAGCACACACTTGGTTGATTTAGAGGGATCTTTTATCCAGAATCCCAAGTTTTTCTGGAGACATGTGAATGAGCAACGTAAATCTAATCGATTTCCAAATTGCATGAATCTTGATGGCGAGATTGGCCAGAACGGACAGGATATTGTAAATTTGTTTGCCAGGCATTTTTCGGAAGTTTATGTTAAGACAGATTGCCCTGTTCCTGACTACAATTTTACCAACGCTAGTAACGTCACCATTTGCTGTTTCTCCATTGTGGAGGTTTTTAATAAAATTTCTGCCCTTCCTGACAAGATAAATTGTGGCCCTGCTAACATACCAAACATATTTATTAAAGACTGTATATGTACCTTGGCTGGACCTCTGCAGACTATTTTTAACATGTCTCTTCGTGACTCCACGTTTCCAGATATATGGAAACACAGCTACATAACTCCAATTTTTAAATCTGGCGATGCTGAGGATGTTAGGAATTACAGAGGGGTTTGTATTCAGTCAGCTTTATCCAAATTATTTGATAGTTTAGTATATGACCAACTTAGCTGGGCTTGTGGCGGTCTTGTGCACAATGAGCAGTTTTGGTTCTCTATTGGCAAATCCACCACAATTAATCTTGTTAGGTTTGAGACGGACCTGTTGGAAGCTTTGGAGAATGGAGTTCAGGTGGATGCAATCTACACTGACTTTTCCAAGGCTTTTGACAGGGTTGTCTTTAAACTATTGCTGGCCAAGCTCGGTGCCCTGGGTTTCTCTTCATCCCTGGTCAGCTGGCTGGAGAGCTTTCTTACAGGCAGGACACAGTGTGTCAAGATCAAGAACCACATTTCCTCCTTAATCCATGTTTCTTCTGGGGTGCCGCAAGGCTCCCATTGTGTCCCACTTCTTTTCAACCTATTTGTCAATGATATCATTGAACGGGTCAGCAACTGTAATGTAAGCATGTTTGCTGATGACTTAAAATTATACTGGCCGATTGAGCAGGCTGAGGATGTGGTGACCCTTCAGAATAGTCTGAATGCCTTATTGCTGTATTAATAGGCGTGATACTCATTACAACATAAATGGTGTTGAGTTGGAGCGAGTTCATATCGTCAAGGATCTCGGAATTTTACTCGATGAGAGACTGAATTTTCGTGAGCATATTTCTAGGATTGGCCTTAAGGGTATGATGATGCTAGGTTTTATGTTGAGAAATTGTTGAGCTTCCTCTTAATGTTATCCGAATCTTTTTCTGTGCTTTAGTTAGGTCTAATCTTGAATATGCTTCTGTTGTGTGGTCTCCCTTTTACCAAGCCCATGCAGATGCAATCGAGAGGGTCCAGAACAAGTTTTCACGCTTTGCTGCGTTCAAGCTTAACATTAATGTGGAGGATTATCACCGCTCCGATATGCTCCAAATATTGAAACTGAATACCCTCAGTGATAGGCGCTTGCTCCATGACCTGTGCTTTGTCTTCAAGATTATTAACGGTCAGACCAACTGCCCAGAGCTCTTATCATTAATAAAACTAAACGTCCCCTCTCGAACATTACGCCGGTATAACTTATTCTATGTAAAACACCATGCCACCAATTACGGTATGCATGCGCCTATTGACAGAACTCTTCGGCTTCTTAACGAACATCAAGATGAGCTTGATGTCAATTGCACGCTGCCTGGTTTCAAGAGCGTTATTAAAAAATTGTTGCTTAATAGAAGGTAGATTTATTGTATATTTTTGAGATATGCTCATTGTATGTACATTGTTCATTTAGTGTTTATTATTGAATTTGATATTGTAAAATGGTTTATCCGTTTATTTTGTAAAATAAAATAATTCTTTCTAAAGCCGGACTGTTTTTCGGGAATTATTTTATTATCATTAACAAACTGGTTAATTTGGAAGTATGCGATCTTTTCCAGAATCTTCGACACAACTGGCAGGAGACTTATGGTATGGCAGCAAAATTTTCACTTACCGGATATTTATTTAATGATCAATAAAGTATACTGAATTTCGAATTCATCAAGGCGTTGGAGACCCTAAGAGTTGGAACAAGCTGGGGAGAATAATAGTAGAGGCCGACAGCAACAGTGGAGAAGGGCTGGGTTAATTCCACCATCTTTAGAGGATATCCTCTAATCCCCTATATCCCCTCATGGGCCACCAAAAATCTATGGCAGCAAAATTTTCACTTACCGGATATTTATTTAATGATCAATATAGCATACTGAATTTCGAATTCATCAAGGCGTTGGAGACCCTAAGAGTTGGAACAAGCTGGGGAGAATAATAGTAGAGGCCGACAGCAACAGTGGAGAAGGGCTGGGTTAAGATCTAAATATTTTGCGCCACGTAATTAATTATTACTCTACTTTATCAAATAAATTAATGAAGTACTAGGCCGATAATAATTACGAATTATCGCCCAGTGTTGCACAACTCTAGCGATTCCAAGCAACGAAAAACCAAAATATTATCTTATACCAATGAGCTTACCTTCACAGAATACCAAATAATTAATTAAGATATGAGGGTCTCACTTGTAGGTAGGTAGCAGCAGTAAAACGCAAAATTTTGTTTGAAATCATATACTAATATCAAATAAGTTGTTCTTTTTGTTTTTTTTTTTCAAAAGTTATTTCAAGTACAATAATAGTATATGTAGGTATGGTCCAAACGCGGGCCAACAGCGATACAGCTATAATATGTACTAAGCTTCTAATCTTAATTATTAAAATTACCTGCAGCTTAAGAGAAATCGATATTGTACACAAGAAAATGAATAATAAAAAAAAATATAAATATGACAATGGTCAACAGTATGCAGGAATATATAAAAATATAGTACCACGGTCGATATTATGACGCCATAAATCGTGAGTGCAACATCAAATACAAGTCAGTGAAATACATCAAAAATTATAAATAGAATCAAAACAAGTTATTAAAGGCCACTCGATAAGCCAGTCAGCTCAATAATAAGGTAAAAAGTTTAGTTTAAAATTAGTAAATAGATTTTGATTTTTAGTGAGAAAAATTAATTTAAATTTGAATTTGTAAATATGAAGAACAAATGAATAAATTGGCTAATTGACTGTATCGAGGAATTTAGCTTGCAAAAGAAATAATAGTTGAAATTTTAATTATTTGCTACGGTTACTTATCTGGACGTCCTCCAATAGCTGTGGCCGTTAGCTGTTCAGACCTTCAGGCGAAGAAATGTCACCTGGACTCAGGCGTATACAGGTGGGAGCAGCACCAGCTCCGATGCTGAAAATGAGTCTCTTGCCTGGTCAGGCAAGTTGGCAATCCCAATAACTGATCCAAAGAAAAATCCAAATTCCAGGACTTGATCGTCGTCGTGACGGAAATCCCTTGGAATAATATCCAAACCAAAAAAAAAAACCCTAAAGAGAAAACATCCCTTAGCAAACATTAAACCATATCCAAATATAGCCCAAAATGTAAACAAAAATTAAATAAAATATGCAAATAAAATAATATTACCTCCTTCTGAGGGTTTTCTAACCAAAATGCAGTCTGGGTCTAGCAGTTGCCTAATGCTAAAAACGGAATCAACGAGTGGTTGTCGATGGTCTGGACAAGTGCAGTGGGCTTCTTACGAAGTCTTGACTCTAAATTTAAAGAAATAAAATGTCAACCCAGACCGAAGATGTTCAACAAAATGGCGTATGGTCATGGAAATGGCCACTAAGAACCATACACGGGCATTATCATATTATTAAATAATCAAATATACAAAAACTCACCGGAATCTGCTATTCCAGGTGCCAATATGGCAAGTCAGCAGGAGGATATCCTCTAAAGATGGTGGAACGAGGATTTTAGAGTGTGGCGGCCATTTTCACAATTCTCCCTCGTGGGTGCGAACTTCCTCTGTCCAAAAAAAACCCCAAAGTGCCCGAATAACAACTTTAGAACTTTCAAATCCAAACAGGAACTATTTCGCAAAAGATGCTCATCAATAAATCTCGTAAATACGATCAAGCCAGGCTCTACTTGAAAATTATGATGAAGGCATCAGAAAATGGACCGCGCACCACACTGCTGACTTGAGACTCACTAAGCAGGCACAAATTTTTGGAGCAACAGGTCCAAAATGTCTCGCCATGTTGCCACGATTCCACTCATAAAATCCTAGTTAAGACTTCAATTCTTTATCAATAAGCAACCAGTCATACTTAACACCAAAGGCACAGCAAATATCCGTCAATTAAATATCCAAAGGTCAAATCCGAGAAATAGAAACAATATATAAAATTCATTGTTTCAGAGCCACAGTCAGGTAAAATGTCACATCCGATATAAAAATTCTGCAGTCACGGGATCGGAAACTTATTCATGATCCGGCAACTACGGTCACAGATTGCTGTTGTAACCACAGGAACCGGTCGATAAAACTAGAAATGACTAGAAATACGTCGGCATCACGGAGGGCAATATTACCGGAAAACTTATCATAAAAAATCACTCACAAAACTATACTTGGGCATTCCAAAAGAACCCCAAATTACACCATTGTAAGCCCTCGAAAATAATAACAAAATCTAGACCTGCCATAATGCATCCGACTCATCTGAATAATTCTTTCCCAAAATTGACAATGTAGCGCCCTCTTTTGTAGGAACCTACGATACGACCAAATGCGCCTGATAGAATACTGCGATGTGTGCAGGAGACCGAGGAAACTGCCCCGACCGTCCACTTCCACCGCGGTACCTTTCCAAAATTAACGACAGAAAAATCGATAATCGAACCGTAAGCCAGGCTATTGATAAACGAGACCTGGAGATGTCGTGACACATCGATCAGTTGCGCGGACCTATACAGTGTAATTCTAATATACTTGTTTTATTTCAGTTCGCACTAACTGAATCCAAAATTCTGTTCTCTAAAAATCGAAACGGCAGAATCGCACAAGAATAATCATTAACATATTAAATCCATAGTGCATTAAAAGAAGTTTTCGTAGTTTTAAAAGACAAACGTGATAGGAAAGCAAAATTGTAAATTCAAAAATGATTAATATTTAGTGGTATTATTATCTAAAAATTTGTTTATTATATAATTATTTAAATAGTTTAATATTATTATTAGCATGCTATAAGTCCGAAATTATCACGTTACAATGGGACGCAAATCAGCATAAGACTCCGGATTGATCACTTTAGGAATGGAAAGTAGCTGCACTCGAGACAAATATTGACGATGTGAGCGATAAATGGAACAATAAAAGGTGAGCAATATTGAAGCATTGAACGCGTAACATTGTCGGACCCAAAAGCACTGGATTTAATATTGTAAAGAGCTTGATGAATTTCGTTAATAGATGCAGGCATAAAGTTAAAACTGTTCTGAAATGATGACTAAGAATCCATATATTTACGGCAATCACTTTCCCTAAAAACTGAAACAAAATACTCATTTATTGCGTTAACGTCAAGCAAATGTCGAGGAATGTCGTGCTTATTGGAGTTTTTTATGTTTAAATCCGACAATGCCTTCCACGTTTTTCTTACATCAACCTCATCAATCACACCGCCAACAAATGTCCTTTTGCGCTTGCGCACCAGACTTAAAGTAGAGTTACGCAGTACTTTATATCGCTGCCAATCTTCCAATGATTTCGTTTGCTTGAATTTTGCCAAGGCACTATCGCGACTTTGGCTTGGTAACGCGAGCTGTTTTTAGAGGCGCATGCCGATCAAAAGCATCTATAATTAGATTATTACATAACTAAATTTTGTGTTCAATACAATTAACATAAAATATATCATTAAATGGCAAGGCTGTTAATTCGTTATAAAACAAAATGTGATTAAAATTTTTAAAATTCCTGTAACAACTTTTGGTTTATTGCGGGCATCGATAACGTTTGCATCGTTAACAATTTCTTTATCAGAAATAAAAATAGGGTCCAGCAACGTCGCAGCGCTTCCAAAAATTCTCGTCGGCTCATCGATCAACTGCGCAAAACCATATGCTTCAAAACAATAGCGGGATTGTCAAGTTTTAACAAATTAATATTAATACCGCCCAAGCAGATGACATAGTCAACAGAGGGCATCACAAGCGACAAAACATTACCTAGTTGATCCATACCCAACCTTACATTACTCGAGGGCGGTCTGTAAAAAACTAAGAGAGCATAATTCCTCCCATTAACCCCAAATTTAACCCACAGCTGCTCGATGTTACTTTGTTCGCAGTCAGTTTCGATCACCGTAGCTTTTATGCTCGTGCTTATATAAAATGCAACCCCTCCTCCCCTCGACAGTCTATCCCTGCGATACAATATATATATCCAGTTATAGAAAAAACCTTATCATCAGTATTAGGAGACAGCCGAGTCTCAGAGATTGCCAGCACATTGCAAATCATAGAAACGTCCATAAATGCTACTAAAATTGACTAGAGCGCCAGCATCGCGTGAATGTTTGAGAACACAAGAACGACCTAGATTGCTTTGAACGCGATAAATGCGCATGTCGGGCATACAACGCGTTCAGTTTAAAACTAAAAGGCATTAAATGTATTAGTACACAGAGTGAGCAATAAAAAAGATAATGGAAAGCAGTAGTAAAAAAGTAAAGACATACAATATTCATTCGGAATGGGAAGAATAGTATTTTTTTACAGAAGTTAAAGGTAAAAATGTAGGTTTGTTATGTAATGCCTGTGTTTCGGTTGGTAAAAAAGAGGCATCATAAAAGTGTATATCCGAATTTTGAAATAGTATATTGTGTAACAAGTGCGTGAAGTTAACTTTTATACACGAGTGTGATGTTTGTGGCCCGAGCCGAAGGCGAGGGTCACAATATCACACAAGGGTATAAAAGTCTTCACACACGTATTGCACACTATACTTTTTGTACAACCGTAAATAATACAAGTACGAAATAAAATTAAACTATTTAATTTTCTCCTTTATATAATACAAATTAAACTAATGAACTATTTATTTAATTTTCTGTTTTATAATAATTGTAACTTTTTAATAGAACTTATAGTTAAATTATTTAATTTTCTACTTTATAATAATTGTAACTTTTTAATAGAAATTATAGTTAAATTATTTAATTTTCTTCTTTATAATTATTGTAATTATTAATAGTAATGTTGCAATTTGTTAGATTACTAAATTTAACTTCTGTAGCCTCCTTTGATGATGATTTGTTAATAATATTGCTGCTTGTGATCGAGGTCATATTTGGATTTTGAACTGACAAAAGTCTATTTGAAATATCATTTTTCTTGTTAAGGGAATTTTCTACGTAACCCTCAGCTACCGTTGAAGATTTCCAACCGCCGTGTTGTTTTAACATTAGTAAATCTGCACCGGTTTCAACTAGCAAGGAAGCAGATGATCGTCTGAAACAATGGCCTGTATATTTTTCTGGATGTGGTAGTTTTAAAAATTTTGCTATTTCACTAGGCAATTTTCCAAATTTGTTTATCCCGACGATTTGGCGAGTACATTTTCCTCCTTGATACTTGATGAAGAATTTGTTTTCTTGATAATTTTGGGGACGAAGGGCGGCATATTTTCTGTATAATTCTAAATGCTCGGTAATGGTAAATTTTCTTGTTATTTTGGTTTTTGTATCAGGGACGGATACAACAAGAACACTTCCTAAATCTTGAATATCGCACATTTTTAGCTTATAAATTTCGCTTCTTCTTAGAGCACCAGCAATCCCAAATATTAATATCACTTTGGTTAATAAAAAAACTTCGTCAGGAGCCTTATTTATGAACTTGAAAATTTGTTCTTTCTCCAATATTCGAGATTTTTGTGGAATATATCCTTCATTCTTCCGTTTTAAAAATGCATGAACTTTTGGATATTTACCAATGTCAATGTTATTTTTAATGCTAATAGTACTTTTTAGCATTGAATAATGACTCCATAGTGTTGATGATTTCACATTTTTTGACAATTCTGATAAATATGCGAGTAAAACATTTTCAGAAATGGTTTTAATATTGTTCTTACTGCGCCAGGTCATAAATTTATTGTACGTGTTTTCATAAATTTCCTTTGACTTCTGAGGTAACAGAGAATTACTAGCTGTTTTCGCTGCTTCCGTAATATCTGGTGGAGTACACATTTCTATATCAGAGTCCATAATTATTGCCTATTATAACTTAAAATAATAAACTGCTCAAATTACTATTCGACCTTAAAGTGTCTATTTTAAACTGTTTGCATTGGCAATTTGACAACTCGTTACCATGACAACGATACAAATTGCGAGGCACGGCCGCCTAATAAAATTATTACCAGTGCGGGCCCGGTGCCTAAAATTAATGGCGGCCCATGCATTTCTTATTGAGCCGGTGCGTGAAGTAAATCCTTTAGGGAAAGCATTGTATTTCACGCATCGGTGCTTGAAAACAAGCTTTAGCTACTGCAATCAGTGTGTAAAATAGGATTTTAAGGACGGTTGTAGAAAAAATACTTCCCGTTACATGCTGCCAGCAAAAAAGAAAAATTGAAACAATTAAAGAACCAGTTAATTGGACAACAGTCAACTGATAAAACGGGCGTTTTTAGAAGCTGCAGATTCCTTATTTGCCAACTTTAAAAATAAAGACGAGATAGTTTCAGCAATAAAATCTACGCAACTTACTGCTAATACAGTGATGAGACGAGTGAAAGTAATGAGCCAGGATATTTTTTCACAGTTAAAAACTGACTTAGATAACTGTGTTTATTTCTCTCAACTGTGTGTGTCAGAATGGTTTTTAGTGATTTTATGATTGAAGATCTTTTGAAGTTTATTCCACTAAACGGATATACCACTGGACAGGAATTGTTTTCTCATTTAAACAAGTTTATATCTTCTGAGTAAATTCCAATTACAAAATTGGTTGGCTTGACAACTGTTTTAATGAAGCCATAGTTCATCTGTCATAGTTCAATTTTTCAAACAACGCGGCGAACCGATTCAGGAACTGGAAAATTCAATTTGGCTTAGAGACTTAGGGTTTCTCGTGGACAGATAAGATTAATAAACTCAATTGGCAATTACAGGGAAGAGATAAAGAACTGGCGGGAATGATTTCCGATATGAATGCATTGATAATTCATGTAGAAATAGTTTCTAACTTGAAGGATAACTTCAAATATCGATTTAAGGATTTCAACAAAATGACATTAGTGGCTCAATTGGTTGTTTCACACTTCATGGAAATTGATATCCAACAGTTTGCAACTTGTGTTATGCAGAACTTTGCCGAAGATATCTCTGCAACTGAAATGAAAGTGGTTGCATTTCAAAGTGATTTAGCATTGAAATCGCTAGTTTCCTGGCCTATAGTAAATAAAGACAAATACTTAGTTCTAAAAGTGAAAGAGTTATTTGTTTCCACCTATTTGTGCAATTCTTCTTTTTCCAATATGAAGTTTATTAAGAATAAATACCACACTCGCCTTACAGATGAACACCTGGATAATTGTGATCGAATGGCTGTATGAAATTACACTGTAAATATCAAACGATCGATGAGTCCAAGTGTTAACTTTCTCATTGAATGCGCGCCTTTTTTATCACAGGTTTAAAATTTTAATTATAATGTTTTGTTTACTTTTATTAGGTCGTATGTGACATGCCATTATGGCTTTATGAAAATTTTGTTTATTTTTTAGGTATGTATTAGTAAAGTGCGGGACACGAAAGAAACCGGGCGTTCCTGAAAATAATGGTTCATAGTCTTAAGCAAGCGGAAAAGTAAAATTTGTGTACGCAAATAAATTTTATGTTATTTTATTTGTTGTAATAGTTTGCCGCTTCACCTATAAAGTGCGCCAGCTAAGCGGTACGGAAAATTAATCGGGGATTTAGTAAATTTCGCACTGGTCCACTTGTAATTGGGATGTGCCTAGAGTCTCCATGCACTTGCGGCTAGAAGGTTCTAGCTATTTCCAGTGATGCCTATACATATATACATATATATATATATATATATAAATACATACATATATATATATATATATATATATATATATATATATATATTTTTTTTTTTTGTTAAAAATTCTTGGGTACTGGTTTATTTTCTTAAAAGAATTATTTATTTCCTTAACGTTTCGCGCTTCATAGAGAGCTTTTTCAAAAGGATATTATTGGCCTACAATAAATACAAAACTATAAAATATCGATTGACACACTAAAAACTATATAATAAAATGTTAAAATAGGAAATTAGTATACGTGCCTTGGAAATAAAAACAACTCACTGCATTATAGTAGCAATGATGTTTCAGTTGTGACTTGTGGAAACTAAATAAATACTACCGATGGGTTTTATTTTTTGTTTTTGGCTGAAAGCGATTATTTAGATTTACAATGTTTACATTATTTATATTGGTGTAAAATCAAGTTGATATTATAGAAATTATATTTATGATGGTGTAGTATAGAATATATAGGCATTTTATTATATGTAAAATAATAAATTAAAAAATTAAGATATCAGACCGTGGTAAATCTGACTCAGTTTCTTGACATCTTGTTTATCATTTACGGAATGTTTTTCTTTTTTGATATGAAACATCTCCTTAATGATTCCAATTCCAATATATGTTTTTGGCACTGCACTTCGCAACTTGCCAGATTGCTCCCCGTCCGGAGCTTACTCGCTTTATCCGGCGACCCTTGGAGCGAGATACACTTTATTCCGGTTTGGGGACGTTATCGGTGGGATGTCCGGATGGCGAGCTCTGAGCTCCCGGTCACCCCGTGTATTTCAAAATCTTTAAATTTGACTTTATTTAAAAATTTTCTAATGCATCTTGGCTTCCACTAGATGCCCCTTGAGAGTACTACTGGTCTCACGAAATAACCTTTTCTTTCAAGCTATCCCCTTACCCCTCCCACTCCCGCCACGTAGCGGCCGTTACGCTAATATTCTATGTAGAACTGCGGCAGACGAACGGGATAGAATGCAGGAACAACTAGGCCTCACACGTTCACAGCGTATGCTCCCTTTCTAGCGGGGTCGTTAGTTTCCACACTGAGCGGTTGAGTCTCCCGTTTCCCCCCGAAATAAAGCAGCAAAACCGAACACGTGGCACCACTTATGTTAACAACACACAGGTCTGCATTCGACGAGACGAACCGGAAGACTGCCTCCTTAATGATTAATTTTTGATAGTTAGTGTCTTTATTTAAAATTCGTGTGTCAGAAAAATTAAACTCGTGATTTTCTGATTTTTCATGTTTACATAAACATTATATTCTATACTACACCATCATAAATATAATTTCTATAATATCAACTTGATTTTACACCAATATAAATAATGTAAACATTGTAAATCTCAATAATCGCTTTGAGCCAAAAACAAAAAATAAAACCCATCGGTAGTATTTATTTAGTTTCCACAAGTCACAACTGAAACATCATTGCTACTATAATGCAGTGAGTTGTTTTTATTTCCAAGGTACGTATACTAATTTCCTATTTTAACATTTTATTATATAGTTTTTAGTGTGTCAAAAGCTTATATGGTCATAAGCTCATCGTGGCTTAAATCGAACAATCTTGTATGTGATCCAACATGGAGAAAATATCAATTATATGAAGTTATATCAGCCAACAAGCCTAGAGAAAAAAAGTATAAAACTGACGATCTTTTACGTAACCTCGGTCATACACCTTTAAGGCTGCCTCGAGACATGTGCGACCTCAAAGATTTAAATAAAATAACATTAGAAACGATTGACTCAATATCGGCTGGAAATTGGAAATCGTATGTTAAACATGTGGCTTAGTTTTTTTCCATATATTTTGTAAAATTGTTCATAAAGTAGCTATCAATAAACTGCTTCAAAATAATTAATTTTCTGTTCAATACCGGGCGTCAAAAAACATCTAATATTGCAATTAATATTTGAAAAACTACAGAACTCATATCCAAAATTAACACATCAGTGTAGTTATAGTAGGGGAGCCAGCACTGATTCCAGTGAACAAGATTTATCAAAATTTTAACTTATGCAGTTCGACTTTGGGCTATTCGGGTATGCCAAAAGTGACCGTTTGTGCCCGTGTGTCATATTACTTTGTACGGGGGGCGTCATTGTGAAGTACTATACAGGGCGTTTCCTAATTGCGTGCTAATGTTAAAGGGGGGTGATTCTTGGGCCTACTTAAGAAAAAAGTTAAAAGTCTTAACTTTTTAGAGATACAGGGTTTTTAAAAAACATTTTTTAAAATCCTAATTCTGATGCTATTATAGATAAATCTGTGAAATTTGCTAAACGTCTTTTATGTATAAAAGGGCATTTTTTATTAACAACCAATTTTTGAAATTTCTACCACTGGCGTGCATATGTAATTAACCTGGGTAAATCCGTATGCTCCTGAATGCATAGAAGACGTGTATCAAATTTCCTTCAGTTATCTACAATAGCATCTGAATTGGGATGGAAAAAAATGTTTTCTTTTTAAGACTTTTAGGACATAAAAACACCCCCTTTAACATCGGCATGCAATTAGAAAACGCCCTGTACAGTATTTCACAAAGACGACCCCTCTATAAAGTAATATGACAAACGGAGACAGACGGCCACTATTGGCATACCCGAGTAGCCTAAAGTCGAACTGCATAAATTAAAATTTTGTTAAATCTCGTTCACTGGATCTGATGCTGGCTGCCCTTGTAAAATCTGGACTTGTAAATCGTGTATCACTATACTGGGTGGTCCAATAATAGTGGACGTAGGCAGTAGCCCGGGAACCGTTAATGACAGAACTCAAGAAAAAATATATTTATAGGTAATTCGGTCAAGAGAAATCAAAATCAAATGATTTTAAAATTCAAAAGTTGGCCGTTTTTGCAACACAAAAGATATATAGAAGTGCGGCATACGAAAGAAAACTGACAAATATAGATAAAGGTTCAAAAAGGAGTGCCATATTATTTAAAGAACGACGGGACACCACTGGTTTAAAGAGATTTCTTGGCCGACCTTCTTAATCCGATTGACTCCGCCCGGTTTTCTTTCGTGTCCCGCTCTTTATTAGTTAAGTACTTATTAATAACATAAAAACATGTACTTATGTCAAATACAACTGTACATTATTTCGTTTACGCTGGTTACAAGTAGGTAGCTTACGGTTTATTTCGAGATTATCAAAGTAGCTCAACACCTTGAAAAGGCTGGCGACCACTGCCCTTCAATTTAAAAAAATACTGTATTGAAACTAAGCATCACCCGAGGATTCACCCTAATAAAAATGTTTTCTAGCTATATTGTACATATTATACTAAACTATTCTCCAATGTTTATTTAATTTGTATCTTGCTTTTCTTAGATATCAAGTTAATTTAACTTCGCGGACTGCACGCGGGTGACGCCAATCAAGTTACCTTAGTTATCTGAAATCGCCTATTTTAAATTTGACTTTACAATCTATACAGTATTGTATCATTTTTTACTAATTTTCCGCCTCGGCATACTATAAAAAACTTTTGAAAAATCACTTAAAATAGTCAAACTTTTTTTTTAGTTCCCGGTCTTTTTGTAATGTTGGGTTGAAGGTTTTCAAAAATAGAATATATATATATATATATATATATATATATATATATATATATATATATACACACAGGGTGATTCATGAGGAAATGTTAATACTTCAGGTACATATTCAGGACCAAAAAATTAACATAAAAGTCTATATAAATAAGTGTCCGCAAGGCCTTAGTTCTCGAGATACAGGGTGTTAAAGTTTTTATTTAATTTTCCTATTTTTTAAATAAAATCTATGATCTATGATCGTATGATTCTCATACCAAAAAAACCCCGTATATCAATTTTCACTCGATTATTTATATTATCAGATTTTATTTAAAAAATAGGAAAATTAAATAAAAACTTTAACACCCTGTATCTCGAGAACTAAGGCCTTGCGGACACTTATTTATATAGACTTTTATGTTTATTTTTTGGTCCTGAATATGTACCTGAAGCATTGACATTTCCTCACGAACAACCCCTACAAAATGAAAGGGGTCATTCTACATAAAAAAACATGAAAAAAAGTCCGAAAGTTTTTCGTTAAGGAGATACAGGGTGTTGAAATATAAATTTCATTTTATTTTTTATTAAATTTAATATCTGTTGCAAATAATAAAATTTTCTCACTAAATTGGGCATTGGGGGTATTTTTTGGGTGAGGAATATATATATATATATATATATATATATATATATATATATATATATATATATATATTGTAACGTCCTATGGGAAAAGGAAACTCCGAATATTACGTGTATTATTTTATTTCCCTATAGACGTACCTACATGTATTCCATTCCGATCTACACTGCTTTGCTAATAATAGGAATGCAGAAATAAGAGGTGGGGGTGACCGTGACGGTACTAACGTGTGTCATATGATGCGTTATGTTTAATAAATAGATACAGGGTAAAAAGAAAAGACAATCGTCACATATATATATATATATATATATATATATATATATATATATATATATATATATATTCCTACCCTCATTTTCGTTAAAACAGTACGTACATTATTGAACTTCAATATCTTTCAAGTACTAATCTCTAACTAGATGTGACACCCTGCTAAAAACTGTAAATCTTTTAATAAAAATACGGAAGAAAATACCTTTTGATTATCCTATTATATAGAGTTTCTGCGATTGATGTGATATGTTGATAATATATCTTCTGATAGACAGTGTCGACAGGCTTAACATTCTTATTTTTACCAACCAAAAACACAGCGGCCTGCACGAAATGCCTGTGCAAGTCGATTTTCGTTCTAATTGTATTGGCATCGTTCGTCGTCACCCATAGTACATTTGACCTATTAAAATAACATATTTTGCATCCAAGCCACATAATGTTCTGAAAGTTTGTTTACGGAATAATAAAAGGTTTGTTTATTATTTTATTTTTTTTGTCGACTTACTCGAGTAATGTTTTCAAGCCCTTCTCGACAACTGCAAAGTCTAATAACGTATCTGGAGGTTTAAACGACTTCGAAGACCCTTTAGCTGCATTATCACCCCTTTTTGTACCATTTGTCTGCGTCTGAGTTTCCTTTGCACCAGTCTTTTGAGTAGTCCTATTTTCGTCCTTCTGTGTCGCTTTGTCATTCTTTTTGGCTTTCTTTGGTTTCGACAAGTTCTGTAATAGTATATAACATAGCGAGTACAGAAGTGTTTCATTATTGTCGTGTATTGTCGAGATTAACTAAATCTCGAGACAGTAATAAAAACTTCCCTCCAAGGTTTGTATACTATTTTATTTGCAATCACACCATTAATCAAAAAGTAGGTATAATATTTTATTTTGAAAAATAAAAGATATAGTAATAATGCCATAATTTGTCATTTTCTGTTTCGACGCTTTCATATATGTTGTCACAGGTATAGTCGAACGCGGTCTTATCGTGCGGGTCCAAATGTCACCAACATTATGAATCAAATCAGGAAACACAGTGAATACCAAAATGTTGTGTGATTCTTTTATCGAGCTATTAAATCTCGATGGGCTATTTACAAATATACAGGGAGAAAGAAAATAGTTTTTTTTATTATATTACGCAATATTATTAAGATAGCCACTTAATATTATTATATATACTAAACGCCGAGGGACTAAATAAGAAAATTCGCTAAATATGTATTTGGTTAAAATTTTTTGGTTGGCAAAAACAAAAATACACAAAATGGCGAGCGCCTTAATAAAGTCGGAAGGCGGTTCGAATCAGTGGAACATTCAGGATATGTACGGTGCGGGCCACCCCTGTGCAAAGAAAACTTGTTTTTTTTTTTGGATTGTGATAACAAAAAAAAATTATTTTGCAAAAATATGATACACTATATATATTTATATATATATATATATATATATATATATATATATATATATATATATATATATATATATATATATATATATATATATATATATATATATATATATATATATACATTATATATATATATATACATTATATATATATATATATATATACATTATATATATATATATATATATATATGGCGGCGTAATATAATTTAATGAATCTTGCCAAACAATTTGCACTTCATTTGATGTAAGACCATCGTTCACGTGTCTTTCGTAATATGATTTTGCCCCAGCCCATATTAATTAAATTGCGTTAAACTGGCAATGGTATGGCGGCAGTCGTAAAACCCCATGTCCATTTTCCCGTAATATTTCATCTACGGCATATATTGTTGATTTTTGAATAGATTTTGCCATTAAAAGGAATTCTAATTTCAGCATATTGGGTAAGATTTTGTTTTTCTTTTATTAGCCAGTCATAAATATCATTTTTCTTTTAGGATGAAGTAGGTTATTTATTTAAGATTCTTGAATGCTAAGATGCATTGTCCAGAATGATTAAAGATGGAGCATCTAAATTTGGAATCAGTTGTTCTTTTAACCAGTTTTCAAACAGTTCACAGTTCATATTATCATAGTAGACCATACTTTTGGATGTTGAAGAAAACAGTAAACTTGCACATGGGAGAAATCCTGTTGAAGAACCTGCATGCAAAATGATGAACCGTTTTCCCGTCCCACATCCCTTTTTTCTCTTGACACTTTTTACAGACTCGTCCTGCCAAGATTTCGAACCACTTCCATTAGAAAATATCCAAAAAAGTCTCGTCTAAAAATACCACTTTTCTAAATTTTGAATTAACATTTTCCGTGTATTTCCTTAAAAACTGGATACGCTGACTTGTACAAGTGGCAACTCGCATACAAATCTTCGATATTAGTCCTTTTTATATCGAAAACCCAACATTTTTATTAATTTTGACAACGATTTTAGTCCAATTTCCAATATGCCTCGATTTTTAAAGCTTCTTTTCATGCATAATTTTCTGCACAGTCCTTATACCGACTCCCAGAGCTTTTGCTACTGTCTCCTGGATATTGGCCGGTGAATTTTTATCTTTTGTAATATTTTACCAGATTTAATACCATTTTTTTCGCTTGTGGATGCAAAAAACCCGAAAATTGTTTTCTATTACTCATTTTGTCACTGACTTGTCAATCTGACTTTGAAGTGACATCGCTCAAAGATTTTTGCAACCGCTGGTATTTATATGTTTATCCTCTTTTTTCATATGAAAATATCATAGGTCTATCTAATTCATCTTCCGGATTTTATGCGGAGGATATGATTACACGTAATAAAAGAAAAACAAACTTAAAGAGTTTGTCGTTGATAAATCGTATGACCCGCACGATAACACTGCTTTTGACTATAGCAGGGGCCCGTTCACGGCGACCGGCTGCTATGGCGCAAACCACAAAACATAAACAACCTTTGGCAATTTTGATTTTCTCATTCGTTCTTATTATATCTCGCCTTCCTGCACGACCAACCTGCGCCAATTCACTTTGAAGGGTTTACAAATACAAGCACCAGGCTGTTTTTGGCTTCTGAAGGCATTCCTATAGATTATAGAACCCTACATAAGATATATTTCGATTTTCATGCTGCTTACGGATTTAACGCAGCAGAAGTGGAAGCGGATCTTGCAGCCTATGGATCCTATATATCTTCGGAGAGAACGATCCATCTTCAGAGGACCAGAGAATGCCATAAAAACTATTTTACCAGCAATTCTCCCAAAAAAAATTTTTAGAAAACACGACGTGTCCTGAGGAACTAGATTCCTCAAAACTTCCTGTTGTTACTAGTCTTAATATGGTTCTAATTAATATTGCTTCTCTAAGAAATAAAACTGACGAGTTGTACCTATTTCTGGAAGAATCGGAGTTCCCCCAACTTGTTGCAATTACTGAGCACTGGCTGAATCTAAACGAACCCTTTTATATTGAGAGGTATACCACAATAGCTAGATATGACAGAAAAAACTCAGCTCATGGGGGAACACTGATTCTATCCCTAAATGGAGATTTCATGTCGGTATCTAAATATGATCATTTGTTAGTGGATAGCTCTTTTGAATTCTCTATGGTATATAATCAAAACCTTGATCTTTATGTAATTTGTATTTATAGATCACCAAACTCTGATGTACAATCATTTTTAAATATCCTGGTAAGTTTGCTAGACAGTCTACCGATTAAAGGTAAAAAAATTCTATGTGGGGACTTTAATATTGACTATGCTACTATTTGTGCCATCCAAAAATATCTAATTTCTATATTCGACTCTTTCGGTCTTTCTATCATGTATCCTCGCCAACTAGAATTTCAAAAAACTCTTCTTCTATCATCGATTACATGGCGTCTGATTTTTCTCCATCAGAGGTACATTCACAGGTCTATAACTCAGGTCTTTCCGATCACGAGGCGGTAATTTCCAGGTTTAGTTTACCTATTAGGCCCTTACCAAGATCTCGCCATCGGGGCAAAATTTTCTCGGCCGCAAATTTCTCAGTATTTCATAATATTTGCTTTAACACCGATTGGAATTTTGAATCTGATAATGTCAACACAAACTTCAGAACTTTTTTAAATAAAACTTTAAGTGCTTTTAACAAGGCCTTCCCGCTTAAGAATATCAAACCTAAGCGGCATAAACCGTGGACCACGAAAGGAATACGAATTTCTGCTAAAAATATGCGTTCGCTCTCATATATAAAAAAATTCACCGACTCCTTTCTTATTCTCGACTATATCTCTAACTATAGGAGGATCTACACTACTCTTATTAAGTCAGCAAAAAAATTACACTACCGAAAACGTCTAACAAACTCAAATAACGTTTCAAAAGAAACCTGGTCCATCATCAATAACCTCAGAAACAAATCAAACCCTGTGACTCAGATCTTGCCAGGGGCTAATGATCTAAATGATTATTTTATTAATGTAAGCAAAAATCTTACCTCTAGTATCTCGCCAAGTTTGGACCATCTTTCGTTTCTCCCTCCTTCAAAAAATTTAGCTGATAGCTTTTTCTTAAGTCCCGTTAGCAACACTGAACTATTGAGGGTAATAAATAATACCAAAAGTAAATCTTCGTGTAGCACTGATGGCCTATCAATTAGAATATTCCTGAACTTGCCACTCCCAGTCATAGAGGCCCTTACAACATTAATAAATGAGTCCTTTATAAAAGGTGTATTCCCTGATTGCCTTAAAACAGCTATAATTATTCCACTTCATAAAGGCGGCGAAAAAACTAACTCTTGCAATTATCGCCCAATTGCACTACTGCCAGTGCTATCAAAAATCATCGAAAGGCTACTGAAGAATCGTCTTATGCCATTTCTCCTGAAACATCAGATAATATCCCCGGAGCAGTTCGGATTTCTACCCAACAAGTGCACCAGCGACGCCATGTTCACGTTGCTTAGAGGCGTCTACTTATCTCTCAATAACAACCACCCAACTGTCTCAGTTTTTTGTGACTATGCGAAAGCCTTTGATTGTGTTAGTCATGAAATTCTGATAAACAAACTAAATTTTTATGGAATTCATGGTACTTCTTTAAATTGGTTCAAATCTTATCTTGGGAAAAGGCAACAACTTGTAAGGGCTAATGGTTCCAATTCTGATTGTAAGTTGATTACAAGTGGAGTCCCTCAAGGTTCAGTCTTGGGACCCATTCTTTTTTTGTTATACATTAATGATATCACGAACCTTAAAATTAATGGAAGAATTTGCCTTTTTGCTTACGACACAAGCATAACTTGGAGTGATTTTGATACAACGTCTTTACACTCTAGTATCTCCAAAGACTTGGTTATAATTAAGGCTTGGTATACTTTGTTTTAATGTCGATAAAACGGTGGCGTTATCTTATAAGGGAACTTTACAACCACTTCAGGTACATAACAGCAATATTGAATACGTAGAGTCGGTTAAATTCCTGGGTTTAAATATAAATAACAACCTAAAATGGTCTAATCATATTGACACCTTAACTAAAAAACTTTCTACCGCCTGCTTCGCCATTCGATCAGTTTCAAAAGAACTAGACGTTCCTTCTGCCAGACTTACTTATTTCTCTTTATTTGAATTCCACCTCCGCTATGGCCTTCCCTTTTGGCGCTGCTGTACCACCGAGCAATTTCGTAGTATTTTTATGCTTCAAAAGAGAGCCATTCGTTATTTGTTTGGTCTAAATAATAGAGCTCACTGCCAATACTATTTCAAAAAACATGAAATATTAACACTTCCTGCATTATTTATTTTGAAAACGGTATGTTTGCTGAGAAAACATATAAACACCCTCCCAGAAAGGCCGCAACATGTATACCCTACCAGAAACTCTAGGCATGATATATATCTTCCCATTCCTTCCTCAGAATTAATAAAAAAATCAATTATTTACAACGCCATAAAACTTTACAACGATCTGCCAGTACATTTAAAATCTATCCCTATGCTTGCACAATTTCGAAAAAACACCAAAGCATACCTCATTGAGAGACCATTTTACAGCGTTAATGATTTTTACAGCGAGTAAGTCTCTTTAAATTGTCACTAAATTCGCTTGTTTACTTAAATCTTTTGTGAGTCATGTCCTAACTCGTAGCATAGAATTTTGAAAATCATCATATAGAGAAAAGAACTGTCGAACATTCACTTAAAACTTAATTATTTTTGTTAGGTATTATTAGTATACTACATTCTACACTAGTTCATTATATCTTCTGTTTAACATCACAATTATTTGTATAACTATAATAACATAGAGTTTAAGGTCGCATAGTTGCAATTTTGATTTCAGTCATCGAAATTATTCACCTCGTACATGTGTGTTTGTTTACTTTTATAAGGTTATTAGGATTCATTAACTGTTTTGCGGCAATGTTATGTTATATTCTAACGTGTGTTTTACGATTTGGTAAATTGATAATTTACATTTTTAAAAAGCATTGACCTATCGAAATTCTTTTCGATTAATGTTTTGATATGTCTTATTTTAGGTATATTTTGCTTTGTCCATAAAATTGTAAAAATTTTCTGCGGCAATAAAGCATACTTTTGTTGTTGTTGTTGTTCTTTCGAACTTGTATAACAAAGAAAACGAAAATGTTCTCAGAAAGTGAAGACTATTTCAACACTGGTACTCCACCAGAACTTAAAGAAGATGAGAAAGGGTTGAAGCAAGTTTAATTCTAGAGAAAAGTAGGGGATAATATGAAAAGGCAATGAAGGTATATGAAAATTAGTGTTCCGAAAAAAATTCTAATAATATCGCGTCGGAGACAGTCATATTTAGCGACATGGTAAGGCAGAAAAACCTATCTGCTCTTTGGACTATTTATAATACGAACAACGCTAGAATTAAGGGAAACGATTGACATATCGAAATATAACAAACTCGTTTCCCTTTTGAATGCCACAATGTAGGATTTAAGCCAAGGTCTAGTATCTTTACCAGGTCATATATAGAGGATTTTCTCAAGAAAGCAACTCAAGAATTTCTTCCTATTAAAGTAAGACTTTCTTTTATTTTTTTTCTCTTTTTTCTTTTTAATAATTTCTTTTTATTGTTATAATAAGTCAGGGCTCTTAGCAATTTTGAATTATCAAATTCCCTGGCTTCTCCAGGTTTTCCCTGACAATTTCACGGAAATTTCAGGTTATAGTTTGACCTATAGTTATCAGGGGCGCGCAGTCCATGGAAGCCAGGGAAGCAGTGCTTCCCCAAAAAGAATTACAAAACATCTTCTAAAATGTAATTTTTGAAATAGGAAACCATTCATTTAGTTTATATTAAAAATGCTAAAATATTATCTTAAGTATCAAGCCCATAATAAATGCGGCCTTGACTCCGACCCAGCCACAATAGAATATCGAATAGAACCTATGCGGGCCGCTAGCTTCTCTGCAGCCAAGTCCTGTATGCTTGATTTCCTGTGAATCAAGCCAGCGATTATTGAACTTTCCACCGGCTGTTTGCAATTTTTGCATTTCAGTCGCGTGCTTTAAGTGGTGGCGGAAGCTATCGTTGGATTAGGTTCTTTGTTTTAACGGCTATCGGTGTGTTGTGTGATACGTACGTCGCGTCGTGTATGGTGCGATATGGAAGACAATAATACGGACTTGGATATGCAAATACCGTCAACTTCGGCTGTCGGTAATAACGTTGAAAATGTTGGACAATTTAGTAAGAAGAGTGTGTGTGAATGTGTGGTGTGTGCCTTAATAATAAAAGGATTTTCAACATTAAACTTCGCTGATAAGCTTCAAATAATTTCCAACGGAAGGGTAAAACCTCCTATGAAAAATTTAACCACAAAAATGAAAAATTGTATTAGACATTTTTATCCGGATAAACAATACGAACAATTTAAATGGCTAACAGGGTGTGAAAATATAAGTAAATTATTTTGTTGGCCATGTTTACTTTTTGAAAATGGAAGTTCAATTGGCTATAAATCAGATAACAAACGGCGTGGTGACAGTCACAGAAGCGGTGTTTGTACAGCGGTACAGAAAGCAACGGGAACCTACTGTACTATTATTTCCTCAGGAAAAATCAACATCACCATGGCTAGAAATCGAACAACGGCCCCTAGTCCCGGGCGCTCCTTAATGGGGGAGGGGTGCGAAGGATCTCTCGGCTAGCTATGACGATGAAAATCGGAACATGGAATGTTCGCAGCATGTACGAAGCCGGAAAGACGCATAACACGATACAGAAGATGGAAAGAAACGGTATATCGGTGTTGGGTATTAGCGAAATGAGATGGCCAAGAACTCGAAAGTGCTGTGTAGATCAATACTCAGTATATTACTCTGGACAAGATACTGCCCAACATTTCAGCGGACTTGGCTTTATAGTGGACAAGGATGTGGAAAGATCTATAATAAATTTCTTGCCTATATCAGATCGGGTTGCAGTTTTGCAGATAGATACCAGACCCTTTAAACTTAACTTAATCTATGCCCCGCACTCTGAACACACAGATGCCGAGGTGGAGATGTTCTATAAAGATGTACAAAAAGCAGTTGATCAAACGAAGTCTCAGGATGTGACAATAGTGATGGGAAACTTTGGCTTGGATGTAAGGAATGATAGAGAGGATAGAATTGTCCAATTCTGCCAAGAGAATTACATGACAGTGATGAAGACCTATTTTAAATTGCCTCCTAGACGACTCTACACGTGGAAAGCCCCAGGAGATAAACCAGATAGAATTATACGGAATCAAATAGACTATATCATAATAAAGAAAAGTAACAGTATAACATCAGTTAAAACATATCCAGGAGCAGACGTACCAAGTGACCACGTTCTCTTAGCAGCCGTAATAAACCTTCATCTAAGGGTCAATAAGCCACAACGCAGAACACCACGAATGGACTTCAGAAAACTACTTGAACCTGAAACAAAACATCAAGTTGCTCAAGCATGAAGTGGAAAAAGCAATAGCAAGAATGAAGAACGGAAAAGCCTGTGGCCCAGACGAAATACCGGTAGAAGTGCTAAGGCTGTTTAATGGAGAGGGCATGGATCATCTACTCAAGCTTTTCAGAGCCATTTATGAATCCGCAAATCTGCCGGAGGAGTGGCTCACGTCGACCTTTATTGTCCTACCCAAAAAACCAACGGCGCGGAAATGTGAAGAATACAGAACCATCAGTTTAATGAGTCATACACTGAAATTATTCCCGAAAATAATACATGAGCGCATATACAGAAATCTTGAAGTCCGTATCAGTAACACTCAATTTGGATTTAGAAATGGATTGGGGACGAGGGAGGCACTTTTCGCAGTGCAGGTTCTAATACAACGCTGTAGGGACACGAATTGTGATGTATATGCATGTTTTGTGGACTTTGACAAAGCGTTTGACAAGGTTAAACACGATAAAATGATCGATATTCTGAATAGGACAGGAATAGATGAGGGTGACATCAGAATAATCGAAAACCTGTACTGGAGACAGAAGGCTGCAGTGAGAGTAGAGGATGGACTGACGGATGAGATAAACATTCGACGAGGAGTCCATCAGGGTTGTGTGTTATCACCCCTGCTATTCAATGTGTATTCGGAGGAACTCTTTGCCGATGCAATTGAAGATCTTTCAGAAGGCATTTCTGTGAATGGAGAACACATCAACAATATCCGATACGCTGATGACACCATTCTTTTGGCAAGCACTATTGGCACGATTGGCAGAACATGGTCAACTCAACTTAAATGCGTCAAAAACCAAATACATGATTATTAGTAAAAATAATCATGTCAATCAACAATTAGTCATTAATAACAAGACGATACAGAGAGTAGACCATATTGCATACTTAGGATGCTTGTTAAATGATGACTGGGACCATTCAAGAGAAATTCGTCAGAGGATAGAGAAAGCAAGATCAGTCTCTCTTAGAATGAGGTCAGTGTTAAGCAGCAATTCTCTCAGCCTCCAACTGCGGAGAAAAATTGTAAGCTGTTATGTGTGTTCGGTGTTGCTGTATGGTGTGAATCTTGGACACTAACGGAGGCTACTTGCAGAAGAGTTGAAGCGTTTGAAATGTGGGTGTACCGCCGCATCCTTAAAATCAGTTGGGTAGATCATATCACCAATGAAGAGGTAATAAGAAGAATGGGCCTTCAGTCAACAGAAGTACTGAAAACTATCAAGAAAAGGAAGCCTCCTATTTTGGCCACATCATGAGAGGAGAGAAATATGCTTTATTACAGCTCATCATGCAAGGCAAAATTAAGGGAAGAAGAGGACCAGGTAGAAGGCGTACCTCATGCCTGAAAAATCTTAGGCAGTGGTTTGGAATGACATCAATTGAATCGTTCCGGGCCGCTGTGAACAGGGTAACCAAGGCGATGATGATTGCCAACGTTCGCTGAGCGGATACGGCACCAGGAAGAAGAAGAAGAATGGAACGTAGGACTCAGAAGCAATAAATAGTGCGAGGGGTGTTTGAATGTGTGTTTGAAACGAGATTTAAATTTTAATTATTTGTTAAACATATTTTCAGAAATATTTCTATTCTCGGATAATGTTTTTAATGTATTACAAACTAAAACAAACGATATTGCTTTTTGCCTAAAAAAAGTGGATGATTTTAAGTCCATGTTAAGCCAAAAAAGAGATGACTGACCTATTTTGGGAGAAAACGATGACGTTAAATGTAGAGCCACAAGACAAGCGTCTCCGAACAGACAAGAGTGGGAGATAATCGATCAAATTCAGCAACAAATAAACTATAGATTTAACGGTTTAAATGATTTTAAATTCCTCGAGCTCCGCAATTTTGATGCATTTAAAGGAAAAACTTTTCCAGAAGATGCGTTTAAATCTCTTCTTCTTCATTATGGCCAGTTCTTCGACCGAGTGTTCCTGCGATCTGAACTAAAAGTGATTTACGAAACTGATGACATTAGCGCAAAAAATAACGCTAGAGGAAGATGCCTACATCGAAGTGTCGAAATTGTGTGAATTAGTATTGACAATACCTGCCATAGTTCATCAGTAGAACGCAATTTTTCAACACTTAAACGTATAAAAAAATTCGTGACAAATAAAACGGGGCAGGCGAGACTTTCGCATACATCGCTGTTGTGCATTGAAAATGAACTTCTCAAAAATATGTGGGAACATCGACGTTTTTATGATGACGTCATTGACGAATTTGCCAAAAATGATCGAAGAATCGAATTACATTACAAATAAGTAAGTTTCTAAAAATTGCTTCTCTTTCTTAAAATATCACCGCACGCCCCTGCTTTACATACCTTTCATTATAGTCATATACGCGAACGAAGTTGCGGGTACTCGCTAGTATGTAATAAAATTACATATCTCAACATCTAGAGTAGACTAGACTGTCCACAGAATGGTTCGGTACATAATATAAAGAACATCATTTAAGCAAAAATAAGTTTTATAACATAAAGCAGTTGTACAAATATCTGTCTGACTCATCAGTGCGCCGACTGTTAGAGAGAAACATTAAATAATAGAAAAGAAATGATTTTAAAATTGGTCGATTTGTTTGACATGTATGACACATATTAGTGTGTGTATTATGTGCTAACTAGTCAACTGGCTCTTTACTATTTTATGTCTGTTTTTTCTTTTAAAGTTATCACATCTAATTTGATTTTTTTAAAAGATTACTTTTTAATTAAAAACCCCCTGTTCATTATTCTTGTAATGGGTAAACTACTATATGATCTTCTGAGCTGAGAAGTTAAAAAATGAACCAATTAAACCAGGAAAAAGTGTCTCTTGTTACCTTTCCAAAATGAAGAAATCTTGAATATCCCTGAAACAAACTGTTAATAATACCGCACTGGTTTTCTTTGTCAGCACTTAAAACTGCCACTTTGTATCCTATAAGCGCTTCAAATACATTTATCACTTCTTTTAAAACATGCATTTTTTGTTGACTCTCAGGTAGAACGTCTGTCAAATCAGTACCATCGTCCTAAAATATTTAGTATAGATAGATAGATATTTATTAACCACACTACAATTACAAATTGTTTATAGCAGGTCACAAATTACAATGAAATTTATAGCATTTAAAATTTAATTTATAACACAATCATATCAAATTAAAATAATAAAAATTTAAAAAATTACATTAAACAAATGGCAAGTACTTGTATAAGTCAATACAATAAAATACCAACAAAACAAGGAGATTCCACGCAGATAACCAGTGCACCTCATGATATAATGGTCTGACAACTATAGTATTCTTCTAAAGAATAAAATAGATTTGCCAACAGAAACCGTTTTACTACAGTTTTGAATCTATTCTTACTGGTTACAGATTTAAGTATAAACTGTTCATTTTTGATTTTGTTAATCTCAATGCAGGAATTCTCAGATTATTACGATTATGATTGTCTGAGTGCTTTGCAAGAAAGATTTAGTTAGAATGAATCTCCAAAAGACAGAAATAGATAAAGACGGATGGTAGGGTCATTATACCCTATCACTCCAGCCAGCACTCTCACCGCCCTTTTTTGCAGGCTAAGAATACGAACTGAATAGCACGATCGACCCCACAAGATTACCCCATAACTCAAACGAGAATGGAACATGGCAAAGTACACTGACCTTAAGACGTCGAAATTTACCGAATATCTCAGCTGCCTCTGGAGATATATAGTGCTTGTCAATGAGTGACTTAACGCCTCGACATGAGCGTGCCAGGTAAGTCCATCATCGATGGTTACCCCCAAGAGTTTACTAGTTTTTCCTGTTGCAACCTTATTGTTGCTAGATATCACCAGAGTTCCTGATTAAGCAGAAGATTGTTTGCCGAGAACCAGCTCACACCCTTGGCCACTGAGTGTGATGACAGTTCACTCAGCCTGTTTAAATCAGGATCTGTATTTAAGAGACTGGTATTATCAGCAAAAAGGAAACACCCAGCCGATTCGGTAACACAATGGCAGAGGTCGTTAATATATATTATAAAAAGCAGTGGCCCCAAAATAGATCCTTGTGGCACACTATGAGTTACTGCTCTAAGATCCGATTGATCACCATTGTCATATACAACAGTCTGAACTCTATCGGCAAGATACGACTCTATCAGCCGAAGAGGTGTACCCACCACGCGATAATATGTCAGCTTGTGAATTAAGAGGTTGTGAGAGACACAGTCGAAAGCCTTGGATAGGTCACACATAGTCAAGTTGTGAAGCGTTAAGTAGATCCTGCTTTTCAAAATAATCTGCGAGCCGGTTTTTTAGAATAACCTCAATAAGTTTTCCAAATAACACGATAATAGAAATAGGCCTATAGTTATCAAGCAGACTAGGGTCACCTTTTTTAAAGATGGTGTTATTTTCGAAAATTTAAAGTCCCTTGGAAAAATGCCCTCAGAAAAGCACGCATTAATAAGTTCAGTGAAGGGATTAAGTATAATGTCTTTTATTGCTTTAGCAATATTTGTATTCATTCCATAGTAATCTGTAGTGGCAGTATTTTTAAGACTATCAATAGCATCCGACACTTCCTGAGGGGAAGCAGGATCAAGGAAAAAAATTCTTGGGTCTCGGTTGTGACTCCAATAATTTAAGTGCAGTCACAGAGACATTGGGCAAAGACAGAATTGTCCTTTCAGCAACCATGGCAAAATAATTGTTCATTATATCCACCGGTATTGTAACATTTACAGGAGGTGATTGTCGCCTATTGGATTCAAAGTTTAACAGTCCCCAACTGTCCTTGGACTTGATAGCAGAATTGGACAAAAAGTCACTGTAAGCTTTCTTTTTTGTTTCTGTGATGGTCTTTTTGTAGTCCTTATTAAGGGATTTATACACACTCCAAAAATATTCGTCGCCACTATGGTTACGTATCATTTATTTATATTTAAGTATATTTCTCATGTTTTGTTAGTTCTTGTGAGAACCATTTTACAGGGGGTTTACTAAAAGTTGACTTTTTCAGTGGGAAACAATCATTCATAAGAGCTGAACAGCTCCTAATAAGTTTCGTGGCCTTTTCATTAGCTGTATACTGTTGTGCGTAAAACAAACCCCAATCAAGCTTTGAAAGCTTATATCTCAAAGCCCTACAACCTAAAGAAGTAATAGGTCTGAACATTTTCACACAATTATTGACCCGTCCAGCATATGTAACAGTTATAATTTGGCGAAGGTGATCGGAGAGACAAGGATCCTGTACACCCGATTGAAATTTAGTTTGGTCAAAGTTTGTTAAAATGTTGTCAATGCAAGAGGAAGACTTGGATGTCACTCTAGTATAATCAGATATAGTAGGTCTCACATCATAGCATTCCAAAAGAGAAGTGAGCTGGGTGAGGCTTGAAGAGGTAGCCTTGAAATAAATATTAAAATCTCCTAAGGTTATTAGATGGTTTGTTTTACCAGTCAACTTATTAAGCACATTATGTAGATTTGAGATAAAAATCTGAGGGTCACCCACACAAGATCTGCAGCAAGTTATTAGTGTTAGATTTAGAGAAGGTATTTCTATTGCACAGAACTCAGAATGCAATTCTACACAATATCTACTCAACGGAATTGGTCTAGTCTCAATCCCATTTTTAACAAAAATTACTTAGCATAAAATTAAATACTTACTGAACTAATCAAAATATACAGGGTGTTAGGGGTTTGACTACAAATATTTTAACAAGTGATAGTGTTGACCATTTTGGTTAAAAAATAAATAAATAATATCGGGTCAATTCCTTATAATTATTGAGAAAAACGGCCTTAAAGTTGTATTTCGTTTTATTAATGTTTAAGCACATCGTTAACACATTTATTAATTTTATTATGTAAAACAAATAATTATATGATTTTCTACAAAATGCCTGTAAATTTTTTTCTTAGTAAAATATCTGAACGACATAAATTTAAAAAATAAAAAACGAATAAATTGTTTTATTTTACGAATTGTCTTGTTTTTTGGTTCTTTCGCCTTAATTGTTTGCTTATTTACAGTATATACGCATGAATTTATGAGTGTAGACAGAATGATCATTTGGCGTCCCAAACATACCGGGAAAGATGTCCCAACAGCAGTTATCCTAACAGTGGCGGCTATTCAGGTGAAGTGCTACTTCACCAGGAAAAATAAACAGGCAAACATCTAAATATATTTATTATATATCTCTTAAAATGTAAGTTTTTATATTCATTTATTTACCCAATTGGCAAAAAATAAACTGTACATCTCGAATAAATATTTTACTTGACCGTTGGCGGCATGTCTTTTTAAAACTTTCAATTGAACTTTATTCTAACAACTATAACAGTGGCGCAATCCGCTTCGACTTTGATGGAGTTATGTTTACGATTTTCCTACTACGTTGCCATGACAACGCGTTCGCGATGACGTCGAGCACATGGAAGAATAATGTTAACCAGCGCCATACAACGCTCTCGGTGAATTGCTAACGCAGTACACTACACCCACGTGTCGTTTAGTTTTGGGGTGGTTGTTTACTTTTATTTTCGGGGATCATCTTGATTTTCGGCGTACAAATGGTTATGTAGTAGTCAAATATTATAAAAATTATTTTGCAGGCCTTGTTTACTAGTGTCCAATAAATATTCAGTGTGGAATAAGGAAGGATTTGCAGGTATGTTAAATATATAAAGGTCTTTACATGAACATGAAGAAGAATGAAAGCGAATTAATGCTAAAAACATTTGTAAAAAATCAAAGCACTATAGCTGACACTTTAAAAGAAAATGCTAAGCTATATAAAATACATTTTAACGAAAACGTCCGATTAAATAGACTATTTATGTGCTTGGCAATTGACGCAGTTTTGTACCTTGCAGACAAGAGTTAGTCTTTCGCGGCCACGATGAGAGCAGCGAGTCAATAAATAGGGGGAATTTTAAAAAACTTTTAGGTTTATTAATATCGAGAAGTTCCCAAGAACTAAAAGATCATCACGAAAAAATTAAAAATGTTTTTATTGGTGACTCGAAAACTATTCAAAACGAAATAATTGACTGCATTTCTGATTATTTAAATGATCATGTAAAAAATGAAATAATGAACACACAGTTTTTTTCTGTGCAAGTGGATGACACCACTGATATTACGCAAACCTCCCAGTGCTCCATAATTTTAAGATACGTTAATTCAGAAGGTTCAGTAGTCGAGAGATTCTTAGGATTTTATAATGTCAGCTCCGATAGAACGTCGGAGACTTTATATTTTCTATTGGATCAAATTTTGGACCAATCTGACCATAAACATAAATTAATAAGGCAATGTTACGATGGCGCAAGTGTGATGTCTGCCCATCTAAATGGCCTTCACTGTCTTGCGCATCGTCTTAACCTTATGATGCAGCGAAGTCTTAGTGGTATTCCCTCATTTTTTCATCACTCAGCCAAACCAACGTGTGCTCTTACATCTGCATCTACGAGGCGTATACCTACAATTACAGAAACTCGTTGGTCTTCAAATTTGAAGTTAGTAAATGTGATTGTTCAAGACTGAAATAAATTAAAAGACGTCTTTGAATTTATTACAAACTGTGACAAATCTGTTGAAAAATCAATCCGGCTTGCGAGAGGCTTTTTAGGTGAGATGAACGATTTTGAATTCACGTTTCTGGCATTAGTGTTTAATGACATTTTTTCAATCACGGACATACTATTTGCGTACTTCAAAAAAAAATCGCTGTCGTGAGGCGCTCTGTAAAAAAAGAAATGAACATTTTTTAAATATCATGTTTGATAAAGCAAATTCTATTACAGAAATAAATCATTACAATCGTGAGCTTGCTAAGCTTTCACCTGAAGAAATTAGGGCTAAGTATAGAACCCTTTTTTATGAAATATTGGACCAAATTTTAATGGAAATGACACTAAGCTTACAATACTGTGAAAAACTTACATTTTTATGTTTGGCAGACTGGCCCGTCTGAAAATTTGTTACACTTATATGGGGAAATATTTTTAAAAAGTCAACGACTTAAAAATGAGCTTGGTCTTATTTTTGTAATTTAAGTAAGTCGTAAAAAAATATTCTACCCCTTCCACATATAAAAAAAATTCTGGAATAAAATAATTGAATCGTTTTCAAATCTACAAGTTTTTTATACTTGACAAAACACAGGTGATGAGATTGTCATCACATTGATGTCCAAGCAAATAGCAATGTTGCCATGTTGTCTTGGAATTAGTTGAAAACTTCTCTAAAATTAATTATTTTAAAATTCAATATCTCAAAAACCCTTTCGAAATGGTTTATAAGAATATTTTGTTTAAAATCGTTCATACATCCTATGTGAAAATATTTGTAGTCAAACCCCTAACACCCCGTATTAGAAACACTCTAAACTTTATAATAATATTTCAAGTGCTACAAAATTCAGTAATTAATTCTTTCCTGTACAACGGTATTAAAATGAAATTTTGGACGTTTAAATAGGAGATAATTTTGCAATTTTAACCATAAAGGTGCTGCCAAATCTGGATCCAATTCCGAATTTGTGCTACTAACTTTGAATTTTTAAATATTATACACTTTATTCTTATTTTAATTCATTATGGCACTCATAGTATTGAACTTAACTTTATACTTTGGTCCCATTTACCGATTTTTATTGCTGAATATTACTGTGACTAACCGGATGAAAGTGGCTTCCCCTCAAAAGGAAGTGTATAAAAAGATTTAGTGACTGTTTATTTTTTCGTGCTACTTGAACATAAATCAATTGTTTTTGTTAAACTACAGCACTTAATAAAAATAAAAATGAAAAAAACAATATCTGGCAACGCTGTGACAAAAATAAAAAGGCAAAAGCTTGTTCTATTTTAACAATCCAAAATTCCGTTTCAATATCTTGAAACAGCAAAAGATATGACTATTTTGCGAATTCTGATGAACCTATTAATAAAAGACATTTAAGTTTGAAATAAAATTTCTACCTTACCAAATCAAAATGTACTAGTTCGCAACTGGCCATTCTGGTGCATAAAGAATTTAATATGCCAGTATATTTGTCCACTGTAGGACTATCTCGGTCCTCTTCGGATTGGCTCAGTTTGGCTACAATCTGTGCTATCGTGAAGATAAACTTGCCAAGGGGTTCCTAAACCAAACAGAATATAATGGTACCATATTATCAACCAATACTTCTTTCAGTATACTAAAATCTACAGTGCTAACAACTAGTTTTTGCCGTCATATAAATACAAAATTTTGTTTTTTTCTCTAAAATGTTAAATACAATGGTATTTTTTTCTTGACATAGAAAAAAAGAACATGAAAAAAATACATAAACTGGTGAAAACCGCTGATTGATATTTTTATTCGTGTCTGAGTTATTTTCAAATAACTTTATTTTTTGACAAAATGTGATGTCACTCACTTTAAATTTGCTTTCCTCAGTTTTAGATATGCTCTCGTCTAAGTAAGCCTTGGAATGGACTACGACGAGCATTAAAAAGTATTCTTTGTTTCTTTTTGGTAAAAAAAACATCAAAGAAAATGCAAAAAAAGTTGTTTTCTAAATCGATTACCTACTTTATTAAAATCTAAGTGACCCGGTCCTCTTGGTAGGCCATGACTTATAAACAAAAGCAATACGGGCGGCCATTACTATTATTGAGAGATTAACATTTCAGTTTTTATTTAGTATCAGTTTTAATTGTTATTGTTTAAAATATGTATTCTAATGAAGAGGCGTTTGATATGTTAGCTATTTTCTTTCAAAATTTTGAAAACGCATTAATTGCTTCGCGCCAATACGCTCTGCGTTATCCTGATCGGCGTCATTATTCCTGGAGAGTCTTTAGGCGTTTGCCAATATCTATCGGGTCAGTGCACAAGATTATACGTGATTTTAAGATGCATCCGTACCATATTGTTGTAAATCAAGAGTTATCAGAGACGGATTGTGACAATAGGCTGAACCATTGCTAGTGGCTTCGTAATATGGTAAACGAAGACGAGCATTTTTTATCTAGGATATTATAGACCGACGAAGCTAACTTCACTAACACTGGTAAACTAAATTTGCATAATATGTACTACTGGACGGATACCAATCCACAGTAGATGCGAGAAGCGGATAATCAGAACCGTTGGACTGTCAACGTTTGGTACGGAATCATTGATGGTAAAATCATAGGGCCTTCATTTTTGAACAAAGTTTAAACGGTGAAAGTTATTTACATTTTTTAATTAATGACTTACCCGGACTTTTAGAAGATATACCCTTGCCTGAAATAAGGAATATGTGGTTTCAGCACGACGGCTGTCCTGCTCATTTTTCCCGAAATGTTAGACATTAATTGGACGAACGTTTTACCAATCGTTTGATTGGAAGGGGGTCAATATTTCCTTGGCCACCAAAGTCCCCCGATTTGACCTGCCTTGATTTTTATTTGTGGGGTAGGCTTAAAGATCTAGTGTTCAAAACTCGCCCTAGAACACGAGAAGATATGATTCATCGAATCCAAAACCTTACAACAGCATATCCAGGGCGGAAATGGAAGCCGCTGTATTTTCAACCTTTGATAGACTCAGTGAATGTATTCAAAGACATTTTGAACATGTTAGAAAATATTATAATTTTTTGTAATGTGTAGTTTTTATAGTTTCATTGCAATTAAATTAATTTTTTAATAAGATACGTAATTGATTTCGCGGTTCTACTCATGGTTTAGGCATTGAAATTAAATTTTAAAATACTTTTTTCTACAACCGTGCGTAAAGCACTCCCTTATGCACTATTCGAGACGCTTAAATTTCATTTTTAAAGCAGTACCTAAAGTAACTAAAAATTTATAATACAAATTAACAAATTACTTCAGACACTCGTGCTACAATATTCATATTAGTTAAAAAATAGTCATTTTACACACTTGATGCATAATTTTGTGCTCAACCAAGTGTGCTCATTCCAAGTCTTAATGAGATGACAGCATACCTAATAAATGCGGAAAGCAAATTTAAAGTGAATGACATCACATTTTGTCAAAAAACAAAGTTATTTGAAAATAACTCAGACACCAATAAAGATATCAATCAGCGGGTTTCACCAGTTTATGTATTTTTTCATGTTCTTTTTTTCTAAGTAAAGAATAAATCTAAGTAATTATATTCTCGAAGAAACTTACACATAATCTCCTTAAAACAAAAAAAAATCGGTTAATCCAAACAAAAGTTATTTAATTTCTTTGAATCCAATGGTTACCCCTCCCTCTTATTTGACAATTTCGAGAAAAAAAGTTGAACTTAATTAAATGATAATTAAATTTAATGATAAAAAAATAACCTAAAACGATTTTCAAAACACAATTATACATGTTTCCAATCATCCACTGTATAACAGAATACATAGGTTTTTAATAAAATAGAAATCAGGATAATAACGGAATTTATATAGATCTGACCCATCGGTTGAAACATTCAAAACATCAAAAATGTTACTGTAAATTATTATATGGTCGTTTCCATGGTAAGGTACATGTAAAATTTATTTAAACACTTTAGCCTCTAGTTGTTTTATTAAATGATGTGACTAAAAAAATATTTTAATTAATTAATTGTTCAATAATTAGGTATTATGAATGTTTGTTCTGTTAAGTATAGTACAGGTTAAATATTTGCGTATGTTTGTTTGAAAGTATTAATTCATATGTTATGTATAATATTTTTTTAGACATGCAATAAAATGCTCTTGAAAAAGCTTCACACAAGAAGCGAAACGTCGAGCTAGTTGCAGAAAAATAAGTTTCATTAATCAAACCTATACCCAAGAAAAATAAAAAACTTTTAGTATATGTATATGTATATATGTATGTACAGGGTTTTTTTTTATATATTGCCACCCCCCTTATCTTTTTTATTTGACATTTTAGAAAAATGTGTCCCAAATAAAAGTTTAATGGTTTCAAATGAATTTTTATGAAAACATTTTTTTTCATATACAGGATGTTACAGAAAGTCTGGGCGTGGTCCAAGTTTCTTATTTCAAATAGGTACCCCATTTTTTTATTGAATTTTCGGATTCTCCTGAGAATTTTACACATTTTTTATAAGGAATATTCGATACTTAAATCTAAAGCCTAAAGAGATATTGTTATTTTTTGAAAACTATTATGTAAAACAGGTAAACGGTGACTGTTTTACTGTTTAGTAGACTTTCTGTCAATTTCTGGATAAAATGTCACATTTCCGATGAGGAAAAATCCGACAACCTTCGCATAGCTTATGAGAATAACGAAAATACACAGGCAACCAGAACAGAAATCACCATCTTCCAACGAATCGCCATCTAAACAAACATTTTTTGAAATATCAGACGTGGATTTTTTTCCTTCTACGGGGTATTCCAAAAACATCGAATTTTGGAAATATGCATATGAATCTAATTAAGGCAACACATGTTTTTAAAAAATATATGTATAATATTAACGAAAACAGAAAAGAATATTTTGAAAACTACACACAGCGTCAAAAAACTTGGGCCCCTTCATAAGTCGCAATGCAAATAAGCTTTCCTTAAGACCGCGTATCTTCAGTAATAAATGAACCAACGAAGTGATTGAAAAATGATTATGTCAATGAATAGCGGGACTACCACTTTTAGTTAACTGAGCCATGATATTGTAATCAGCAAGCTAATAAGGAGAGTTTAATTTTTTTTAGCCAGACCTCCCATTTAATTTGCATTAGGTCCTGTGTTGAGAAACTTTTAAACACTCTGTAGAGCGTTCTAATTACAATAGAATATTTCATGTGGCTAAAAGTGGCAGCCCTGCTATTCGTTAACATACACTTTTTTTAATCACATGGTTGGATCATTTATTACTCAAGATACAAGGTCTTGAAACAGAGCATTTTTGCATTGCGTCTTATGAAGGGGTCCAAGTTTTTTGACGCTGTGTTTATTACAAAAAACTACATATTATCAAATAAGTCAATAATGAAATGAAATATAAATATTATAATTGCTGAATATGTCCACCATTCATTTCAATACAATTTGTATAATCTGCTTCGATTTTATTAATCGCATTAATAATGAATTGTGCATGATTATTGTTTAAATCCTCAATGGCTTCAATTATTCTCCTTCTTAACACCTCTATATCTTCCGTGGGAGTTTCATATATTTTATTCTGCAAAAATCCCCACAGAAAAGAGTCAAGAGGTGTTAAGTCGGGACTATTGGGCGGCCACCGAATCGGTCCAGTCCGACGAATCCACGTTTCAAAATTTTGATTTAAAAAATTTAGGACCGCAAAAACATTGTGTGGTGGGGCTCCATCTTGTTGCCAAATAATTTGGTTGTATTGACGGAGGGGTAAGTCATCCAAAATAGGTTCCAGATCATTATTTAATAAATTTAGATATTTTTCTCCATTTAAAGATCCATCAATGAAAATCGTTCCAATAATTTTGTTGTGAAGGAGCCCGCACCACACATTTAAAGTTTTCCGACCTTGGGTTTTAATTTCACGCATGGCCCGAGGGTTTTCCGTTGCCCAAAATCTAACATTTTTCCGCTTGTGAATCCCGGCAGTACTAAAGGCGCATTCATCTGACCATAAAACTTTTTGAAAAATATTGTTATCTTCATCTTTCATCAGCAACATTTCCTGGCAAAACATGGTTCGTTGGTTTTTCTGATCTTCAGTTAATTTCTGGACGGGTAAAATTTTGTATGGGAAATATCCATGCTTTTTTAATGTCGAATAAATTTTGAAAATAGATTTATTAAAAAAAATTGATGCGTCTTTTAAGGCTGCATTTGGATTTTCTGAAAATAAATAATATTTGCGTAAGTTACTTTATATCCTGTGGGTAATTTCTATTAACCTACCTTGAAAAAATAATAAAATATTTAATTCCTCCTCCTCATTAATAACCGCAGTACGTTTTTTTCTTTTAACAGTCATTCGATTTCGAAAGCCAAGTTCAATATTTTTGAAAGTTTTTCGAAATGGAATAGCTCACATGGGGAAAAGCCGCTGATATTCTCTTCTTGCCGCGCAAGCATTATTATTATTCTTGTAGAAAATGCGAAGAATATCACATCTTTCTTCGTCAGTGTAATGCATCTTTTCAATGAATTGACAGAACGACAGATCACCGTCAATGACCAGTTTACGACCAGAAAAATGTTTACCTGTTTTACATAATAGTTTTCAAAAAATAACAATATCTCTTTAGGCTTTAGATTTAAGTATAGAATATCCCTTATAAAAAATGTGTAAAATTCTCAGGAGAATCCGAAAATTCAATAAAAAAATGGGGTACCTATTTGAAATAAGAAACTTGGACCACGCCCAGACTTTCTGTAACACCCTGTATATGGAAAAAAATTTTTTCATAAAAATTCATTTGAAACCATTAAACTTTTACTTGGGACACATTTTTCTAAAATGTCAAATAAAAAAGATAAGGGGGGTGGCAATATATAAAAAAAAACCCTGTACATACAGTGTGGTCATTTAAGTGCGCAACATATGGGAATTTTTTTTATTAACTACGCAATCAAAATAAAAATATTGCCAAAAGCTGATGCGTCCTCGATAATCATATAAAGTGTACTTAGAATGGTTGCAAGTCAAACAGCATACAGGGTAGGTATGCAAGAGTAAAGTACCCTTATTTCGAAAGATTCAACAAAATGTTATTAAGAAAAGTTGTTTAGCATCAAAAGTTATGCCTGTTATGATACCAAAACATAGCCTCCTGAGAAAAACATTTTTTTTTTGGAAAAAATCAAAAAAGTTTTTGAAAAATTGATTTTTTTTTTGATAATTATCTTAAACACTTTCATAGTTTAATCAAAATCGGATCAGATTCGCATAACTCGGTTCAAATTTAGGTATACTTGTGAAATTAACTTGGATTTTAGGAAATCACAAACTTAGGTTTGTTGCAACATTATACACAACTTGGAAATTTCGCCAATATAATATGCACATTAAAAAAACTTTCATTTGAAGTGCAAAACTTTCATTTCAAATATTTATTAAAGAACTGTACACTGTGTCCCAGATTGCTTGTAATCACAGGGTTTCTCGAAAACCAGCAGAGATATAACTTTGCGGTTTTCGCGACCCTGTGTCACTCTTTCGAGAAACTTTGAATGCCGCAAACAGAATTCTGCCACATCGTTTCGTTCTCGAGATACAGGGTGAAATAGAGATTTTGCGCTTTTGGGGGTTGTGTCATATTTCGGACACCCTATCAGATAGAGAAAAGGTAAAAACTGCTATGGATAGATATTTTTACGTAGAATCCAGTGTTGTAGTCGCACAAATTTTTAGACAATCCGTTTTTGAGATATAGCCCAAACTTAGTATTTTTTAAATGGGACACCCTGTATTTTTTTATTCCAAAAAATTCGCCTTTTTTTTCTCTTTAAAATGATGTATCACACTATGCACTTTTGACGTAAACTGAACCTTATAAACGCTATATTAAAAGAAAAATGTAAGTTGGCCATGGAAATATGGTTAGATATTAAAAGTGTCCAGAAGCAAAATTAAACAACATAAAAAATTAATAACCATTTTTTTACTATGAAATAAATAAACTTAATAATCTTGATAAACTTAATCACAATACTAAACAAATTCTACATAACTAGAAAAACTGTTCAAAATGGCCGCCCCCTCACGAACACATAATTGGCACACAGTGCAAATTCTTCTTAGAGCATTCATCATTATTATAGGTTTATCTTCCAGTGATCTAAATGCCTGAATTGTTGCATTTTGCAGCTGCTCCATCGTATTGACTGGATTCAGGTAAATTTTGTTTTTTAAGTAAGACCAAACGAAAAAATCTAATATTGAGAGGTCTGGCGACCTAGCAGGCCACCTTACTGGTCCATTTGTACCAATCCAGCGATCGTGAAAATTTTCAAAAAGAAATGGCCTTATAATTTGCGAATTGTGGGCAGGAGCACCGTCCTGCTGAAAGTAAATATTGTGCAGATTTGCTAGCGGCAAGTTATCCAATAAATCCGGTAGTATTTGATTTAAAATTGCTAGATATCTATCTGCTGTTAAATTATTATTGTAAATATGGAATGTAATCTTTGTTCCCAATATAAAGCAAGCGACGCTAAACCCAAACCTTCCTTGCTGCTGACGTTCTCTTGTTAAAAATTGGTTTTCCATATACCAGTGCCTATTATTATGCCTGTTAAAAATACCACTACAACTTATATAGGCTTCGTCGGACCATATAACCTTGCTACCGAAGTCAGGGTCATTTTGGGTTTTTTGAAGATACCAGTTACAAAAATTTAGACGCCTTTCTGCATCTCCAGGATGCAATTGTTGTACTACATTTACTTTATAAGGCTTATATTTATGCTTTCTTAATATCCTTTGCGTTTGTGATTTTGACACCCCCACTGTTTCCTGAATATGCCTACATGAATTCGCGTGATTGGCCTGAATACTTGTTAATACAACAATCTCATTGTTCTCGTGATTTCGTTTATTATATGTTTGAGCCCTGTGCTTTGAAAATGATCCATCATTAATTAAATTTAATTTAATTCGGCGAAAAATTGCCTTGTGTGGCTGAGGCCTTTCTGGATATCTACGATATAAAAAAAGCTTTTGGAAATAGTCCATAACTCAAAGTGGAATTGAAAAAAATTTTGAAAGGAGGTTCATAATAATTTAAGCGCTTGGTGCTTACCTGTTAAAATATAAATCAGATGCTTGATCACTGTTTTCATGATATTCAATAAAACAAACCATCATATCATACTTATGACTATTTTCAAAATTATTCATTTCTTCTTAATATCTATTAATTTACCTGTTAGAATTATTGGTAACTCGTATGATAAGAGGATAAACACGGCAATATTTGATATATTTAAGAAACAAATAGTTTTGATTTTTGTTTCCATGCCATATTTCCATGGCCAACTTACGTTTTTCTTTTAATATGGCGTTTATAAGGCTTAGTTTACGTCAAAAGGACATAGTGTGATACGTCATTTTAAAGAGAAAAAAAAGGCAAATTTTTTGGAACCAAAAAATACAGGGTGTCCCATTTAAAAAATACTAAGTGTGGGCTATATCTCAAAAACGGTTTGTCTAAAAAAAATTTCGACTACAGCACTGGACTCTACGTAAAAATATCTATCCATAGCAGTTTTTACCTTTTCTTTATCTGACAGGGTGTCCATAATATGATACCACCCCCAAAAGCGCAAAATCTCTATTTCACCCTGTATCTCGGGAACGAAACAATGTGGCACAATTCTGTTTGCGGCATTCAAAGTTTCTCGAAAAATTGACACAGGGTCGCGAAAACCGCAAAGTTATATCTCTGCTGGTTACCGAGAAACCCTGTGATTACAAGCAATCTGGGACACAGTGTACACATAATTGACAAACTGGAAATCCTTGAAAAAAACAAATGAAGGTTAAAAGTGAATTAATATTAACAAAAAAATCAAACGCACCGAGATCTAATTGAATGTGATACCACTAGTTTTACCAAAAATGTTTATTATACCTTAACAATTAACAAATCAGCATGAAGCTAAAAAACATTTAAGGAAGTACATAAAAAAATGAAAATTATCTAAGTGTTTCTGTGTGCCCACCTTCTCGTTCAATGCATCTAATTGTCCGGTCATAAAATTCACTAAAAGTAGATCGCAAGATATTGCTGGAATATTTCTGCGATGGAAACGAATCGAATTTTCAAGTTCCTCAACATTATTAAATGGTGGATCCTTATAAACTTTTTGCTTTAAGTATCCCCATAAAAAAATCTAATGGGGTTAGATTTGGGGAACGAGGAGGCCACCGTGAATCAGTATTTCGTCCTAACCATTTAGTACCAAATTTCCCATTTAACCATTCAGAAACATTTCCAGTAGAATGAGCGGGACATCCACCATGTACAAATCATAATTTATTCGTTATTGTAAACTTATATTGTCCAAAAAATCCGTTTTCCAGGAACTGTAAATAGGGATCACCAAAAAAATGGACCCAATAATTTTTCGTTGATAATACCGCACCACACGTTTGTTTACTGGTTTCTATTGTCAATAACAAAATTTGGATTTGCATCCGACCACCACCTACAATTTTGGGAAGAGACAGTGCCATTTATTGTGAACGTGGATTCATCCCCGAAAAAAAATCACGCTGATCTTCTATTTGTCCTTGAATCCATATGCAGAAATGATAGCGGATGTCATAGTCTCGTTCTTGAAACGTCTAAATAAACATTGGCCTATAAGCATGAAACTTGTTTTTCTTGACAATGCTATTAACAGAGCTTTTTTAACACCCGTATAAGCAGAAATTTCCTGGGTGGATCTTCTAGGATTTTCATCAACTGACTGAAGTACCGCTAATTGATTTTCTTCAGTACAAACAGTTTTGGCACGTTCATTTTTATATTTATAGTCTAAAGATGCTGTCTGTTTGAAGTTTATTAAAATTCTAATTACAGTTGAGTAGTGAACTTGTTTGCCTGGATGTCGTTCATTGAAAATATCTGCTGCGTGACGCACTGTTGTATAATTATCCCCACATATCAAAACTAATTCTGTTAATTGTATTTTAAATCAAATAAAGTAATAATATATATTGTTCTTCTAGAATGAAATATTAACGCCACCGAACTGTCATAATTTTTACTTCTAACCCTCATTTGTTTTTTCCATGGGTATCCGCTATTATCTTAGTATAAGATTTCAGGTTTGTCAATTAATGTGTACAGTTATTTAATAACAATTTTATAATTTTGCACTTCAAATGAAAGTTTTTTAATGAGCATATTTTCTTCACAAATGTTTCATCTTCTTAAAAACAATATTGGCGAAATTTTCAAGTCGTGTTGAAGTTTGTGATTCCCTAAAAAATTAAAAATCCAAGTTAATTTAACAAGTATACTTAAAATTTGAACGGAGTTATGGGAATTTGATTTGATTTTCATTAAACTATGAAAGTGTCTATAATTATCAGAAAAATCAATTTTTCAAAAACTTATCCACGGTATTCAGGCACAATTTTTGATTTTAAAGAACTTTTCTTAATAACATTTTGCTGATTCTTTCGAAATAAGGGTACTTTACTCGTCCATGTTTTTAATATTTTTTGACCTACCCTGTATGCTGTTTGACTTGCAACCATTCTAAGTACACTTTATATGATTATTATTATTTTGATTGTGTGTGTAGTTAATAAAAAAAATTCCCATATTATATATATATATATATATATATATATATATATATATATATATATACAGGGTGTCCCAATAGTGCGTTCTCGGTTGATATCTTGATAACGGATAGCGATATAAAAAAAGTTCAAATACAAAAGTGGTAGAACAATACGGGCTACATAACCAAAAATTATTTTCATTTATACAGGGTGTCTCAAAAATCTGTAGCGAAGCAAAGTTGTGTTTTTTCTTATGGGACACCCTGTATATTTTTGCATATTTAGATTCTGCTCGTGATTCTACACACACATTTTTTGTATAACATGTCTTATGTCTAAATCTGATAGTTTTTCTAATATTTTGTAAAAAATTATGAATTGCAGTGCCTTTTTTCAAACGACGTGGGCCGTTGGCTTTTTGATATAGGATTATTTAATGTGAACAAAATTTGTCGGCGTTGTACAAGGGTTCTAGATAAGTAGGAGAAATTAAAATAATTAAAAACATCATATCTTCATTTTTTTAAATGGAATGTATAGTATTTTAATATTTTAGACTATTCGTGACCCAAAACCCCATCTTTCGTTATAAATATGTCCTATACCTATTTGTCATAGATTCCGAGATTTTGACATTTTTGTATTTATTATTTGGTTTTCAATGACAATCGCCTTAGAATTTGCTTTATTATTGAATTTATAGAATTTTCCGAGGAATCCAAAAATGTAATAATATACAGGGTGTTCCATTTAAAATAACAAAGTTGATATCCGAGGGACACTTTTGTATTTCAACTTTTTCTCTGTTATTAAAAATAAAGGAATTAAGGGGGGTGGCAAATCTCGGTGAATCACCCTGTACATTAATACACAGTAAAAAATGCAAAATTAAAAATTCAGTCTACTATTTTTCTTTATGTAAAAAGGCAAATAAATATTTTAATTAAAGAGACACAACAGAAAAAGAAGTCCTACAATCACTTGATTAAATGTTCAATATGACCACCATTTCTTTCAACACACACTTGTAGCCGATTCACAAAGGAATTGTTACCTCTATTCAGCATCGCGGCATTGATATTTGTACATGCATTTCTAATTCTCATTTTCATATTCTCTATGGTAGTGGGTGGCGTTTGGTAAACTTGCTCTTTAACAAAACCCCACAAGAAATAGTTTTGTGAAATCCGGAGACCTTGCCGGCCATGATACTGGACCTCCCCTACCAATCCATTTATTTTCATAATTCGCGTCTAAAAATTGCCTCACCTGCCTGCTAAAATGTGCCGGAGCGCCATCTAGTTGGAACTACATCCGCCTCACTAGATTCAAAGGTAATTCGTGAATCCACTCCTGCAAACTGTTTTGCAGTAAATTTAGGAAAGTGTCTCCATTAACTCTATTTTCGAAAAAATAAGGTCCAATGATACGGTTACCGATTATACCAGCCCATACATTAAGAGACCATCTTTGTTGGTGATCCAAGGGGATAATGAATCTGGGGTTTTCCGAACTATAATAGTGGAAATTATGTCGGATGACGTATCCATTTTTATGAAATGTCGCTTCGTCAGTAAATAAAATGTTATTGAAAAAATCATGTTCTTCTCTATTTTTTGCTAATGCCCAAGTACAAAATTCAAGTCTTCGATTAAAATCCTCTTGATCCAGCTCTTGTACCAGTTGAATATGGTATGGGTGAAATTTATGTTTTCTAATTATTCTATTTGCCGTAGATTTAGCAACACCTCTCTCCTTTTCTAACTGCCTACATGAAATATGAGGATTTTCAATTAAAGTTTGCATAACAAGATATTCAGTTTCTTCATTTGCGGCTCTTTTCTGCCTTTCCAATTTTTGTTCGTAATCGACACATCCAGTTCTTTCAAATCGTTCTTTGAGTCTGACAAATGATACCTCATGAGGATGACGTTCGGCATTGCTAAACCGTTGCGCATAAACTCTACTTGCTAAAAAACAATTTTGATCACTTGCGCCCAAAACATAAATAATGTTAATCAATTCTTATCTAGAAAAATTCATTTTGAATCAATTTGAACACCGTTATTACACAAATACAAGAGTTTGACATTTCGCCATGACAACATTTTCCCCGTTTTCATTTGTTTTTACTTTAAGATTGTCTAAGGCATCTTCGTACATTAAGTTCTAACTAAATGTTGACACTACCTACGCTTTTATAATAGCCAAAATAATAAATATTTAAGAATAGTTGGTAAAATATTTGTTCTAAGTCTTTAGGTCGCGATTCTTAGCACAATATTATGAGCTGAATTTTTAATTTTGCGTCACTTGTAGTGTATTATAATTAGAAAATTCGATAATAAAGCAAATTCTAAGGCGATTGCCATTGAAAACCAAATAATAAATACAAAAATGTCAAAATCTCGGAAACTATGACAAATAGGTATAAGACATATTTATAACGAAAGATAGGGTTTTGGATCACGAATAGTCTAAAATATTAAAATACTATACATATCATTTAAAAAAATGAGATATGATGTTTTTAATTTTTTTAATTTCTCCTACTTATCTAGGACCCCCTGTACAACGCCGACAAATCTTGTTCACGTTGAAAGTCAACCCACACTTTTGTTAATGTTCCTACCAAAAATCATAATCCTATATCAAAAAGCCAACGGCCCACGTTTCGTTTGAAAAAAGGCACTGCAATTCATATTTTTTTACAAAATGGCGGATATTAGAGAAACTATCAGATTTAGACATAGGACATGTTATACAAAAAATGTGTAGAATCACGAGCATAATCTAAATATGCAAAAATATACAGGGTGTCCCACAAGAAAAAACACAAATTTGCTTCGCTACAGATTTTTGAGACACCCTGTATAAATGAAAATAATTTTAGGTTATGTAGTCCGTATTGTTCTACAACTTTAGTATTTGAACTTTTTTTATATCGCTATCCGTTATCAAGATATCAATCGAGAACGCACTATTGGGACACCCTGTATATATATATATATATATATATATATATATATATATATATATATATATATATATATATATATATATATATATATATACCGGGTGTCAACGATATCGTTTTACACGATGCCATTCAATTGCTTTTTAGGTTAGGATTTTTTTATTTGGGTTAACGAAATATGGTATTAAGACACATATTTTTCTTGAAAAAACAATTGAATATTACTGCCAGTTTTTCCGATATCAGAACCAAGTTAAGAATTTCAAATGGAACCCTGTATATTATTTTACATAGTTTGATAGAGCTTAGAATTACCTTTTCAATGACATATCACACGTTATATTTTTTTTCAAAATGGCGGACCAGGAAGCGCTTTTTCAAAATTCAATATGGCGGTCGTTTCCCGATACCGATGAAATTTTTGTTTAACAAATTATTAAAATATTAAACAAAATCGGGTTTTCAATGGATTTTAATCAAATTTAAAATCAAATTTTTAATTTATCACAAAATGGGATAAGTTTAATTTTTTCTCTAAAATGTGAACTTTTTCTTAAATTTTCTCAAAGATTTTAAATAGAAAATTGTATTTATTAAATATTAGTATTAAAGTATATCTTATTAGCTACACGAAACCGCATAACAAGCCGTATTTTTGCTTTTTGTTTCAGAAAAAATTGACAAAACCTTGCCGATATACATTTTTCCTAATACATAACATGAAACAAACACACACATATTATTAATCAGAAAATCCTGGAATATTTTTTATTGTTTATTGATAAGTAATTTTGTATTATTTTGACATTTTATGACTGTTGTCTTATTTTATGAAAGCGAGAAAAAATCACAAGTAGTATTAATTTTATTTTACCGGTAGATACGGTGCAGTAACATGAAAGATGACTTAACTAAGATAAGTAGCCTTGGAAACAATTGCATAGGGATGCCATTATAATTTTCATTAGATTTAACCAGAAACGTCAAAAGTACTGTTTTGTATCGACATTTCTGATAACTTTCGTTACATTTTTACACTGAGAAGTGGTTCTAGTTAGTTTTAAAAATAAATATTATGGTTTATTCAAGAGAACATCAAATTGACATGCTCCTTATTTATGGGGAATGTCGCAAAAATTCAAGGGACACAGAGAGATTATACCAGGAACGCTTTCCGAATCGTGACGCTCCTTCACATGCATATTATCCTTGGCTAGTACAACATTTAAAAAATGAAAATAATGGTGGTGTCCATGCTAATGGCAATGATGGTTTCGTAGTAAGCGAAGAAGTGGAAACAAACGTTTTAGCGTACATCGAGTATGACCGTACAGCTTCCCTTCGTGAATTAGGCAAACAGTGCAATACGTCCCATGAAAGCGCCAGAAAAATTTTAAAGAAACACGGGTTTAAATCGTTTAAGTATCAAATTCACCACCACCTATTTGAAAATGACTTCCAAAGACGACTTATTTATTGCAATTGGTTTTTAGATAATTATAGAAGTCCTGTCTTTCATCATAAGATTATTTTTTCGGACGAATCAAGGTTTACTAATCTAGGGATGTTTAATAGAAATAATTTTCGTTATTGGGCAAAGGAAAATCAAAGATTAGTAAGAGAAGGTGCGTTCTAGGAACGTTTTGGAGTTAATGTTTGGTTAGGCGTTGTAGGACTAAGCGTTATTGGTCCAATATTATTCCATCAGCCTTTAACTGGCGAGATGTATTTGGACTTTCTCGAAAATGAAATTGAACATTTTATAAATAATTTGCAGCAAAATGATGATTTAGTTTACCAACAAGATGGAGCCCCTGCTCATAATTCAAGAATTGTTGCAAATTACTTGAATGAACGATTTGGTGAGAACTGGTTGGGAACCAATGGACCAATTCGATGGCCAGCGAGGTCGCCTGACCTAACCCCGCTTGATTTTTCTATATGGGGTCATCTGAAAGAAAAAGTGTATGCAACTCCTGTAATATCGTTGGAAATGTTAGAAAATAGAATAAGACGAGCCGTTGAGAGTATCTCAGAACAGCATTTACGAAACCTGCTCGCGGAAAATGTTGAGAGAGTTACACTATGCCAAGAACAAGGCGGACAGCGCATAGAACATTTAATTGAGTGACTTTTGTATTAATTGTGAAAGTTTGATTTTAAATTAGCATTAAACCCAATAAAAACCCCCATATTTGTTTATTATTTCTACCTATAATTCAAAAATATCTTCGGTGTTAGAAAATGGCCGCCATATTGAATTTTGAACAAAAGCTTCCTGGTCCTCCATTTCGAAAAAAAATCAACTTGTGATATGTCAATGTAAAGGGAATTCTAAGTTCTATCAAACTGTGTGAAAAAATATACAGGGTTCTTTTTAAACTTCTTGACTTAGGTCTAGGTATTTCCGGAAAAACCGAAAGCCTACCGGTAAAATAAAATTAATACTACTTGTGAATTTTTCTCGATTTCCTAAAATAAGACAGGAAAAATCATAAAATGACAAAATAATACAAAATTGCTTATCAATAAAAAATATTCCGAAATTTACTGATTAATAATATGTGTGTGTGGGTGTTTCATGTTATGTATTACGGCAGAGTTTCGTCAATTTTTTCTCAAACAAAAAGCAAAAATACGGTTTGTTATGCGGTTTTGTTTTTGTTTTTTGTTTTTCTCAGTGTAAAAATGTAACGAAAGTTATTAGAAATGTCGATACAAAACAGTACTTTTGACGTTTCTGGTTAAATCTAATGAAAATTATAATGGCTTCCCTATGCAATTGTTTCCAAGACCTACTTATCTTAGTTAAGTCATCTTTCATGTTACTGCACCGTATCTACTGGTAAAATAAAATTAATACTACTTGTGATTTTTTCTCGCTTTCCTAAAATAAGACAACAGTCACAAAATGTCAAAATAATACAAAATTACTTATCAATAAACAATAAAAAATATTCTAGGATTTTCTGATTAATAATATGTGTGCGTTTGTTTCATGTTATATTTTAGAAAAAATGTGTATCGGCAAGGTTTTGTCAATTTTTTCTGAAACAAAAAGCAAAAATACGGCTTGTTATGCGGTTTCGTGTAGCTAATAAGCTTTAATACTAATATTTAATAAATACAACTTTCTATTTAAAATCTTTGAGAAAATTTAAGAAAAAGTTCACATTTTAAAGAAAAAATTAAACTTATCCCATTTTGTGATAAATTAAAAATTTGATTTTAAATTTGATTAAAATCCATTGAAAACCCCATTTTGTTTAATATTTTAATAATTTGTTAAACAAAATTTCATCGGTATCGGGAAACGACCGCCTTATTGAATTTTGAAAAAGCGCTTCCTAGTCCGCCATTTTGAAAAAAAAATATAACTTGTGATATGTCATTGAAAAGGTAATTCTAAGCTCTATCAAACTATGTAAAATAATATACAGGGTTCCATTTGAAATTCTTAACTTGGTTCTGATATCGGAAAAACTGGCAGTAATATTCAATTGTTTTTTCATGAAAAATATGTGTCTTAATACCATATTTCGTTAACCCAAATATAAATATCCTAATATATATCTAATATATATATATATATATATATATATATATATATATATATATATATATATATTTAAATATATATGATAAATAAGAATCAAAAATACAGTATGTGTGTCTTTTACTAATTTTAAATATAAAAGCTCAAAACCCGGATTTCATAAGCAATTCTTCCTATCTATTTGACCAGGTTTTTTCGACGGGTTTAAACCCATCTCTGCTTACTACATACCTGCAAAATACAATCGGTATCCCTTAATACGGTAACACTCTTAAAATTTAAAGGTGGATTGGATTCTTCGTCCATTACATAGTATTCCACAAAATGAAACCAGAGAATCTCCAGAATAGGAACTCCCAGCTCTGGATTAACACAAACAGCATTGTATAGATCTAGAATGGTCAAAACATTCAAAAAAATTTAAATAAAAAACACGTGGATCTTTTAATATTTTAGACAGGTCGAAGTATTTTACTTTAATCAGTTTGGTTAAAATTAATGGAATGGAAGAATTTCCCTTTTTGCTGACGACATAAGCATAACTTGGAGTGATTTTGATACAACGTCTTTACACTCTAGTATCTCCAAAGACTTGGTTATAATTAAGGCTTGGTCCGATTCCAATATGCTTTGTTTTAATGTCGATAAAACGGTGGCGTTATCTTATAAGGGAACTTTACAACCACTTCAGGTACATAACAGCAATATTGAATACGTAGAGTCGGTTCAATTCCTGGGTTTAAATATAAATAACAACCTAAAATGGTCTAATCATATTGACACCTTAACTAAAAAACTTTCTACCGCCTGCTTCGCCATTCGATCAGTTTCAAAAGAACTAGACGTTCCTTCTGCCAGACTTACTTATTTCTCTTTATTTGAATACCACCTCCGCTATGGCCTTCCCTTTTGGGGCTGCTGTACCACAGAGCAATTTCGTAGTATTTTTATGCTTCAAAAGAGAGCCATTCGTTATTTGTTTGGTCTAAATAATAGAGCTCACTGCCAATACTATTTCAAAAAACATGAAATATTAACACTTCCTGCATTATTTATTTTGGAAACGGTATGTTTGCTGAGAAAACATATAAACACCCTCCCAGAAAGGCCACAACATGTATACCCTACCAGAAACTCTAGGCATGATATATATCTTCCCATTCCTTCCTCAGAATGAATAAAAAAATCAATTATTTACAACGCCATAAAACTTTACAACAATCTGCCAGTACATTTAAAATCTATCCCTATGCTTGCACAATTTCGAAAAAACACCAAAGCATACCTCATTGAGAGACCATTTTACAGCGTTAATGATTTTTACAGCGAGTAAGTCTCTTTAAATTGTCACTAAATTCGCTTGTTTACTTAAATCTTTTGTGAGTCATGTCCTAACTCGTAGCATAGAATTTTGAAAATCATCATATAGAGAAAAGAACTGTCGAACATTCACTTAAAACTTAATTATTTTTGTTAGGTATTGGATTAAAAACAATTTAATTCTTTTTGTATACTACATTCTACACTAGTTCAATATACCTTCTGTTTAACATCACAATTATTTGTATAACTATAATAACATAGAGTTTAAGGTCGCATAGTTGCAATTTTGAGTTCAATGTCATCGAAATTATTCACCTCGTACATGTGTGTTTGTTTACTTTTATAAGGTTATTAGGATTCATTAACTGTTTTGCGGCAATGTTATGTTATATTCTAACGTGTGTTTTACGATTTGGTAAATTGATAATTTACATTTTTAAAAAAAAGCAATGACCTGTCGAAATTATTTTCGATTAATGCTTTGATATGTCTTATTTTAGCTATATTTTGCTTTGTCCATAAAATTGTAACATTTTTCTGCGGCAATAAAGCATATTTTTGTTTGTTTGTTTGTTTGGTTTATACACTGATAGCGAACTATTCCCTTCCAAGAGAATATTTTTAATGATAACAATATTAATTTGTTGCTGCTCCTTGATCTCTTGTATTTCATTATTACAAATTTCTCAAAATTATTTAATCGACATTTCAGACAAATTTGTTAACGTTAAAATAAGATATTCTTACCTTCATATAATTCTAGCTTCACTTCGACCTGTTGCATAAAACATCTTTTTAAAATTCCTAAGACTTCCCAACAAATAGCTTCACTACTAAAGGAACTAGTACTTGCAGACTGAGTGGTTCTATTTAAGGAAATCTGTGTATATAGTGAATAACCAGAAGAAAAGGATGATCCACTGCTAGTCTGACTTAGTACCCCTCCACCTGCTATGCGTAGGGTGCTTTTCAATTTTACATAGCCATATACAGCGACTTGCCGAGTTTCTATAGATCTAAAATCATAAATTAAGCATTATTAATAAAACCGTATTACTTCAGAATTATGAAATATTACAACAAATAAATTTTAATTAATGTAAGGACGTAGCCGATGCACACATCGGACAAGTGGACCTTCTGAAACGTACACTACAGAATGCTAAACATTCCAAATGGTACGAATTTGCAAATAACGTCAAAAAAGTTTCAAATCAAACAAAAAGATAAAACAATTTCAGGTCCAAAAGCAACATAATACATAAATATAACAAAATTATACAGAATCGACGTGAACAAGGACAAACAGAAAACATCTGCAGTGCTGAGCTTAAAAATGTCATACTCCGGGAAGTGACGATCGTAGTTGCATACTAGCCGGTCAACAGATGCGCTAAGCCCATAATTTGTACAGTGGTATCCAGGGGCGTGCAGTCCATGGAAGCAAGGGAAGCAGTGCTTCCAGAAAAAAAAAAATTACAAAACATCTTCCAAAATGTAATTTTTGAAACAGAAAACCATTAATTTAGTTTATACTAAAAATGCTAAAATATTATCTTAATTATCAAGCCCATAATAAATGCGGCATTGACTCCGACTGAGCAATAGAAAATCGAATAGAACCTACGCGGGCCGTTGGCTTCTCTGCAGCCAAGTCCTGTATGCTTGATTTCCTGTGAATCGAGCCAGAGGTTATTGAACTTTTCACTGGCTGTTTGCAATTTTTGCATTTCAGTCGCGTGCTTTAAGTGGGGGCGGAAGCTATCGTTGGAGTAGGTTCTGTGTTTGAACGGCTATCCGTGTGTTGTGTGATACGTACGTCGCGTCGTGCATGGTGCGATATGGAAGACAATAATACGGACGTGGATATGCAAATACCGTCAACTTCGGCTGTCGGTAATAACGTTGAAAATATTTGAGAATTTAGTAAGAAGAGTGTATGTGAATGTGTGGTGTGTGTCTTAATAATAAAAGGATTTTCAACATTAAACTTCGCTGATAAGCTTCAAATAATTTCCAAAGGAAGGGCAAAACCGCCTATAACAAATTTAACCACAAAAATAAAAAACTGCATTTTTATCCGGAAAAACAATACGAACAATTTAAATGGCTAACAGGGTGTGAAAATATAAATAAATTATTTTGTTGGCCATGTTTGCTTTTTGAAAATGAAAAAGGTCTGGAATGAAACTGGTTTTTCCGATTTAAACAATTTCCATAAAGCTGTAAAAAGACACATTATGTCCAAAGCGCATTTGCAGGCCGTCATAAAAGAAAAAGTCTTCGGCAAAACCAGAATTGAACACGCTCTTAATAAACAGTTGGAAATTAGTCACCGCCAACACAATGAACTAGTCGATAAAAATAGGCAAATGTTAAGAAGACTTATCGATGTTGTTTGTTTTCTCGGACAGCACGAATTGGAATTTAGAGGTCATGACGAAACAAGGGTTTCTTCAAATAGAGGAAATTTTCAAGATTTACTTAGTTTAATGGCTAAATATGATGATTGCTTAAAAAATCATTTAGAGCAGTCTAGAGTTTTTCGCGGAACGTCGAATCGAACCCAGAATGATTTAATTTCCGTTGTTGCAACCATTATTCTAAAAAGAATTAAGCAGAAGATTGGCGAGGCGCAGTTCATTGCTGTTATTCTGGACGAAACAACTGATATCACTAATTTTAGCCAATTATCTATAGTAATACGCTACATTAAAACAGACGGAAGTATTCAAGAGCGATTTTTAGGTTTTAAAAATGTGTCCGAAAATCGTACAGCAGATGCATTATATACCGTAGTTTATAACGTTACTAAATAAATTAATGGAGAGAAAAAATTAGTTGCTCAAAGCTATGATGGACCTGCAGTAATGGCAGGACAATTAGGGAGTCTGCAAGCTAAAGTTCGAGAAACTTTCCCAAGTGCTGTCTTTGTCCATTGTTTTGCTCATAAATTAAAGTTAGTTTTATCCCAGTCCATCAATCACATTAAAGAGTGTAAAGTATTTTTCGTTACTTTAAGTGGCATGGCTGCTTTTTTTCCAAGTCAACAAAACGTACACAAGCTTTGGACTCAATTGTCCACAAACGATTGCCCAAAGTAGCTCCTACTAACAGGACTAACCATAACAGTATCTGAAAATCGTGAATCACTGATTGAACTATTTGAGAATATAATAGAAAATAATGAAACGTGGGACTCAGAAGCGATAAATAGTTCGAGGGGGTTTTTGGACTGTTTGAAACGAGATTTTAATTTTAATTATTTGTTGAACATATTTTCAGAAATATTTCCGTTCTCGGACAATGTTTTTAATATATTACAAACTAAAACAAATGATATTGCTTTTTGCCTAAAAAAAGTGGATGATTTTAAGTCCATGTTAAACCAAAAAAGAGATGAGTTTGACCTATTTTGGGAGAAAATGATGACGTTAAATGTAGAGCCACAAGCCAAGCGTCTTCGAACAGACAAGGTGGGAGATGTTCAAACATCATACAGACGTCTCTTTTATGAAATAATCGATCAAATTCAGCAACAAATAAACTATAGATTTAACGGTTTAAATGATTTTAAATTCCTCGAGCTCTGCAATTTTGATGCATTTAAAGGAAAAACTTTTCCAGGAAATGCGTTTAAATCTCTTCTTCTTCATTATGGCCAGTTCTTCGACCGAGTCTTACTGCGATCTGAAATAAAAGTGATTTACGAAACTGATGACATTAGCGCAAAAAATAACACAAAGGAACTAATGCAATTTTTTAAAGACAAGGAGCTGGAAGATGTCTACACCGAAGTGTCGAAATTGTGTGAATTAGTATAGACAATACCTGCCACAAGTTCATCAGTAGAACGCAATTTTTCAACACTTAAACGTATAAAAAATTTCGTGAGAAATTCAACGGGACAGGAGAGACTTTCGCATACATCGCTGTTATCCATTGAAAATAAACTTCTCCAAAATATGTCGGAGCATCGACGTTTTTATGATGACGTCATTGACGAATTTGCAAAAAATGATCGAAGAATCGAATTACATTACAAATAGGTCAGTTTCTAAAAATTGCCCCTTTCTTAAAATTTCACCGCACGCCCCTGGTGGTATCTTTCTAAAAATAGTTGAGATTGTACCGTTGTCCTAATAGGAACCAAAAACTCCAACAATATTTCACACTCAATCCCTCCACTGAGCAATTTGTGTAGAAAAATATGAAGTGCCTTCTTTCTTCGAAACTCTAGGGTTTGCAGGCCACAAAGAAGAGCTCTTGTATTATATGTCAGACCTTGATATGGAAAATTAAATTTATATAAGAGGTATTTTGCAAATCTATTTTGTACTTTTTCGATTCTGTCAATGTGACGCTGATATGAAGGACTCCATATTGCAGAACAGTATTCCAAAACGCTCATAACCAATGAGTTATAAAGACACCCAATTGCTTTGGTATCAGTTACATGCTTTGTATGTGGTTTTATAAAGCCCTTAAATACAATGCTATCAATATGCAGATTAAAAGTTAAAATAAAACAGACAGTTCAAAAAAGCCTTCAATATACCACACATATAGATAAAACAATAAAACTTCCGCTGCACATTATCAAAATCTATGATGTAACAAAGTTACAATGTTGCCATATCGAAAAATTCCAGACATTTCTCTTTGACAAATGAAATTGTCTTTATGTCAAAGTTTTCAAATTTCAAATTGTTTTGTTTGTTTATTAACCGCAGAGTTTCAGTAAAATAACTAAAATAATTGTTTTTTAGCAAAGTAATAAAATACAGCAACCAGAACATTAGATAAAACTACTATTTCTTATTGTTCCCAATCCTGTGAAAATTAATTTTTTTAATAAGGTGCAAAGGAAGTTTTATTAATCTATCTATTGTGTTTCTTCTAATCCAAAATAACATATTAATTTTTCTTACCTGGAATATAAACATTTTCTAAGTATTAAAATTAACTGATCCCTGAGGGTAGAGGAAACTTTTGTAAGGGGTATCAAAGCATCAAGCAATTGGGTTGCTACATTGCCCGGTATTTGAATTAAGCTCTCCATAAGTTCGATTATACAACTTTGGTTATCCAACATTAATAATGGTGACGATTTACTCAAAAAATACAAACATTCTAAAATACAATTAGTCTATTAGTAAGAAAACTAGTTGTTCTAATAAATAGATGTAATTTAAAAATTATATAATTTTCCTTTACGGGTTGAAACAAATGGATCAACTTTCGTTCACATGCAATGAGTTATAACAAAACCAACTAGATTTATGTCTTCTAGAAGCTTCTCTTAATAGCGGAAGACAAGTCAGTGGGTTTACATAAAATTTGAACATATTTCTTGACATAAAAATGCAAAAAATTTCTGTTTTGCATTTTCCAAGGAAATTTCTATAATATGATTGTGTCAGCCGATACTCGGTGGAAATCCATAATAATATGATGTAAAATGTAAAAAACAAACACTATTTTTTACAAACACTTCCACTATATTTAATTTAACAACGTGACATGTTTCACTACACAGTAGCTTCTTCGGACCTTACATCTCGAATGCACAAGCTTACAAGTTAAGGTGATATTTATATAACTAAGTATAATACAACCATTTGGAAATTTTAATGCCTTAAAAAAGGTCTGGGAATTTTTACGTACTAGCAATAAAATAAAAAGAAATTACCTAAAATTATTAGAACATATTTAACAAGGGTGAATTACTGAGATCTACCTGATCGTTTAGCAAACAATTTGAATGTTTGAGTTTATTTATTTCTAGAGACTCGAGTATATTCAATTTATGACCCTTATTTTCTAATGTAGGTGTAAAATTTTAAAATTTTTATTAAAAGTATGACCGCTCTCAACAAAATGGTTTGAATAATTAGATTCGGTTTTCCCTTTAATAAAATATTTATAATGCTTCTCTATTCTTTTACCGAAATGTCTGCCTGTTTGACCTATATACGTTTTGTCACAATCTCCACAGTTTAATTGGTATACACCTGATTGTTCTAGTTTATCAGACTTAGTTTTATTATTTTTGATATATCTACTTAAAGAATTAATGCCTTTAAAATTTGAAAGTTCAAAACTCCTTAAAAAAGAATTTCTTAAAGATTCCAAATCAAATTCAGAAATTCAATGCATAGAACAAATTAAAAATAAATCTAATAATGTTATCTTTACGAAAGCTGATAAAGGCAATACTGTAGTTGCTATTAATAAGTTAGAATATATTAACAAAACATTAGATTTTCTTATCCCAGATAAATATCATATTTTAAAACATAATTTTACAGATATTTTTCAACAAAGAATCAAAAATTGTATCAAAAACTGTAAGAGTTTGTTTAATGACAGAGACATCAGTAAATATACCATTATGAACCCCAAACCACCAAAATTATATTCTTTAATTAAACTACATAAACCGAGATTCCCTATTAGACCAGAAGTTTCTTTCTTTTCAGCTCCATCTTACAAACTATCTAAGAAACTTACAGACATCATTCAAACATATAGTTCTCAGCAAAATATCAAATTAAAAACTCTCTAGATTTAGTTAATAAAATCAAATATATACAGTTACCAAATAATGCTAAACTAATTTCGTTTGACGTCACTAATCTATTCCCTAGTGTTCCTGCTAAAGATACCATTAAACTTGTTGAAGGTCTTTTAAACAAAAATTCAGTTAATGTTGTTAAAAAACAAGATATATTGCACCTACTTACCGAATGTTTAGAACAAAACTATTTCGAATTTAATAATAAACTTTATACCAGCAAAGAAGGTTTAATTATGGGAAACCCATTAAGCCCCTTGCTGGCAGAGATATTTTTGGATACCTTGGAAAACAAGATTAACAAGCACCCCCTTTTCAAACATTTTATATACTGGCATAGATATGTTGATGATGTTTTAAAATGTTTTACGGGAACTGAACGTCATTTAAATATTTTTCTTGATTATATCAATAGCCTTCATCCTAATATAAAATTCACAATTGAACTAGAAGCAAATAACAGCATAAACTTTCTAGATTTAACTATTAAAAAAATAAACAATAAACTTGATTTTTCTGTATATCATAAACCAACACATACAGATACTACTATACACAATTCCTCATATCACCCAATTCAACGTAAATTAGCGGCTTTCCAGAGTATGATTCACAGACTTATCTCATTACCTTTAAATAAAACTAATTATCAGACCGAGTTAAACATCATTAAACAGATAGCAGTTAACAACGGATATTCATTAAAAATTATTGATAAAATATTACAAAAAAAATTACATAAAAAAGCTATATCTATGATATATCCTAATATTAATGAAAAAACTACTCCGTACAAAGTTATATCCTATATAGGTAATTCTAGTTCTAAAATAGGTGCATTTTTTAAATAGTTTAGATATTAGAATAGCGTATAAAACAAATAATTCTTTAAGTAGATATATCAAAAATAATAAAAGTAAGTCCGATAAACTAGAACAATCAGGTGTATACCAATTAAACTGTGGAGATTGTGACAAAACGTATATAGGTCAAACAGGCAGACATTTCGGTAAAAGAATAGAGGAACATTATAAATGTTTTATTAAAGGGAAAACCAAATCTAATTATTCAAACCATTTAATTGAGAGCGGTCATACTTTTAATAAAAATTTTAAAATTTTACACCTAGAAAATAAGGGTCATAAATTGAATATACTCGAGTCTCTAGAAATAAATAAACTCAAACATTCAAATTGCTTGCTAAACGATCAGGTAGATCTCAATAATTCACCCTTGTTAAATATGTTCTAATAATTTTAGGTAATTTCTTTTTATTTTATTGCTAGTACGTAAAAATTCCCAGACCTTTTTTAAGGCATTAAAATTTCCAAATGGTTGTATTATATTTAGTTATATAAATATCACCTTAACTGGTAAGCTTGTGCATTCGACATGTAACGTCCGAAGAAGCTACTGTGTAATGAAACATGTCACGTTGTTAAATTAAATATAGTGGAAGTGTTTGTAAAAAATAGTGTTTGTTTTTTACATTTTACATCAAGAAATTTCTATACTTTGAAATACATGAAATCAGCTACATGGAGATTTTGCTTTGTTTGCTTTTCCAAATACTTTTCTGAACATAAAAATGCTAAAATGTTTTTGCGGAAATTCCTCATTATTTTGATTTTCCTAGAAAATCAGATACATATACATATTTTAGTTTTGATTCACAATATTAACATTTTTCTGAATATAAAAATGAAAATAGATCTATATTATTTACTCATTTTTAACAATACCTAAATAACTATAATAAAATGCGAACTATAATAGGTGAGGATCGGTTAGGTTTGCTGCAAAGCTCCAACAAAATGCCGAGTATATCGGGTGTCAACGTGTAACAGTTTAATTTTGTTATAAGTGCATTTCATTGTATGATTAATTTAATATTATAATCTACTACTTTAGTATTAAGTTTAGTGATTAATATGTACGCCTTGTTGGTTTGATACCTTAGATTTTAGTAGTTTTCTTATTAGAAGCGGTTACATTGTTCATATTTAAGCGAAATATAAATTCAACACCTTTTGCAGCAAATTTCGGTACACACAGTGTCACCTCTCGATAAGTAGTTAATTTTGTACCTATATCTGAACTCAAGTTATAAAGAAATAATTTTCAGTAAATGGTATAAGTTTAGCGTTCGTTCATAGATGTCGCAAAAAAAAATCAGTTCAAATATAATTGTTGGATTTATTTAATTTTGCCGAATTTAATAATTATATACTGTATAAGAAAAACTTCAAATAGCACTTTAGACAAACTATTTATTTCCCATATATTTTACAGAGTAGATATAAATTAAATTTTATTAATTTTGAAAACCTGTTTTCGAGTCCTTTATACCAGTCTTGGGATTTTCGTTTTCTTTGGCTAGATATGCTGCATTTTTAGATTCGAGCGTGTATTTTGTATAACTCTTCTGTCGCTGTAAAAAAAAAACAAATCATTAGTACCCCAATAAATTCTTTGATATAAAGTCGATATTATGTATTAATATTGAACTGTAAATACTTGTATAAAAAAAAGGTTGCCTTGATAAATATTTCTTTTCAGATATACATAGGATTATTTTTAGACTATAGATACTATATATACACCACTTCATACTTTCTCTTAAATCTACATTTTATTATTTGTGTTTCCTTTTGCTGTGAATATGTAACATATAAAGGTATTTTCATTTAAGTTAGACATAAATAAACCAAAGGTATTTCTCGATTCAATATTAATATTCTTACCTTTTTTTTCTGAGACTATTTAAACTACAGCCTTCTTATAATTTCTATCAATGTTTGATGTTCCGAAATTCAGATCGACTTTTGTTTTGTCCATAGTTGCTTAATTACTTGGAGCCTAATATAAACTGAAATTTCGTTCCGTCTGCGTCTGATGCATTTCCTAAAATAGTTAATAATTGTGTGAATAAATTCCTATTTTATGGTTAAATAATGAGTTTATACAGTTGGGAAAATTCTATTAAATTAAACTCAACTTACGTTTCATTTTTATGACATTTAACTACTCCTGCATTAGCACATCATTTTTTTTGACTCTTTGGTACTCTACTCCGGACTAATATTTGACTTTTCTGAGTGGTCCTTTTCCATTAGTACTAGAGTAATTAATTAAATATTATTTGTTTATTTACATTTCTATTTCGACTTGGCGTTGCTTTTAAATTTCAGGTTAGTTGTTTCTGTCAATGTTATTATTGCGTCGTCTCGGAACTTTTCGGATCTATTCGGCTAAGACTTCCATATTAACTTATTCTCGGAACCCTCCATCCGGTACTTCCTCATATCCAGAGCGCAGGCTTCTTTTTCGCTGTTGCCAAGTGTATTCCTGCATTATTTCCTGTATCTTTCTCAACCAATGGAGAGTCGTTTTTCTTGTCTAACATGTTAATCATATCCTTGTTTTATTCCGTCTATGTGCTCTTTTGGCAAGGTTGTTAGCACCTGACATATTCGAGCCAATGGTATTCCGCCACCTTAGTTAACCAAAGTTCTAGATGGAAAGGAAGCTGGGGGAACACATTTTTCACTTTTCTGGTCACCTGCAGATAAACCACAGGTCTTCAGCGCGGGTCTGAGGAAACAATCCAGGAAAATCTTGGAAATCCGTTAGCGGGATTTTTCCTCAACACCGCATTAGTTTTTCGGTCACATTATAGTTTGCACTGTGAGTGTTATTTTTCGTGCTAGAAAATCTCTCTAAGAGAGGATTTGACCTGAAGATTGGACCAGACCGCCATTTTCCATGCCCTTGTACTTGGCACGTGAAACCATTTTTTTGACTAAAACTGAGTGACCCTATTGAATAGGGTTCAAGTCAGGGGCCAACTGAAAGTCACAGTCCTAATTTCAGTCAGGGGCTATTTGCAACTGCAAGTCACAGACAATTTCAAGCCACAAACTTAACTTCAAGACTCGGGACTAATCCCATGTCACGGGCCTAGTTTGAAGTTAGGAGCGCTAGGTGCTGCTGGATTTGGTGACACTTATTGTTTGCTTTTTTCTTTATACCGTAACTGATAACATACTTATTGTTTATATTTTTTTTCTTTTATACAGTAACAGATAAATAGATTTTTTTTTCTTAACTTTGTGTGTTTTATTTAGCTCACTCTTTTTCTTTTAAAGTATCAAGAGGAAGCAAGTACCGCGAAGATCAAGGGGCTTTCCAATTTAAGCCGTTATAAATTGGTGGCGCTCATTTCTTTTTTTTCCTTCTTTTTTTCTTTCTTTAAGACATCTTACGTTTTCCCACGCTCTATTCTCCGGGTTAATTGAGCTAGGGCATCTACATTGCACGCTCTGTTGACCACGATCTGTAATCTTGATACCATTTTGTGATCGAAATAATTTTAAATTAAACAGTAATAATAATTATTAAATAAGAGCGTAGCAATCTTGCACCTTGGTTTTGAGAAAATCCAGGGTGACAAACGAATCTATTAGACAGGCCACAACTTTTAAAGTATTTGATGTATCAAAACGAAGTTTTGGTATAGCTAAATGTACAGTTTTCGCATATTTCTCACTTTTCGGTCACTTCCGGTTTCACTGAAAATGATCCCAGTTTCGATTTTTTAAATGGAACACTCTGTGTATTTTTACATTTTTGGATTCCTGAGACAATTTTGAATCAGAATGTGGCATTTTAAAAACGTTTTACGCCTACTTGATTTTTTTATAGTCATTTTTAAAACTGCGTCTAGGTGGCCATGACCGGACGCAAATTAACCTAATGACCTGAAATGATGACAGAATAATATAATCCCTTTCTTTCTTTCTTTCTAGCCGTTTTCTATCCTTTGGATATAGGCCTCTCTCATGTTTCTCCAGTTTTCCTGGTTCTGAGCAACTTGATACCAGTTGAGACCTCCTGTTCTCTTAATGTCATGGTACCAGCGTTGTTGGGGTCTGCCAGTGCTTCTTTTTTCTCCCCAAGATCTCCATCTGGTAACTTTTCCGCTCCAGTTAGTGTTGTTTCTGGCCACATGTCCTGCCCAGTTCCATTTTAGAGAGCAGATTCGTTTTGTTATGTCCTGGACTTTGGTCCTGCTTCTTATGCACTCATTCGTTTTATGGTCTTTAAGTCTTTAAATACAATCCCTAAGTTTTAGAAATTGATTAGTCTGATAGCTAGGAGCAAGAGAAGTGGATGAAATCAAATTTCTGTGTTTAACTATTTTTTTTTCAAATGGCGACCCTTTTTAGACAAGTACTTTTTGAAAAGACGATTTTTCTGCGAATCTAACGGTACTAAATTTTTTGCGATTGGATTAAAAATAAGCTCGAAAATTAAATATTACTAAGAAAAATACTCGAAAATCAATTATTTGTGGCGATGCTCCATCTTGCTGAAGTAAATTCGGCGTAAAAGTTCTAAAGGTAGATCATTAAGATGTTGCTCAATTTCATTTTGGAGAAAGCCTAAGTACCTAACCCCTGTTAATTGGCCTTGAAATAAAATTGGCCCAATTATTCTGTTACCAACGACACCTGCCCAGACATTGACACCAAACCTTTCTTGAAAATTTCCTACTCTCATTTCATGTTGATTTTGTTGGGCCCAGTAACGAGTGTTTTGCTTGTTTAACATACCATTATTAGTAAATCTTGATTCGTCAGAAAATAAGATAAAGTTGATAAAATTTGGGTCAATTCTAGAATTTTGGAGCAACCAATCACAAAACAATATCCGTCTATCGTCATCGTCAGGATTCAAAAACCCAGTTCGTGATTAATTTTTCTTAAAGAAACAATTTTATCAACTTCAACCATAGCAAGAACGGTTATCTCCATTTCTTCATTTATAATAAATCGGCCTTCTGCCACTTGATTTTCTTCTTGATGCCTAAAACGATTCTCGAGATATTGAAAATATTCAAATTCAAATATATTTTATTCACCATAGAAGTTTTTACAAGAAGTACAAACTTATTAGGCTAGTCAATTGAAAAGAAGTGCTTAAATAAATATGGCCAACAGTTGCAGTCAAGTTTACAACTTAAAACTAGTACATTGAAAATAAAAAGAAAATGTATTGACATCCTCACTGAAAAATAGGCAAATACGCAGGCACAAAATTATACAAACAGAAATACGTATTTGCAAACAAGACAAAAAACCAACGGATTACATTCACTATTAGAAGTTACCAAACTAGACAAAACAATTCAAAAATCGGTCACGAATAAATAATAAAATAAGACTTAAATATCAAATATAATACAAGTACAATATATACATTACACGAAGTCAAAATGAGGTTTTTGCAAACCAGTTTCCCCTAGTGCTCCAAAAATTCATCCACTAAAAAAACATTTTCAATTAAGAAGTCTTTTAATTGATTTTTTATTGACTTCTTATTACTTTGGTTACTCATAAGCGCCCTGAACTTATTAAGACATTTAATACCCATATACTCTGGAGACTTCTGAGACAATGATTTTCGACAGAAAGGCAAATGTAAGTCACTTTTATTCCTGGTGTTATGCTGGTGAATAACACTTTTTGTTTCATATCAGCTTAGATTCTTTAAGATGTACTTAGTGACTTCGTAGATATATATTGAGGGTAATGTAAGAAATCCAAGTTTTTTAAATAATGGTTTGCAAGATGTTCTTTTTCTTGCTTGGCTTATACATCTTATTTTTTTCTGGCTTATAAAACCCCGTTGTATGTGTGCCGAGTTCCCCCAAAAAATTAGACCACACTGAAAGTGAGAGTAAATCAGTCCGTAATACAATACCTTTAAAACATCCACAGAGACAGTACCTACAAGAGATCTTACAATATAGCAGGATACACTTAAATTCCTACAGAGGTGATCAATATGGCACTCCCAGCTGAGCTTCTGATCGATATACAAACCAAGAAGTTTTAGGGCCCTAGTACTTTCCATGGACTTCCACTTTTATCAGCAAATCGTAATTGGTTGTTGAATTTCTTGGAAGAAATTCCATAAACCATGTTTTCTTTATATTAAGCTGTAGATCATTCATTTTACAATATGTAGAAAATTCTACAGAAGTTTTATTGCCCTTTTCGGAAAGAAGTTGTAGGTTTTTATGCTTAATTAATATGTTAGTATCATCCGCGTATAGGACCATGCGGTCTGGTGTTGTGCAAAACTGTTTCATGTCATTAACATATATGTTGAACAACAGAGGTCCCAGTATTGAACACTGCTTTTTAAATCTGCAATCAGAATTGACCCCATCAATCATAACCATTTGCTTATGGTTTTCCAGGTAGGATTTTATCCAGGAATGTGCTTTGCCACGAACGCCAATGGCAGCTAATTTATCCAGCAATATTCTGTGATTGACAGTGTCAAAAGCCTGACTTAGGTCACAAAAAATACCCAATACGTATTCCTTTCCATCTAGAGCTCTATAAATGAAATCCAACCAATTTCGATAGATGTCGTAGTTGACCTATTTTTACGAAACCCATGCAGCTTCGAAGACCTTAGCGATCTGATTTTGAATGCAAATGGGTCTGTAATTGGAGATCCCAGAACTAGATCCCTTATTTTTAAAAACAGGAATGCATTTAGATTGTTTTAGGGGCTCAGGGAATAGCCCATTAACAAATAATTCATAAACAAGATGGCTTAATGGTTCAGACAGCAAACATGAAAATTGTTTAAGAATTTTCCCTGAAATGTCATCAAAGCCCGGAGTATGTATATCGGTTGTTTTGATAATTAAGCTTTGGATTTCTTCTGTATCGGTAGGATATAAGAACATATTTGAAGAGATGTTTTCTAAATAAGCATTTTTAACAGGGGTATGTTGAAAAGATTGATCCTGTCTAGTAAAAGTCGTTAAATAAATTACATTTTACCCTTTTGTCATTCACAGCAGTGCCATCCGGTGAAATTATTTTTATTTGTTTCTCCTTACCTTGATCCTTATACATTCTACCTTCATTTATTATCTTCCAACTTGCTTTATTTAAATTATTTGCGTTTTTTAATCTTTTATCATTTAACGAATGTTTTTGTTTTTTGATCGATTTTCTATACAAACTAAGAAGATATCTGTATCTCATAGTAAGAAAGAGAGAGTTGTTTAATTTATTTAATTCACATAAAATTATATGCAATTCTTTTAGTTTTTTGGAAAACCTTTTAATTGGCCTATATGATCTTTGCTTTACTTTTGTCAGTGCAAGCATACAATTTAGCAGCATTCCTTGAATGTTTTAAGACAAATATTAATAACCTATCGACTTTTTCACTTTGGGTAAACATTATTTTGACTTTTGAAAACAAAAATAATACTGAAAATCAAGAAACATAAGGAAATCTTATGTTATGTCTACTCAGAAAGAATAGGTAAGTGTCACTGTCAAAACAAAAAATGCTACTTAATATCCACCATGGCTATCTATCTATGGCACACTTGATAAAAGTAAATAATTGATTATCGAGTATTTTTCTTAGTAATATTTAATTTTTGAGCTTATTTTTAATCCAATCGCAAAAAAATCCTCTTTTCAAAAAGTGCTCGTCCAAAAAGGGTCGCCATTTGGAAAAAAAATAGTTAGACACAAAAATTTGATTTTATCAACTTCTCTTGTTCCTAGCTATCAGACTAATCACTAAAACTTAGCGATTGTATTATTCTGTCATCATTTAAGGTCCTTAGATTAATTTGCGTCATGGTCACCTAGATGCAATTTTAAAAATGGCTATAAAAAAATCAAGTAGGCGTAAAAAGTTTTTAAAATGTCACAATTTAATTCAGAATTGTCTCAGGAATCAAAAAATGTAAAAATATATAGTATAAATATATCCACATTCAAAAGGCTTTATCAAAGTAAAAAAAATGTGAATGTACCACATTTCAGTGAAGAAAAAGGTTACAAATAAATAAAGGAAACCGATTTCAGGTATTCTAAAGTGTAGAAAATGTAAATGATTAAGTAAAATTTTTATTTTTCGTTGTTATGGAGGACTTTTAGAAGGCATTGAAAAAATTTTTTTAAATAACTCATTTCAAGAGAACGAAAGTTGTCCCAAACAAATTCGTTTCTTACTAGTAAGATTTCCTAAACAGTAAGAAATGCAGCAAAGGTTGAATGGGGGTAAAATTACATACCAGTTTTTAAATTTAACGTTTCTTTTTTCTCAAAATTTTCAATAGTTCAATTTTTGGGAATACAGATCTGTAATTTTTTTAAAAATTTGCACACCAGGTCGGTATTTAAAAAACTGAACTGATGACGATTCGCAAAATACAAGACCCTAGAAAAAGTTTTCTTTTTTTGCTATCTTTGTAAATAAAGCAATAAAACAATTAAAGTGATAATTGTAAGAACGTAGCCGATGCACTCATCGGACAAGTGGCCCTTCTGAAACGTAAACTACACTACAGAATGCTAAACATTCCAAATGGGACGAATTCGCAAATAAAGTCAAAAAGTAACATAATTCATAAATATAACAAAATTACACAGAATCGACGTGAACAAGGACAGACAGAAAACATCCCAAAACCAATCCGCTTTAACTGCCTTTTCAGCTGCAAAGTGCTGAGCTTAAAATGTCATTCTCCGGGAAGGGACGATTGTAGTTGCATACTAGCCGGTCAGTTTTGTACTTTTTCGATTCTGTCAATGTGACACTGATATGAAGGGCTCCATATTGCAGAACGGTATTCCAAAACGCTCCTAACCAATGAGTTATAAAGACACCCAATTGCTGTGGTATCAGTCACATGCTTTGTATGTCGTTTTAAAAAACCCAGCAATCTGAAACCCTTAAGTACAATGCTATCAATATGCAGATTAAAAGTTAAATTTTCGTCGAAAATAACAACCAGATCGGTGAAATAAGTAACAACTTCAAGATGTACATCATCTATGAGGTAGGTGGAGTATATGGGATTAATACGTTTATGGAAATGAAGCACTTTACATTTAGAAATATTAAGATGCAGATAATCAGTGTGGCACCACTTGACGAGCCTTTCAATGTCAGACTGCAGTGGAGTCAGAGGAAACCCGTGAAAAGAATTTTAAGTCATCTGCATATAATAGACATTTAGATATTTTAAAACAAGACACTATATCGTTTATAAAGAGTAAAAATAAAATTGGTCCAATATGTGAACACCCGAAGTTACAACAACCTCCCTGGAAGCCGAGCAAGACAAGTTGACCTGCTGACGACGATTAAACAAATATGATCTGATCCACTGCAGATAGTCTCCACAAAAACCAATTTGCTGCAATTTCTATAATAGAAGCTAATGGCAAACACTGTCAAAAGCCTTAGATATGTCAGTGTAAATGACATCAATCAAAAGCGTCAATATTTGAACTCTATTTGTACAGAAAGAGACCCTAGAAAAACTTGGAAATCTCTAGGATCATTCAATTTATGCTCTGGTAAGCATTCTAGTATTCCCATAAATTTGTCGGATCCAAATGAAATCAGCGCATATTTTGGTAAGATTCTTCAAGATGTGTCCGAATGTACCACAAAAAAAATGTGTTATGAAAATAATTCTTATTTAAACAATAATACTCAATTTAGTTTTCAATTGACAGAAATATCGGAACAAGATAATTCAAGATATCCGTACGGCGCATTAGGCGCGGATAATATTAATATCAAAATGTTAAAATACTGCAATCCATTTATAGATAAACATGTCACACACATTATTAACTGCTGCATAGAGTCAAATTATTTTCCAGATCAATGGAAAATTTCCATTGGAAAACCCTTACCAAAGATACAAAATCCAATACATTTTAATGATCTTAGAATTATCAGCATTCTACCGGTTCTTTCTAAAATTTTCGAAAAAATTTTGTATCAACAGTTATTTCACTGTTGTATTATTAATAATATTATACCAGAAAGTCAGTGTGGTTTTAGAAAAGATTTCAGTACATCGGTGGCTTTGGTAGATTTAACAGATTTAATTTGTGCTATTGATAAAAAACTGTATACTGCATTAATTCTCCTAGACTGTTCGAAGGCTTTTGATACGGTTAATTACGCACTTTTGTTAGCAAAGCTTAAATATTATGGATTTTCTCAAGCATCGATTGATCTAGTTGAATCATATTTTTTAAATAGATTTCAAAAAATTGTTTGCAATGATGCATTTTCAGAACAAGTTCAAATCTACTCAGGTGTACCACAGGGCTCCGTTCTTGGACCCCTGTTTTTTATTATCTATACAGCTGATATTTTGTGTTCATTGAAACACTGTAAAGTTCAAGCCTACGCTGATGGTACACAAATATATTTTCACTTTAAACATTCTGATTACGAAGATGCGTCCAATTTAATAAATGAAGATTTAAACTTATTAAAACAACTTTCTTTGGAGCACAACTTAAAATTAAATCCTTTGAAATCTTCACTAATGCTTTTCGGCCCAAAAAGCAATAAGCAGTTTTTGAATAAGAATCTAAATATTTGTCTCGATGGAGTCAGGCTCCCAATGGTTAACTCTGCCAAAAACCTGGGTATTATATTGGATACAGAACTGCGTTTTAAGGAATATATTAAATCTCTAATTCAGAAGTCGTACTTATCTTTAAAAATATTATACAATAGTAGACATATACTTGATTTCTCTTTAGACAAAATGCTTTGTGAATCTCTTGTTCTATCTAATTTTAATTACTGTGATTTTGTGTATGGACCCTGTCTTGATGCAACGGACAAAAGTCGAATTCAGAAAGTTCAAAATACCTGTTCACGTCTTATTTTGGATCTAAGAAAATATGACCATATCTCTCATACATTTAAGGAGCTGAATTGGTTGAAAATGGAGAACCGCCGAACACTTCACTTGGGTAATTTTGCCATGAAGATTTTAAAAAACCCTGTATTACCTTTGTCTATAAAAAACAAGTTTATAGTTCGTGTAAATGTTCATTCAAGAAATGTCAGATCTATAACAGTACCCCGTCACCAGACTGCCATGTTTCAGAGGTCATTTACTTACAATGGTATTAAACTTTATAACTCTTTGCCAAATGAACTTACTTGAAGAAACAGTATTTAAAAAACTTTATAAAAGTTATTTATTTACGGCTCAGTGCCAACACCAATAAATATGTTACATTATTTTGCTTTTTCACACTCTTATATAACGAAACTTCGTCGTTCTGGTAAATTATATTACGTACGTATATTCTTATTGTTTTATATAGCGTTTTGTAGAATTAATATGGTGACTCCCGGTTTTTTTTTATAATTTTGTTTTAAGAAATTAATTTATTGTAACATTGATTGACATCTGCACTCTGTAATAATATATAATTTAGGCAAATATACATTTTTTGTAACACGGTGAGTTAAGGTTCAGTAGAGTAGCCTCAGGCTAGACTGCGCCTTGGTTCTACCATAGCTTTTGATATTGTTTTGTAACATAAGTGTTGAATTTATTAATAAAAGACGTTTATTATTATTAATCTGTTGGCCAGCCTCAACTGATGTCATTAAGTAATTCTGAAAGATTGCAAGATTTGTAGTCGTTGAGCGTAAATAATATCTCCTATTTCAAATTATTAGAGACTAAAATGCACATTTTTGTTTCAATTTAACCTTTGCTGTAATTTTACTTATTCAGAAGTGAATTTGTTTTACGCTACAATAAATAAATACATTTCGAAATTGATATTTTCAAATATGGTAATATAAAAAATTATCTGGCTATTCAACAAAACATAGCAAATATCCCTTATTGCTTATTATTCCTTCAACTAAAGCACTTATATTTACCTATATATTGCGTTGCACTTTGTCTTGTTAAGATGTGATTACAAAAGGTATTTACGATTACAGCAGCTACACTTCTCTTCTTTTTGATGATTTTTAGCAAAATCATTGTTCCCAAAGTCCACTGTTTTTCTGCTATGAGGTCCCTGCCTAATGCTGAGCCTACGCTTAAAAGCGCAAATCCAAAATTCACAAAAGCTTCGAGAAGGAATTCTCTCTCCCTGTTAACATGAAAATTATAAGGAAAATACTGTATCTAAATTAAGTACCAAAAATTAGTTTTTGCATCTATATTAAAATCAATTTGTTAACGAGTTCCGGCTACTTATTTAACCCGTGAGGCATTATTTCTATGGCAAACGAGAGTGGAAGGAGACCTCTAGAATTCATTGTGACTGATACTACCATTTGCAGTTGCTTACCCTATAGAAATTTGCAAAAGAATACGCAAAAATGATGTAGATATATTAATTTGTTTATAAAGGTTAATAATTTTAAAATATAAACATCTATAACTTTTTTATTGTAGGAAGCATAAAGGGTTGGCAGAAAAACACAAAAATCAATACTTTTTAACTTTTATTAAAACAAAGAATGGGAAAAATACATTTTTTCATAATTCCCGTCCCAGCGTTCTTCGCGCATTAGTTACTTATCTTTTGCCCAACGCCAATCGCGGCGGAAGGGAATGGTCCCGGTGCTAAACTTGACGTGTGTGACGGGAAAAACACTTTATTGGGATTTAGAATGTTATTAATAGATTTATTTTACATTATCTATCTAGTTTAATTAAAATGCCTGATTTTTTTTACCCAGGGGCGTGCGGTGAAATTTTAAGAAAGGGAAGCAATTTTTAGGAACTTGCCTATTTGTAATGTAATTCGATTCTTCGATCATTTTTTGCAAATTCGTCAATGACGTCATCGTAAAAACGTCGATGCTCCGACATATTTTAGAGAAGTTTATTTTCAATGGACAACAGCGATGTATGCGAAAGTCTCTCCTGCCCCGTTGAATTTCTCACGAAATTTTTTATACGTTTAAGTGTTGAAAAATTGCGTTCTACTGATGAACTTGTGGCAGGTCTTGTCAATACTAATTCACACAATTTGGACACTTTTTGCGCTAATGTCATGAGTTTCGCAAATCACTTTTAGTTCAGATCGCAGTAACACTCGGTCGAGGAACTGGTCATAATGAAAAAGAAGAGAATGCATCAAAATTGCAGAGCTCGAGGAATTTAAAATCATTTAAACCGTTAAATCTATAGTTTATTTGTTACTAAATTAGACCGATTATTTCATAAAAGAGGGGTCTGTATGATGTTTGAACATCTCCCACCTTGTCTGTTCGAAGACGCTTGGCTTGTGGCTCTACATTTAACGTCATCGTTTTCTCCCAAAATAGGTCAAAGTCATCTCTTTTTTGGTTTAACATGGACCTAAAATCATCCACTTTTTTTAGGCTAAAAGCAATATCATTTGTTTTAGTTTGTAATATATTAAAAACATTGTCCGAGAATGGAAATATTTCTGAAAATATGTTTAACAAATAATTAAAATTAAAATCTCGTTTCAAACAGTCCAAAAACCCCTCGAACTATTTATTGCTTCTGAGTCCCACGTTTCATTATTTTCTATTATATTCTCCAATAGTTCAATCAGTGATTCACGATTTTCAGATACTGTTAACACAAGTCTTCCATTATAGTTCCACTTAGTAGGAGCTACTTTGGGCATTCGTTTGTGGACAATGGAGTCCAAAGCTTTGTTGACTTGGAAAAAAAAGCAGCCATGCTACTTAAAGTAACGAAAAATACTTTACACTCTTTAATGTGATTGATGGACTGGGATAAAACTAAATTTAATTTATGAGCAAAACAGTGGACAAACACAGCACTTGGGAAAGTTTCTCGAACTTTAGCTTGCAGACCCCCTAATTGTTCTGCCATCACTGCAGCTCCATCATAGCTTTGAGCAACTAAATTTTTCTCTCCATTAATTTATTTAGTAACGTTATAAACTACGGTGTATAATGCATCTGCTGTACGATTTTCGGACCCATTCTTAAAACCTAAAAATCGCTCTTAAATACTTCAGTCTGTTTTAACGTAGCGTATTACTATAGATAATTGGCTACAATTAGTGATATCAGTTGTTTCGTCCAGAACAATAGCAATGAACCGCGCCTCGCCAATCTCCTGCTTAATTATTTTTAGAATAATGGTTGCAACAACAGAAATTAAATCATTCTGGATTCGATTCGACGCGAAAAACGCTAGACTGCTCTCAATGATTTTTAAGCAATCATCATATTTAGACATTAAACTAAGTAAATCTTGAAAATTTCCTCTATTTGAAGAAACCCTTGTTTCGTCATGACCTCTAAATCCCAATTAGTGCTGTCCAAGAAAACAAACAACATCGATTAGTCTTCTTAATATTTGCCTATTTGTGGGACTAATTTCCAACTGTTTATTAAGGGCGTGTTCAATTCTGGTTTTGCCGAAGACTTTTTCTTTTATGACGGCCTGCAAATGCGCTTTGAACATAATGTGTCTTTTTGCAGCTTTATGGAAATTGTTTAAATCGGAAAAACCAGTTTCATTCCAGAGACCTTTTTCATTTTAAAAAAGTAAACATGGCCAACAAAATAATTTACTTATATTTTCACACCCTGTTAGTCATTTAAATTGTTAGTATTATTTTTCCGGATAAAAACGTCTAATACAGTTTTTCATTTTTGTAGTTAAACTTCATAGGCGGTTCCTTTGGAAATTATTTGAAACTTATCAGCGAAGTTTAATGTTGAAAATCCCTTTATTATCAAGACACACACCACACATTCACACACACTCTTCTTACTAAATTCTCCAACATTTTCAACGTTATTACCGACAACCGAAGTTGACGGTATTTGCATGTCCACGTCTGTATTATTGTCTTCCATATCGCACCATGCACGACGCGACGTACGTATCACACAACACACGGATAGCCGTTCAAACAAAGAACCTACTCCAACGATAGCTTCCGCCCCCACTTAAAGCACGCGACTGAACTGTAAAAATTACAAACAGCAGGTGGAAAGTTCAATAACCTCTGGCTCGATTCACAGGAAACCAAGCATACAGGACTTGGCTGCAGAGAAGCTAGCGGCCCGCATAGGTTCAATTCCATTTTCTATTGTGGCTCGGTCGGACTCAAGGCCGCATTTATTATGGGCTTGTTAATTAAGATAATATTTTAATATAAACTAAATTAATGGTTTCCTATTTTAAAAATTACATTTTAGAAGATGTTTTGTAATTTTTTTTGGGGAAGCACTGCTTCCCTGGCTTCCATGGACTGCACGCCCCTGTTTTTACCAGATCGAATAGCTTTAACCTCCTATATTAATGTAGCACAAGAAACTATTTTGTGTACTAAAATCAGCGACAATACTGGATAACTCAAAATATAAATACCAATGCCATATATGTATGTTTCTCAGAACACTGGATGGAGGAAAACCAAGCCGAAATAACCACCATTCCAAGTTACCAGCTAGCAGCAAATTTCTCAAGAAGAGATCACATTCATGGATGTGTTGATATCTATAGTAAAAACGGTACTTACAACCCTATAAATTTATCACAGTTTTGCATCGAATTTGTATTCGAATGTGTAGGTCTCAGCTTTAAATTAGATAATATAAAGATGGCTCTTTTAACTATTTATATCGTTCAAACAGCAGTGCAGCTCCCAATAAAAATTTCAACACATTTATTTCAGCATTAAATTCAACACTATGTCATGTGATGTCACAAAATCAATATATTTTAATTTGTGGCGATTTTAGTATTAATAATTTAATGGAATCACCAGAAAAATCTGTTCTTTTCGACTTGCTGGAAAGTTTCAACCTAAAATCCATTCTCTCGGTTGAACCAACTAGAGTAGTTTCGAATCAGACCCCCTTGGCATTAGATTATGTAATTGCAAATCACCCAAACTTTAATGCAATCAACTCTGAAGCAAACATCGCAGATCATATGGCACAAAGAATAATATTTCATTTGAATGCACCTCTGAATGAACCCCCATTTTCCAATTTATATTTTTTTAAAAGGTTCTTTGATTCTCAAAATATCTTTCAACTTAATTATCACTTATCTAGAACAGACTTTAGTTATCTATGGTTAGTGTCTTATTTAGAGGAACGTAAGATAAAGATTAAGATTGGGGATGTTATCTCTAATGGACACAATGGATTATTTTTATACTTGACGTTGTCATATCTATTTAGATCTTTTGGCATAAAGTGAAATAAATAAATAAATATATCATAAGGCTCTTAACAATAAAATCCAAGTCGATGTTATATTCACAGATTTTGAAGAAGCTTTTGATAAAATTAAACATAGCATCATTCTTAAAGCTCTTACAGATATGAATGTTACACCCTCTCTTATTAGGCTCATAATGTCATATCTATTGGGAAGAGAGAATATTGTGGAAATTGGTGGTTCCAGGTCAAAGGTGTATTCTGGTACATCAGGCATACCACAAGGCTCAAACCTGGGACCTTTACTTTTTATTATTGCAATTAATGATATGTATAAATCATGCATATATACCAAAACCCTTCTCTTTGCTGATACTTTAAGCTATTTTCTGAGGTTGATAGGGACGGTAGCTACTGCAACAACATACAGGACGACCTCAATAAGGCAGTCAGCTGGTGTGAAGATAATGGTTTTTCCCTTAATGTTCGGAAGTGTGCATTTATGTGTTTTTCATACCTACACTATTAATGGTCTGCCTCTTAATTCAACTTCTAATCAGAAAGACTTGGGTGTTATATATGACTCTGCATTAATGTTTACCAAGTATATTACAGTAAGGGTTAGTGAAGCTCATAAAATACTGGGTTTATCATTAGAACTACAAGGGACTTTCATCAAGATGTGTGCTGTAAGTTGTTTGATAGTCTCATGTTACCTAAATTGGTATATGGTTGTCTTATATGGGCTCCACAATATGATATGTGGATTAACTGTATTGAAAGAATCCAAAGAAAGTTTCTTAAATTTCTATATTTTAAAAAATTTAGTTACTACCCTGCGCAAGGCTTTCACTGGCCAACAAGATTTTTCTAACACAGGCCAGCTCATTATTTTCAAAATAGAAATACCCTCCCAGTATTAAAAAAAATATTCGGAAAGCCGGAATACATACCATTTTTTAATAGCCTGATTAAAACCTTTTATATTGGCGGGTAAACAATTTTATTGTAGGGCGGCTAAAATGGGTCCATTTTACAACGGAAAAATTACCTAGACTGGGTTGTTTACAACATTAGACATAAAATAAACGTTAAACATCACTCTTTTGTTGAGTTTCGAATTGAGTGGTTCTCTGTGTATCGATAAGTGTATGTGAAGACGAGAATGTCGAGTCAAACGCGCCGAAGTTGCAAAATTTCTCCTGACAAGTTTTGTTATATTTGTGGAGAATTTCTGGTGAAATCACAAGCCAGGTCATTTTTCGAAAATGTAAAAAAAGCCTACTTTAAATATTTGGTTGTGTTAATTGGGGATCAAGACAAGCGGTGGGCTCCCCATGTGTGCTGTGTTAGTTGTAGTGTATTATTGGTGCAGTGGATGAAGGGAAAGAGAAAAGTATGCCTTTTGCAGCTCCAATGGTATGGCGAGAACCCACCAACCATTCTGACGATTGTTATTTTTGCCTGACAAAGACTGAAGGTTATTCCAAAAAGGGAAAGCACAATATAGAATATCCAATATTCATAGACTCATCTAAATATAGCTTAAAAGCTGTGTTATTGCGTAATAGAAATTGAAAACCCTCTATACCAGTTGCAATAAAAGAAAATTATGAAAATATGCGCACGATTTTGGATAAAATAAACTACAATAGGTATAAATGGCAGATATGTGGGGACTTAAAAGTTATAGCGATTTTAGTGGGACTTCAGGAGGGATTTACAAAATATTGCTGTTTTCTTTGTTTATGGGACAGTCGTGCAATAAATCAGCATTATGTAACAAACATTTGGCCAGAAAGAAGCGAATTTCAACCGGGATCTCAAAATGTTAAATTTATACCTCTTGTTGATCCCAAAAATGTCCTTTTGCCTCCTCTTCACATTAAACTTGGGCTGATGAAAAACTTTGTGAAAGCTTTGAATAAAGATGGTGATGGATTTAAATACCTAAGACAAGTCTTTCCCCAGTTAAGTGAAGCCAAATTAAAAGAAGGCATTTTTATTGGGCCACAAATAAGAAAATTGCTGGATGATGTCAATTTTACGGAAAAGCTTACCAGGCAGGAACTCAGAGCATGGAATTCATTTGTTAATGTAGTAAGAGGATTTTTAGGCAACAATATGGATGAAAATTATGAACAATTAGTTAATGAACTCTTAGATGCCTATAAAGCGCTTGGTGCCAGAATGTCATTAAAAATTCACTTCCTCCATTCCTATCTGTCATTTTTTCCTAAAAATTTGGGAGCTGTTAGTGACGAGCAGGGTGAAAGGTTTCACCAAGATATCAGAACAATGGAAATTCGGTACCAAGGACGATGGGATCCAGCCATGATGGGTGACTACTGTTGGTTTTTGAAGAGAGAAGATAGGACACGTCATAAACGGAAAATATAAAGTTTAATTAGTGTTTTAAGTTAATATTTTTCTCGTTTGCTTTTCTCTTAGATTTATGGTATGTTTAATAGGCGAAAACTGTAAACATAATCAATAAACAGGGTTAAGAATTTTCTGAAATAATTTTTTCTGTAGATATTAAGTATCGTAACATTCGATATGGTTCTACAACTCTAACAAGAAAACCCTACGTGCTACAACTTTCTATTTGTCATTTTCGTATTTGGATAGGTCAGTAGATTGTCCAGAGATTTTATCAGAAATTAAATTTTCTTTTAATGAAAGAAGCACTAGATCAAGAAACACACAAAACTTTCAATCGAACTTTATTATTATTATTTATTATTATTATTATTAATTAAAGGCGGTAGGCGGCAAAGTGCCGATGAAACCGCTGTGAGTCTATTTTACTTTTGGAGTTAGACTGTGCACTGTTGTTGCCTAATTCGAAATTAAAAGTAGTGCACCAGTTCCCGGTCGATTCCTCTGAGATTAGCATCTAAGCGGTTCTTGAAGGAGCTGACTGTAGAGGCATCTACTGTTCTCTGATCAAGTCTGTTCCAAACATAAACTATGCGATTTGTAAAAAAGTTTCTGCGGCAGAGCTTGGAGCATTTTTCTTTAATGAGTTTCTTGCTGTGGCCTCTGAGATTTGTGTGGTCAGCAATCTGAAGGAAAGCAATCGGGGCACTGTAATACCCAGATAATATTTTGTGGACCTGTATAAGATCGCCTCGCTGCCTTCGCTCTCGAAGAGGTGATAGGTTCAGACGAGAGCAACGATCCTCATAGGACAGCATCTTTAGTTCGGGTGGAATCTTGGTTATCCGTCGCTGGACCCGTTCAAGCAGCTCAATATCTTTTACATAGTATGGGTTCCATGTGCTTACAGCAAATTTCAGTATTGGTCTGATATAGGTTTTATACAGACGCAAAATTGTGTCAGCAGAGTGATCTTTAAAAGCTCTTCTGATAAGAAAAATCATTGAGTTGGCTTTTTTGACAATTTTTGCAATGTGGCTCTCCCATTTGAGATCAGTGGTTATAAAGACTCCAAGGTCTTTTTGTTGATCAACCACCTTCAAGGGTTGACCCATCATAGTATAACTGTGCAGTGGATTCTTGGGGCCAATATGGAGAACTGTGCACTTATCCACATTGAGGGACATAAGCCATGACTTGGTCCAGTTTTCTATTCGGTGAAGGTCAGTTTGGAGCATCTCACGATTGATTGATGGATCACAGTACAGCTTGGTGTCGTCCGCGAAAAAGCATATTTTCGACTTGATGTTTTCTGGCATGTCACTCACGTAGACCAATTATAACATTATAACAACTATAACAGTGGCGCAAACCGCTTTGACTGCTGGAGGTGCTATGTTTAGTTTACGATTTTCCTACTATGTTGCCATGACAACGCGTATCCGATGACGTCGAGCTCAGCGCCATACAACGCTCTTGGTGAATTGCAGGCGCAGTACCCACGTGTTATTCAGCTTGCGGAGGTTGTTTACTTTTATTTTCGCGGATTTCGCTGCAACCAGTGAGTTCCTTTGCAGTTAACTTGACTGTTTTGTATTATATTTATTTATGGTGTTTCTTGTTCTAGACTGGAATAAATTAAAATACGTCTTTGAATTTATTATAAACTGTAAGAAATCTGATGAAAAATCAATCCGCCTTGCGAAAGGATTTTTAGGTGAGATGACCAATTTCGAATTCACGTTTCTGGCATTAGTGTTTAATGACATCTTCTCAATCACGGACATACTATTTGACGTTCTTCAAAAAAATCGCTTGACATTCATTTTTGCATATCCAATATAAAACGCTGTCGTGAGGCGCTCTGTAAAAAAAGAAATGAGAATTTTTTTAATACCATGTTAGGTAAAAAAATTTAAAAAGATGTACAAGGAAGAAATCTTACATCAAAAACGGGTAACTAATGATAATATGATTCGAACAGCAACAAACCCAACTAGATGTATGTGGGATATCATTAATACTAATAGAGGTAAGAACAAAAACCCTAATAAGAATGTAAATATAGATCCTGAAGTTTTTAATAATTTTTTCAGCAATATTGCTCACGATCTAAAAAAACAAATTCAAAAAAATTACCTAAATCCACTAGAACACCTAGAGTGTTTGAACTTTCCTGCTGTTGAATTTTCTTTTACCGAGGTCTCCTTCAACGAGGTTAGGGACATTATTACTTCTCTTAAAAATAAAAATAGTGCTGATATTTATGGCTTTTCAACTAAAATAATTAAATCAATAAAACACTTAATTGTGGAACCTCTGACAAAATTAATAAACTTGTGCTTTAAAAATAACATATTTCCTGCAGTGCTGAAGAAAGCTATCGTAATACCAATTTATAAAGGGGGAGAAGAAGATAATGTTTCAAATTATCGACCCATCTCACTTCTCCCAATTTTATCAAAGATTATAGAAAAATGTATGGCTATCAAATTGAAAAGACACTTTGAAAACAACAAACTTTTTTGCAATAGTCAATTCGGTTTTCGGGAAGACAGAAGCACTGTCTTAGCTATACTAGATTTGCTCTCCAAAATTATGGACTCCTTTGAAGATCTAGAATATAATCTCGTTCAATTCTTTGACTTAAGTAAGGCTTTCGATTGCGTCTCTCATAGTATCCTCTTAAAAAAATTATTGTACTATAATTTTAACCCAAATAGCATTGAAATGCTAAAATCATATTTAGGGAACAGACGACAAATTGTCAGGGTGAGCGGTGTGTCCTCAGAGGAGAGAGTAATTGACGTAGGCGTCCCCCAAGGATCTATATTGGGGCCAGTGTTATTCTTGATTTACATCAATGATTTGCCCCTTAGCGAGGCTGATATGCGGTACGCTCTCTTTGCTGATGATACCTCGCTCTCACTGAGGGGTGCCAACCTAGTAGATATATGTGATAGGGCGAGGGAGGCAGAATTGAGAGCAAAAGCTTGGTTTGCTGGTAATGAGCTCTTGTTGAACACTGGGAAAACCCAAACAATGTTTTTTACCTTGAGGGATCTGCAAGGTGGGGAAAATGTGGGTTGGGTTAAATTTCTGGGAGTCCACCTTGATCCTAAATTAAAATGGGATGTCCATGTGGAAAGCGTCTGTAAGGGACTGAGAAGTTATGTATTCTTGCTACGAAACTTAAAAAACAGTGTTTCTTGTTGTGTGCTCTTGTCTGCTTACTATGCCCTTTTCCATTCTCGTATGTCGTATGGTGTATTGGTGTGAGGCGGGCGGCGTCGGCAGACAGAGTATTCGGGATTCAAAGGAGAGCAGTTAGAGTATTAGCGGGGTTGGAATTTAGGGAGGACTGTAGGGATGCCTTTCTCCAACTTGGTATTCTTACTTTTCCATCAGTTTTCATTTTACAGAGCGTTTCTTATGTCATGGCGAATATAAATAACTTTAAAGCCCAAAAAGATATACACGAATATCCAACGCGTGGGAGAAACGATCTCCGTGCTGCTTATTGCGGACTGGGTAAGTGTCAGAGCAGACCCGAACATTTGGCTATCAAATTGTTTAACAAGATCCCATTGAGGATCAGAGTTCTACCTCCACCAAAATTCCATAAAACAATTAGAGTTTTTTTGAAAAAACATGTTTTTTATAGCATCCAGGAATTTCTATGTTGTGATTTTAGCCTTATGTTTTAAATGTAAATGTATTAATCTTTCTGTATTAAGTTTTAAAGTGTAAGTTCTCAGTAACGTTTATATTTATATAAAATTTTAATGTGCTTTACTTTTAGGTAGTTATTGTGTAATTGTTTTATTATATTTTAAAATACAATGTGTCAATATCTATATACACAAGAAAAAAATACATGTTGTTTTCCTTTTAGTATTTTTATATTGTACTTTTACTCACTGACGAATGTAAACATTTCCTATTGTAATGACACGAAATATATATCTATCTATCTATCTATCTATCTATCTATAGGTAAAGCAAATTCTATTACAGAAATAAATCATTACAAACGTGAGCTTGCTAAGCTTTCACCTGAAGAAATTAGGGCTAAATATAGAAATATTGGACCATATTTTAATGGAAATGACACTAAGATTTCAAGACTATGAAAAACTTACATTTTCATGTTTGGCAGGTTCTGCTAAATTTTTCGAATATAGTTTTTTTCCGACTGGCCCGTTTGAAAATTTGTATTATATGGGGAAATATTTTCAAAAAGTCAAAAAAATGCGCTTGATCTTATTTTTGCCAATGAGAGTAATTGGAATATATCGCTGCAAGAACAAGTGAAAAAATATAATAAAAATAAAGATATTTTAACCAACGCATATAAAGTGTTTTCCCTTATTTTGACAATACCGTCGACAAGTGCCTCAGTGTAGAGAAGTTTATCTTGCTTCAAATGTGTAAAAACTTATTTAAGAAATAAAATATCTCAAGAAACTTACTTCTCTTGGCAATATTTCAATTCAAAAGGAATTTCTGGACAACTTAGGAGGCACTTAGAGCAACTCATCCATTTTATGAGGATGTTATTGCCACAACCAGCCCAGACTATAGTAAATTCGATTCATTATTTGCTTATAGTACTAATGTTTACTATAAATTATAAACAGTTTATTTTAAACAAACTAATTAAACTTGAACCTGAGCTGGAAACTGCAGATTGTAAGAACTTTTTCTAATATAAATATCGGTACAAATCATTGAAGCGGCAGACTTGATTTGGTCTCAACTTCAGGTTAGCGAACCACCTCGTCTGGAGAAAGCACCCTACCTTTCTAAATTACAACCCCTAAGGGCTAGCGAACCTCCTCGTCTGGAGAAAGCACCCTACCTTTCTAAATTACAACATCTAAGGGCTAGCGAACCTCCTCGTCTGGAGAAAGCACCCTACCTTCTAAATTACAACCCTTAAGGTTTAACAAGTGAATAGTAATTATCTAAAGCTTATCAGGCTCTCATAAGATTAAGGGGTACTTCTTGCCAATATTTGTTCTGTAATTACAGGAAATTCAATGACAAAATTAAGTGAAAACACAAGGAAAAAAAATACAAAACAACTGTTTTTTTGAGATACAACAATACTTAAATCTAAATCTAAATATGTAGTACCTAAGTTAGTTGATCTAACATTTAATAAAAAATAGAAAATTAAGTAAGTAAATTACATGTATTAACAAAAGCAAATGAGTGTTTAGATCACTCCAAATTTTAAAAGGAATCGATGATGCTACTCAATGAGTCAAAGTGCAAATCGCACACATGAGACACCAAGTTCAGGACTGAACACATAAAGTATATCGGACTCCATCTAAAAATATTTGATCTGGCTGTGCTGAGATAGAACACCGTATGCCGTGTTTCGAGGCGGGGAACGCGAAAATACAACTCCCCAAGAAGAAATGGACTTTATTATGAGTGAGGCCATATATTAGTTTTAAGCTTTGAATTTTTCTTCTTGTTGCTAAGGATGATATATAAAATCTCTGCAAAAGCTGACCGTGATCACAACCTCTTGGAGGGTAAGCGCCATCTGCCCTAAAAGCTAAATACTTTAGAAAACGTCGCTGCAAGGCTTCTAAAGCCGGAACATGGCAATTATAAATAGGATTCCAAACCACTGTGGCATACTCCAGCTTTGATCTTATGAAAGAGCAATATAATAATATCATTGTTTGTATCTCAGTAAAATTTTTACAGTTCCGCATAAGAAATCCTAGTGTTTTGAAGGAAGTTGTAATTATATAATTTATATGGGGAATGAAGGGAAGTTTAGGGTCAAATTCAATGCCAAGATCTCGAATACTACTATACGGTCTGCCAAGCACCATACCATCTAGAGCATAATTATACATCAATGGGTGATTTCTGCGACTGAAGGTCATTACATAACATTTTGATAAATTTAATACAAGTTTATTGCTAAGACACCATTCATATACCAATGATAGATTTTTTTGTAGGTGATCACAATCTGATAGAGCCTGAATTTTAGTAAACAGCTTTAAGTCGTCTGCATATGTCAGTGTATGACATTCAGTTATATCAAGGAGATCATTAATAAAAATGAGAAAAAGCAGGGGCCCCAAACTGGACCCCTGTGGTACACCAGAAGAGACATTATATGATGGTGATCTGAAGTGCTCATATTCGACAAACTGGGAACGTCCTAATAGATATGATTTGAACATTATTAGGAGTTGTTGTGACATACCAAAGTTCTCCAGTTTATGGATCAAGATGTAGAGATCGATTTGATCAAAAGCTTTTTGAAAGTCTGTGTAAACAACATCTAATTGTCCCCTGGAATCCAGTGACTCGCAGGCAGTCTGGGACAAGGATGCCAGGTTGGTCGTACAAGAATGTGAATCTACAAAGCCATGTTGATGGGGAGAGAGAAGCTTTCGAACCCCAGAATATAACTGATCATACAGAATAATTTCAAATAGTTTAGAAAAATTACAGAGTATCGAGATGGGTCTAAAATTTTGTATCAATGTTTTATCACCCTTCTTAAAAATAGGTATGACTTGTCCAAGTATCCAGAAAAATGCCCTTATCAAGTATTAAGTTAAAAACGTGTAGAAGCGGGACAGAAAGGACTCCCGCGCAATTAATTATCTAACAATATTAAAAGGGGCTACGTTAAAGGCCTGGGTTTCTTTCGAGTGAAGAGAATTTGCATGGTATTACTATGGTAATTGTATAAGACTATTCTGAATAATATAACTGCTCCTTATTGAGTTTACGCTGATCCCCATGTGAAATCGCTCGCAGTCAACCCGAGAGGTGACATTATAAATAAATTTGCTGCTATGAAGGAAAGAAGAATTGATTTAGTATACAAAATTTAGGTAAGTCATAAAAAAATATTCTACCCCTCAACATATAAAAAAATTCTGGAAATAAAAATTATTGTGATATTTTCTTGCTTCATTTGCACTTCACTTACTTCTTCACCCGCGAACCGCCACTGATATTGACACTGACAATATTTGTCTAAAGCAGTTCAAGAACAAAATAACAGATAAACTTTTTCGATCTCAACCTGTAACCTAGTATTATTGTATATGTATTTTTAGGACTATAACCATTGTATTAGTATGTAAAGTTGTATAGCATATTTAATATATTTATTGTGTTAGCTTTAAGTCCCACCAAATAAATAAATAAGTAAATATTTGACGCGACTCGTTTTCTAATTCATTTAGTATTAATAATTCGGATTGAAATATCTCTTAGATCTTTACAAAATTTGGGCAGGATCAATGATATTTCTTCTACATTTTGATACATATCCATTTTTACCACCCTTCAAAGCATTCGAGGAGATATTTTCATCTTTCTGGACCCATGTTGGGTTAAAAACTCAGTGCTTGAACATTGACTTTGTTATTTTAAATATTATTTCATTAAATGCACTTCTTTTTATCCATTATAAAAATAGCAGGTTTGAAACCTTTATCTCTAAAGACCGAGAAAATTTTACAAAAACCCTGCTGTAACATGAAATTTATTTCTATTGAATGTTTCTCTCTAACGCATTGCTTTTTATGACAGGGGTTTCGCCTATTTTCTCAGTTGTCTTTTAAAATGAAGGTGATATTTTTATAACTGGCAAGAAGAGGCGCATTTAATGATATATTATACAGGGTGTTCCATTTAAAATAACAAATTTTTTACTTCCCAATTGTATTTTATTTATTTTGTTGACAGATTCTGATGGTTCAGGTAAAACCAAACAACCTTTATATTCAACACCTTTTTGTATCTTTAATAATAAACTCTCTAGGTGGGTGTCAAAATATACAGGGAAAATAATGTTGTTAATAATTATTTCTAAAAAAGCATAAAATATTAAAAAAAAACTAACAATTTGACTACAAAAATGGAGCATTTCTAAACCCATGCAGTATAAAATTACTCTCTTGTAAAAACTTTTAGATTAGACTTACCCCACGTTTATTATCTGTGTAAAAACATCCTCGGGGTTTACTGATACCACCAATATATCTCGATACCAATATGAAGATGCCATTTTCTGCTCTTCAACATATGATCTAACAACAGAATGTCGAATAATGTCAAACACAATCTCCTCATACTGGGCAACTGTAGATATAGTAAGTAAAGCTAAAAGCTGGAATGGATGTAGAACAAAATCAGGTGACTTTACTGTGTTCTTTAAGGAGTTTAGGTAATCCTTAATACAGTTGTGGCCAATAGAAGCCGCTGTTTGAATGTGAAATAGTACCACACTTTCGGCCTCTAGAACATCATGATCCTCAGCACTTACTAGAAGAAAAAATTTTTTTAATGAAAGAATAACATTCATTTTAATAAATAAATGTAATTTATACTTAGTTCAGGAAATGTACAATGTTTAGAAATACTTTAAACATCACGAAGTTATGGTTCTTTATCAAAAGTTTGGCGTCTTAAAAAAAAAGAAGTCTGTATTGGTTATTGACTTACCAATTGCATCAAAGTCTTGTGAACTGCCAGAATTACTGCTATTTGTGAAGTGAGAATTACTGTAAATCTTAAGGCCAAAGTAATGCTGTAGCTTCAGAAATAAGGCACGGCTATTTTGATGCCGGCAAAGTCTCAGAAGTTGGTATATAAAAGGTGGCACCTCTTGTGGAACTAATTTCTCAATGTAGCAAGCCAATTTATTTATTACTTTCAAATGTTCATCTTTGGTAAGTGGCATATCACTAAAAAAAATTACAATGTACATACACACAAACAATACCTCGATACATGTTCATTGAAGCATATTCTACTTTTGTGATTGTCGTTTTTGCTGTCTGATTTATTTTCTTAAGTTTGTTTTGAAAATAATTGGACTCAAAATACATACATTGGAGCACATTCTACTGTGCTATTGTGGTTTTTGCTTCTGAATCAATTTCATACCTGGAAAGTGGAAAGTCATGTTTTCAAATGAAAAATGTAGCAACCATGATGCCACTGCAATGAGAATCTAATCTCTTGAAAAAAGGTATATTCCCACATGAACAACAACAAACAAACAAAAGTATGCTTTATTGCCCCAGAAAAATTCTACAATTTTATGGACAAAGCAAAATATACCTAAAAATAAGACATATCAAAACATTAATCGAAAATAATTTCGACAGGTCAGTGCTTTTTTTTTTTTTTAAAATGTAAATTATCAATTTACCAAATCGTAAAACACACGTTAGAATATAGCATAACATTGCAAACAGTAAATGAATCATGATAACCTTATAAAAGTAAACAAACACACATGTACGAGGTGAATAATTTCGATGACATTGAAATCAAAATTGCAACTATGCGACCTTAAACTCTATGTTATTATAGTTATACAAATAATTGTGATGTTAAACAGAAGGTATATTGAACTAGTGCAGAATGTAGTATACAAAAAGAATTAAATTGTTTTTAATCCAATACCTAACAAAAATAATTAAGTTTTAAGTGAATGTTCGACAGTTCTTTTCCCTATATAATGATTTACAAAATTCTATGCTATGAGTTAGGACATGACTCACAAAAGATTTAAGTAAACAAGCGAGTTTAGTGACAATTTAAAGAGACTTACTCACTGAAAAAAAAATCATTAACGCTGTAAAGTGGTCTCTCAATGAGGTATGCTTTGGTGTTTTTTCGAAATTGTGCAAGCATAGGGATAGATTTTAAATGTACTGGCAGATTGTTGTAAAGTTTTATGGCGTTGTAAATAATTGATTTTTTTATTAATTCTGTGGAAGGAATGGGAAGATAAATATCATGCCTAGAGTTTCTGGTAGGGTATACATGTTGTGGCCTTTCTGGGAGGGTGTTTATATGTTTTCTCAGCAAACATACCGTTTCCAAAATAAATAATGCAGGAAGTGTTAATATTTCATGTTTTTTGAAATAGTATTGGCAGTGAGCTCTATTATTTAGACCAAACAAATAACGAATGGCTCTCTTTTGAAGCATAAAAATACTACGAAATTGCTCGGTGGTACAGCAGCCCCAAAAGGGAAGGCCATAGCGGAGGTGGGATTCAAATAAAGAGAAATAAGTAAGTCTGGCAGAAGGAACGTCTAGTTCTTTTGAAACTGATCGAATGGCGAAGCAGGCGGTAGAAAGTTTTTTAGTTAAGGTGTCAATATGATTAGACCATTTTAGGTTGCTATTTATATTTAAACCCCGGAATTAAACCGACTCTACGTATTCAATATTGCTGTTATGTACCTGAAGTGGTTGTAAAGTTCCCTTATAAGATAACGCCACCGTTTTATCGACGTTAAAACAAAGCATATTGGAATCGGACCAAGCCTTAATTATAACCAAGTCTTTGGAGATACTAGAGTGTAAAGACGTTGTATCAAAATCACTCCATGTTATGCTTGTGTCATCAGCAAAAAGGGAGATTCTTCCATTAATTTTAAGGTTCGTGATATCATTAATGTATAACAAAAAAAGTATAGGTCCCAAGACTGAACCTTGAGGAACTCCACTTGTAATCAACTTACAATCAGAATCGGAACCATTAGCCCTTACAAGTTGTTGCCTTTTCCCAAGATAAGATTTGAACCAATTTAAAGAAGTACCACGAATTCCATAAAAATGTAGTTTGTTTATCAGAATTTCATGACTAACACAATCAAAGGCTTTCGCATAGTCACAAAAAACTGAGGCAGTTGGGTGGTTGTTATTGAGAGATGAGTAGACGCCTCTAAGCAACGTGAACATGGCGTCACTGGTGCACTTGTTGGGTAGAAATCCGAACTGCTCCGGGGATATTATCTGATGTTTCAGGAGAAATGGCATAAGACGGTTCTTCAGTAGCCTTTCGATGATTTTTGATAGCACTGGTAGTAGTGCAATTGGGCGATAATTGCAAGAGTTAGTTTTTTCGCCGCCTTTATGAAGTGGAATAATTATAGCTGTTTTAAGGCAATCAGGGAATACACCTTTTATAAAGGACTCATTTATTAATGTTGTAAGGGCCTCTATGACTGGGAGTGGCAAGTTCAGGAATATTCTAATTGATAGGCCATCAGTGCTACACGAAGATTTACTTTTAATATTATGTATTACCTTCAATAGTTCAGTGTTGCTAACGGGACTTAAGAAAAAGCTATCAGCTAAATTTTTTGAAGGAGGGAGAAACGAAAGAGGGTCCAAACTTGGCGAGATACTAGAGGTAACATTTTTGCTTACATTAATAAAATAATCATTTAGATCATTAGCCCCTGGCAAGATCTGAGTCACAGGGTTTGATTTGTTTCTGAGGTTATTGATGATGGACCAGGTTTCTTTTGAAACGTTATTAGAGTTTGTTAGACGTTTTCGGTAGTGTAATTTTTTTGCTGACTTAATAAGAGTAGTGTAGATCCTCCTATAATTAGAGATATAGTCGAGAATAAGAAAGGAGTCGGTGAATTTTTTTATATATGAGAGCGAGCGCATATTTTTAGCAGAAATTCGTATTCCTTTCGTGGTCCACGGTTTATGCCGCTTAGGTTTGATATTCTTAAGCGGGAAGGCCTTGTTAAAAGCACTTAAAGTTTTATTTAAAAAAGTTCTGAAGTTTGTGTTGACATTATCAGATTCAAAATTCCAATTGGTGTTAAAGCAAATATTATGAAATACTGAGAAATTTGCGGCCGAGAAAATTCTGCCCCGATGGCGAGATCTTGGTAAGGGCCTAATAGGTAAACTAAACCTGGAAATTACCGCCTCGTGATCGGAAAGACCTGAGTTATAGACCTGTGATTGCACCTCTGATGGAGAAAAATCAGACGCCATGTAATCGATGATAGAAGAAGAGTTTTTTGAAATTCTAGTTGGCGAGGATACATGCATTGAAAGACCGAAAGAGTCGAATATAGAAATTAGATATTTCTGGATGGCACAAACAGTAGCATAGTCAATATTAAAGTCTCCGCATAGAATTTTTTTACCTTTAATCGGTAGGCTGTCTAGCAAACTTACCAGGCTATTTAAAAATGATTGTACATCAGAGTTTGGTGATCTATAAATACAAATTACATAAAGATCAAGGTTTTGATTATATACTATAGAGAATTCAAAAGAGCTATCCGCTAACAAATGATCATATTTAGATACCGACATGAAATCTCCATTTAGGGATAGAATCAGTGTTCCCCCATGAGCTGAGTTTTTTCTGTCATATCTAGCTACTGTGGTATACCTCTCAATATAAAAGGGTTCGTTTAGATTCAGCCAGTGCTCAGTAATTGCAACAAGTTGGGGGAACTCCAATTCTTCCAGAAATAGGTACAACTCGTCAGTTTTATTTCTTAGAGAAGCAATATTAATTAGAACCATATTAAGACTAGTAACAACAGGAAGTTTTGAGGAATCTAGTTCCTCAGGACACGTCGTGTTTTCTAAAAATTTTTTTTGGGAGAATTGCTGGTAAAATAATTTTTATGGCATTCTCTGGTCCTCTGAAGATGAATCGATCTCTCCGAAGATATGTAGGATCCATACGCTGCAAGATCCGCTTCCACTTCTGCTGCGTTAAATCCGTAAGCAGCATGAAAATCGAAATATATCTTGTGTAGGGTTCTATAATCTATAGGAATGCCTTCAGAAGCCAAAAACAGCCTGGTGCTTGTATTTGTAAACCCTTCAAAGTGAATTGGCGCAGGTTGGTCGTGCAGGAAGGCGAGATATAACTTGAAGGCCTTTAAAATGGCTGGTTCTCTTAGTCTAGACATGAGGAAACGGTTATCAGAACTTTTTTCGGTTCGCGTAAGCTTCACTGTTGGGGGAGACATTGGATCAAAAATAGGTTCTTGGTCAGTAGGAGCTTTCTTGGAAAGACTATAGCAGTTGTCGCTCAACAAGACATCTGCTTTGCAGGCAGCAATGGCCTCTTTGTCAGAAGATATTATAGTGCCCTTTTGAGAAATTGGAGAGGAGACAACCAGTGAACTGACGGAGCTCGAGTTGGTGGGCAGTTTTTTCGGTGTGGAGGGAGGTGGGAGGTTCGGTGTAGATTTTTCTGTAAGTTCGGATACAGCTGACCGTTTTATTACTACGCCATGTGGCCATAGATTGCTGTCTAAAAGCTTTTCAGCTGACTTTTTTGACTGAGTTCCAATTTTAAAATCAATGTTTGAGATATGATTGATTAGGTGGTAGCATCGAATAAACTCTGTAGTCCCAAGCTTTTCCTTAACGTAGTGAACTATGTTGTTAGGCGTAAACCCTGCAGGAAGATTTCTTACGACTACATAGTGCCACCGTTGTGTATTATTACAAGCCAGCTTGCTGGAGCCTTCAGTAGTACTGGGAATATCCGTAGGTGTTACCTCAGTTTGTGTAGAGGCGGTGGAGCAGGTAGTTTCCATAGTTGGTGTAGGCAAGGGTATGGTGGTAGGGTATGTATTTTTGATATGCTTACACTTATGTTGGCTTTCATATTTGGAGTATAACTCCTTTACCAAGTCAGTTACACAAGTTAGGTTGCTCTTAATGTTAGCAATACCTGCTTTTAATTCAATTGAAGAGGAGTCCTGTACTTGGATTTTTATCACTTCTTCGGCATTGTTGAAGAGGATTTGGGAAATATTGAAAATATTCTGTTCCATATCACTTAGAGACTTTAATAACATATCTGGTTTGTAAGCGGAAAACTCCCTCGAGAGATTATGGATATCGTCAATTTTTTTCTCCATGAGATCCCACCTGGATTCACTCTTCACTAAAATGTCATACATTTCAGAAATTGTCGGTACACTACTTGACAATTGAGATACACGGTTTGCGACTGAATCAAAAAGTTCATGTGGAATCAAATTTTGAGATACCTTTGTGATTTTATCGTTGAGATATTTCAAACTAGGGGAGTCGCACAGGGCGCAGAAAAATCGGAGGTGGGTTGATTTTTGTAATATCAAGATTTTTGTGGTAGCCTTATCAAGGCCCGTGCAATTCATGCAAAAAGATCGTTTACACTCGCCACTACAACGAAGTTTATTGTATTTGTCTTTCTCTGAAAACTCTTTACGGCAATTGTCACACTTGTATTCAGCCATATTTAGAAAATGAATAATTCGAAACAAAAATACACAGCGAAAACAAAACAGAACAAACACACGTACTGCGAAGCAGCTCGACTGCGAGGAACGCAAAACAAAGCACACCCGAACGGTACCGCAGTCGAACTGTGAACTTGAAGATAACTGGTTTAAACAACACAAAACTCATACAAACTATCTAAATTTCTGTGTACTTAGATCCAAGTGTAAAAGACGAAATAGTGAATGCCACAGTGATCATGTCAATTGTGCTGAGTGCTTAAGTGCTAAATTCAGCTAGGGACTGTTCATCTTATCCTAGTGTCATGGACAATCAGGGTAGAACTTCTAGTGATGCTTCTCAGACTGTTGACCTCTTTACTGGCTTCTTTTCTTCAGTTTATAATGATGCTAATCCAAATGACCTTTCCAATTTTTATTATGGCAAAATTGTGAACTCACATGACTGTGATATTCACTTACCAAAAGTGTTTATACATTAACTAAGAAGGATTTCCATTCAATCTGCTCTTCAAAAACTTCTTGATAAGTTAGAACAGTTAATGTCTCAGTGTAAAAAACTGCTAACCTCAGAAAAACATGGATTTTTCCCAGATCAATCTACCTCTTCAAATTTACTCTATGTAACTATCACATCACAAATGCACTCGAGAGGTCTCTCCAGATGGATTACATCAGGGTCTGCCATAGTTAGTACTATTAATGATTTATTTATTTATTTATTTCAACGGGCTAAAGCCCAATTTTAATACAAAATAGTAAAAGTATAAGTACAAGAAACTATGCCTAACCTAAGGACATATAACCTAAGAAACTTAACAAATACAAATACAGGTACAGGAATAATCACAGATAACAATACAAGGTTTCAAAACGATTTTTACTATAAAAATAATAGGAACAAATACTAATTAATAGATACTGAATGCTTAACTTGTCCCCTAAATGTAGTTCGACTGGGGAAGAAGTCAAGACCTGCCGATTCTTTGTTGGCATTTCTAGCACATCTGGTGAGGAAAGAGTTATAGCCATAGTTAGTTCTATGAGGAGGTTCATAAAATGTGGGGGATTGCCCGGTCCAGCGATGCTAAGCATGAAGTCCCAATTCACTGAGCAATAAGGGGCAAGAGTAATTAGAATGAAGAAGATCATAGAAGACCAATAGATCCTTATGCAAACGACGAGTTTCCAATGTTATGAGGTTCAAGGAAGTTTCAATATTTCTATAATTGATGGGTTCTTGAATATTTTGTTTAAGTGAGATATATCTCAGAAATTTGTGTTGTACTCTTTCAATTGACTGAATGTGGATATTGTAATATGGAGTCCAGACACATGAAGCGTATTCCAAGTATGGTCGTACAAGAGAACAGTAAAGGAGCTTAATGGCTGTCAAATCATGGAAATCCCTAGTGCATCTCCTAATAAAACCCAACATCTGCAGAGCCTTAGAAGTCACTGATGAAATGTGCGGAATATAACTTAGTTGAGTATCTAGTATCACACCTAGATCTTTAATTTGGGAAGTAGACCTCATTGGAGTGTCATTGACCAAATAGACATGGTTAAAGTAAGGTGGATACCTCCTACGACTGAAGGTCATTGAACAGCATTTGGACACATTCAGATCCATTGCATTGTCAGCACACCAGGTTACAACTCTGTCCAAGTCATTCTGAAGTTTAGTGCAGTCACCCGTTGAATCAATCCTCATGAAAAACTTCAAGTCATCTGCAAAAAGAAGGAAATGAATATGATGGAAGCAACTTTTGATATCATTTATGTAGACATTAAACAGAAGGGGTCCAAGGTGAGAGCCCTGTGGGACGCCAGAAGGTACCTTAATTTCTTTGGATTTAAAGTTGTGTACTCTTACTATCTGAGTTCTATCAGTAAGATAGGAATGAAGCCACTGAAAAAGTGGTCCTTGCACTCCCATTTCTGCCAGTTTACCCAAGAGGATTTTATGGTTGACTCTGTCAAAGGCTTTGGCAAAGTCGGTGTACAATGCATGGACCTGCCCACCATCCTCCAAAGTCTTTGACAGAAAATTAGAAAAGGAAAGCAAGTTCAGCTCAGTTTATTTGCCTGACAAGAAACCATATTGTTCATCTATCAATTGACTTGTCATACCAGCAGTCAGGAAGTTACACAAGAAACTCTCAAACATTTTTGGAATTACACTGATTATACCTATTGGTCTGTAATTATTAATCTGTGAGCTTTCACCCGACTTTAAGATTGGGGTGATAAAACTCACTTTCCAAAATGAAGGAAACTCTCCAGTACAAAGGGACAAATTAAAGATGTGAAAAAGTGGACGTGCCAATAAGAAGCTAAAATTTTTTAAAAAACTGGGAGGTAAACCATCAGGCCCGGGACCCTTATTTGTATTCAATGTGGATAGTTTGGAATAGATATCTGAAATAGTAATGCTAAATTGAGATAGATTAACATTATTTAGATAATTAAAGAATATGGGGCTATTGAGTGCATCATTAGGTGGTCTATTGTCATACATTTCAGAGAAATACTCAGCAAAGAGATCAACAATCTCCTCACCCGATGACGCTTTTAGGTCCCCATAATACATATCCACGGGAATTCCCAGTTTTTTCTTAGTTATTCTTAAGTGATGATTCAGTGAAAAAACATATTCACTATAGCATTGATTTTTAAGAGATTTACATTTGGCTCTAATTTCAGAAAACTTCACATAATCTGTGTATAATTTAGATGTTAGAAATTTTTTATGTGCTTTTTTCTTATCAATTATACTATCTTTCAATTCCTGGGAAAACCAGTAAGGAAATTTTTTAGATGTATACTTTTTTAAGGGGACAAAACATTCAATTGTTAAATACATAATTTCATAAAAAATATTCACCAAGTCATCAAGAGTTTTATTTAAAAATAATAAATCCCAGTCAAATTGTTCCATAAAGTCCATCGCAGCATTTAAGTTAATGGATTTAAAGTCTCTGTAGAAACCATCGCCAATCAATCCATAATCACTGGAGTGCTCACCGAGCCGCAAAGTAAAATGTAGGGGTGGGTGGTGGGCGTCAGGCCTTAATAGTGGTTCATCTGCAAGCATGACTGATGTATCCAGGTCCCGAACAAATACCAAATCCAAAAGATTACCAGTAGCATTCAGAACAGAGTTTATTTGGTGAAGATTGTGGAAGGAACACATATCTGAGAGAATTCCAAGGGATGTTACTTCATTTGGAGCTGCTTCTGGTGAGGCAACAGTGACTGATGCGAATTGGTCTTGAGTCCATTAACTGTGTGGCAAGTTAAAATCACCCATAACACAAACCTCAGAGTCTGGAAACTCCTCGGTGAGTCTTTCCAAGTTGTTAGTAAATAAGGAAAAGTTCTCAAAGGGACTTCTTGGAGGCAAGTAGACAGTACCTAGTATGTACTGGTTGGCCCCTGTTTCAATCTGTACAAAGAGTTGTTCAATATTGGGGTCAGATGCCAGTACCCTGCTTCTTACACTCTTGTGGACGGCAATTAGAACACCACCGCCCCTAGAGTATTCACTAGTTTCGAGTGACCGATCCCTTCTGGATATATTATAATCCAACATATGTAACTATCCATCATGATAATCGCTAGTTAACCATGTTTCATTAAATACAATTACTTGATACTGGGAAAAGGATGCATTTTCAAAGAGAGAATAAAGTTTAGTGCGGAGTCCCCAGACCTTTTGAAAGTAAACGAGCAGGTTCGAAGGAGTACCTGTTAGTTTTTTGGCATTATCTTCGGTATGCCTTTGACGTATCTTATTGTGAGATTTGACTCACCATCAAGCATTCTCTGCTTTAATTCATTTTTCAAATTATTGAGGTTTGTGCGTTGTTGTGGTGTGAGATCAGACTCTAGGTAGATTTTTTGAGTTCTATCCAGTTTTTTCTTATTTTTTAAAATTAGTGGAATGATGTCAGGGTTCTGAAGGGTGACCTTCAATGAACAATATCCATTTTTATTTCGTTTTCCCAGTCTATTGGACTGTAAAATTTCGATAGGCAAATCAATCATACTAGTAAGAATGTTCTTGGCTTTTTTGCAGATCTTCATCATCATTGACCTCAGGTAAGTTAAAAAACATTAAATTTGCTGACCTTTTTTGCCGTTCTGAGATTTCCATTAGGACACTGTCCTGATCGTTTTGACTAGGCTCCTGTGGCAGCAACATTGCTGGACCTGATTTTAGGGATTTTACATCCGATCTTATTTCCTCCATAGCAGTCAGAAAAGTAGTCTCCATGCTCTTCATCTCTTGGGCAAATACTTTGACTTGTTCCATGCACCCCAATATATTTTCATTTGTGACTTTTACACCAGCCAGTTGATGCTCAAGTGCGGAAACACGTTCAGGGAGGCGGTAAAGTTCTTTCATAAGTGGTGCGCACTCTTTACACAGGTAAGGAATAACGCGGCTTGACAACATGAGGAATCGAAGTTCAGTGGCACTTACATCAGAACATCTCTTACACAATACTCTATGGCAGAAATCACAAGGGTAGCCAAACACATCATTTGAGTTTTTAGTCTCCTTAAAATAGCATAACTGGGAACACTTAAAACAAGTGCCTGACATTTTGAGGTTAAAATGTTTACAAAATAACAAAAATCCAAAAACTATAAGTCTAAGGCACTAACTATGTCCAAACTGCTGCAAACACTCTTGGAGGTAATAACAACTGTGTATTAGAGATTTATGGTATAAAAACAATTATTCGTGATATATTTCCTCAAAAAAAACAGCACATTTCCACACACGAAAAACATAAACAAACAAAATTATAACCTAATATAATAGATAATGATGCAAAAATGTTACAGTTTTGGAAGTTGTTTCATGGTGTAACACGAACTTAATACATTTAAATACCCAAAAACGTTTTACTATTACCTTTAGTATATCTAAGATGCACTTGGAATATAATTGCTACATTGGGAATGATTTTTGACCTAGGAAATCAAGTGCAAACAGTTTGAGTGTTTATATTCAAACTATTGTAACTAAGACAATAAAAATATTGGGATTTGTACTTCATAATAGCCTAGGTTTCTCAATCAAATCAAATCTTGATTAGGCATGTTTGACTTGTAACCCATTCTATAATAAGTCTATAGTATTGGTTGAAACAGGTCACAATATATTTTTACGTAGATTAACTTATAGATACAATCTAGGTTATGAAACAATGACATTCAAAGATACTTAAAATTTTCCATAAATAAACAAAAAAAAATAGTAAGGATGTTTTTGAAAAAAAAAATTGACAGTTTCTATGAATAGTTACAACACTAGTTCAAAACACTATATTTTAAACCAATATAGTGCTGAAAATGATTTGTTTTAAGAAATTAGCCACTTTCAGGAAAGTGTTGTATTGAATAGTTACTGGTAGGATTTAAGAACCCTCAATTTTTGAAAATTTCTTGATTTTGTTATGAAGCGCATATCATAAACCCGAAACATTGAAGAAAAGAATGTTTGGATGGATTAGTTTCAATGGATCCCAACTATATTGAAAGACAGCAAAGTTGGGTCCACTTGGGGGTATTCTATTTTATATTAGATGAAATATAATCTGTTTTTAGTACTGCTTACCTGAACATTGAAGTAATTTGAGTAATTTTTCCGGGATACCAATTTGACATGCAAAGGGTATTAATGAAATTTGCTTTAAACTCTGGACCAGAATAATCAAGTTCATTAAATACAACTATATCTTTTTCAGATAGAATTCTTAGAGTGTCTGGAAGAAGATCTTTCCAACTGAAACTAGTAACATAATTAACTTTAAAAACTGATTTGTGCCACCTTTTTGGTGATATTAGTTGTGTATAATAACCTACTTTATTTTGACGTGTTTGTAATGAGTATTTCATTTTAATTTGTGTAATATTTAATTTTAGAGTGTGATATGTGTGTATTGTATTGTTGAGGTGTGTCCCACTACTGGCATAAAAACAAATGTACATTTACTGAAATGTTATTTTGAAATAATAAAAAAAGAGTAAGGCTCAAATATGTCTATGGCACAGCTTTTCTTCATTTTCCCATTTATTTTTTTATGATAAACCTGGTATATTTACAATAATGGAAAGAGTCATATCTATTAAAAGTAAAATCTACAAAATGTCTCAATTTAAAAAATGTATGTTACATTTATACATCTGACAAATGATAGTTTGTTTATATTGTTCTAAAATTACAAAATATTTGTCAACTAGAAATACAATTTGTTATAAATTAATTAAAAATTCATCTTAGAACTAAAATATTCTGACATTGCCTTTTCACTGTTAAATACTATTTTGTTGGCAATAAATATATAATTAAAAAGTAGCAACAATAATGCTGATTGCCTTATGTTTCTTGTTACCCAATGTAGTGAAAATAATTTAATTAAAAGCTCATAAAAATGTGATAATCAATTAACTGTATTATTCTTACCTATTGGCTGAATTGGAATTGTTTGACCTAATACTATTAAGACAAAAATTACAAATATCAAGAAGATGTTCTGTCTTCAATTTCGTCAGATCCATGCACAGTCTTTGTACCAAATTAGATGATTGCCTGGATGAAAAGAATTCCCTATCTTCTAATTCATTTAAAAGTGTTAAAATAACATTGATTCGTTTTTTATGGCAACTCGGGGATATGTGAAAGGCCTTTAGTAAAAAGTCCCAAATACGAGGAAACGCTGAGCTGCTCAGTGATTTTTTTACAAGATTTTCCAGCTAAAATGAATATACACAATGAAGCAGTCCACTGCTTATTTAATTTATACGGTTTTCCTACCTCTTCTTCGCTACTTTTAAATATTAATTCTTGCAAATTCGACATTTCTTTTTGAGATCCATACTTTAGAATATTTTCTTCCAGCGTTTCCATTTTGAATTAAATAATATTATGGTATAACAGCATTTAAAAACAATAAACCGCCAAAAAATTAAGAAGATTAGTCATAACATAACCAACAATATTTTACTCTTCCTCTTATTTTTCTGGCACTTAACTCTAATTCTGAGACGATCTGCCAGCCTAGTTAAGCAAATTTTTACTATTAAGCGGTGTTATCAAAACTAATAATCTCCGATTTTAATGATTTTTGGTGCATTGATAGATTTCACGCAACGCACTCCGCCAAAGTATTAATACCAACCAGTGCTGAATTCAATTATAAAATAAATTTAAAAAAGCTGCTAAAATTATTCTAAAACTAATCAGCTTTGGGCGCGCTTACTTTTTTAGCGTATTTCTTGGCGCATAAAACCACAAAGTGCTTAATTGACATACATCTGCAATATTAGTTGGCCCAAGAAGTTTTTTTTTGGTCTTTCGAATCGCCTCGTGAAAAGCAGACTTCTATGTTTTTACCATAAGTGGTTCCACATTTTCGGGTTTGCTGCTTTGTTTCGGAGCTCAACTGCTCAGTGACATGGCAAGAAAGGAAGCAGACGCTGTGAACGTGTGAGATCTAATTGTTCCTGCGATTTATCCTGTGCGTCTGCCCAGTTCTACATAGAGTATTAGCGTAATTATTGCTAGATGCGGAAGTAGGAGGAATGAGGAAATAGCTTGAAAGAAAAGGTCATCTCGTGATACCAGTAATACTCTCAAGGGGCACCTAGTGCAATCCAAGATGCATTTCAAAGATATAAAACAGGGAATATTTTAAAAATATGTCTGTAAGAATCGTGGTAATTCGAGAGATTAGAGCTCGCCAACCGGACTTCCCGCCGATAACGTCTCCAAATTGGAATAAGGTGTAAATTTTCTGGGAAAGTCGCCCCAGCTTAAATTAAGCCCCGGACGAAAAGCAATCTGATAAGTAAACTGGTAGCCACGTAAAAGTAAGTTTAAACAAATTGTCCAAAAAAAAGAAATGAAGAAGAACATAAGTAAATAAACATTCGTTTAGGTTAGGTCAAAAAAAACATTTACTTTATTAATTAAACTCTAAAATTCCGAAACGAATTTACAAAAATGAGTAAACCCAAAAAAACACGCAAAAGGTACGAGACTGATTCAGAATCTAGCCTCGACAGTGAGGAAGAAGCGCGCAGAAAAGATCTCAAGGAACGAGATGAATTTGCTGAAAGGCTCAAAAAAAGGGATGAAGGCAAAACTAGGAATATCGTTCATGCTTCTGATCGAAGGGCTTACGAAGAAGCAGCTAAAAGACTTCAGTTGGAAAATGCCGAAAGGGAGAAGATCATTCCTAAGCTCAGAGTTGAATCAAGACGGAAATATTTGGAAAAGCGTAAGGAAGACAAACTATTAGAACTAGAAGCTGACATTAATGATGACGAGTATTTATTTGAAGAGGAAATGTAAGTAAACATTTTACACTTTTTTATTTCCTCTTTTTTTAAAATGTTTGTAAAAAAAATACATTTTGTAAATTGCATAAGATTAGTTGTAGAAATTGTAGCAACCTTATTAGGGAATGTCACTGGTTTAATACAGTTATTTAAGCTGTGTTTGACGAAATTACAGAACGGATTTTAATTGATTTTTGGATTTAATTACCTATTTCGTATTGTGCATTGTGACAGGTTTCCAACTATCATAGATTGGTTTAGTCTTGTTTTTTTATAAATATGTCATCAATATAGAGCAGTATTTTTTTAAAAGATAAAGTTCTTTCAAAGTACTCTTAATATATATTAAAATGTTTTAGATTAACTGAACGAGAGAGGAAAGATAGACAACATAAGAAAGAACTGTTGAGACTTGCACAAGAACATGAAAAAGCAAGGGAACTGGAGAAGGTTCAAAGGTATCATATGCCTAGAGATTTGGGAAAAGATTCTACATCAGATTATGTGGAAGTTGATGAACTTGAAAAAGTGCCACAATCAGAACAGAAAAAATGGGAGAAAGATCAAATGGCATCGGCTGTTTTTAAATTTGGTGCTAAAGACGCACTGAAGAAGGATGAATATGAATTATTATTAGAGGATCAGATTGATTTTATTCAAGCGTTACAGATGCCAGGTTTGTACATAAATTAATCAATTTATTGAAAGTCAAAACAAAACTAAAACATTTAAAAAATCAATTTATTATTTTTTCTTTGACATAACTCAAAATTATATGGTTTATATAACTTCCTTCAAAATAAGTTTGGGCTACTGGAAAATGCTATAAAATGTTTGTACATGAATCCTTAAAAAAAGATTAGGACTAATTTTGCTACATACCTAGTGGAATGTATTGAAAATCCATTGCATTTTTGTTTTATATATACAGAATATATTCTGGATATCTTTGGTATTTTTGTCATTTTACCAATTCTATTTGTAAGTTATATTTCCATAATTTGTATACAATCATTAAATCATGTATCTGTTATCGTCTTTTTGTATTAACTTTATACCGAGAATCGACCAGAACTGCACAGAAATTGAAATTTTTGTCTCTCTTCTATTTTTGCACAGATGTGTCGTCTTGTCCTCCAAAGTAGGTCCCATCTAAAGCGATTTAGTTGCACCATAGTACCTACAGATGGCGCCACCGGTTGCCTATTTCCCTCGTCGACTTTCAAAGTCGAATAGCGTGACGCCTTGTTTGTTTCAGGGTTTGGGTATTTCGGTTTTAATATCTATACCCCCCCACCAAGGAAACTGCCTGATGAGCTTTGACGGGGCAGATGGCCCTTGGCCCTGGAAACTGACATAGGTCATGTTTTGGTCGATTCTCGTGGTATATATATATATATATATATATATATATATATATATATATATATATATATATATATATATATATATATATATATGATATATATATATATATATATATATATAATATATATGGGAAGGAATAATATATATATATATATATATATATATATATATATATATATATATATATATATATATATATATATATATATATATATATATATATATATATATATATATATATATATATATATATATATATATATATATATATATATATATATATATATATATATATATATATATATATATATATATATATATATATATATATATATATATATATATATATATATATATATATATATATATATATATATATATATATATATATATATATATATATATATATATATATATATATATATATATATATATATATATATATATATATATATATATATATATATATATATATATATATATATATATATATATATATATATATATATATATATATGTGTGTGTGTGTGAAATTAATATTGTATCTTTTTAAGGATCTAAAGGCAAAGTTAAACAAGAACGAGAATTGTCAGAATCTGAAAAGAAAAAATTAACCATTGAAGAGACAAAGAAAAGTTTACCAATTTTTCCTTTTCGAGAGGATTTAATTCAAGCTGTTCGTGAACATCAAGTATTAATTATTGAAGGCGAAACCGGTTCTGGAAAAACCACACAAATCCCACAGTATTTACATGAAGCAGGTTTTACAGAGGATGGTAAGCAATGTATACAACTAAATCTAATGTTAAGACTCTCAAAAATGACCATACTCAATAATCAATACCAAATTTATTTAGTCAGGCCGCACACCTAAGCCACAAATGTTGCGCCACAAATGCTTCTCCACAAATGTGTCGAACAGCATTTAACGCTTGCCTGTATTTAAATTAAGATTCGCACACTTAAGATACCTTTGCCGGCAGAAGACATTTGCAGCCAGGCACCAGCTACTTCCCATAGAATCAACTTGTTCGATATTTGTTGCGGCGTGTCGCGTTTTTTCAAATAAAATGAAAGACGATATAAATGAAACTATATTCTTTATCCAAGAAATAGAGAAATATCCTCAGTTATATGATCACACTTTATCAGAGTATAGTAACAGGAGGACGACAGAGTTGACTTGGGCAAAAATAGGGAAAAAGTTTAATGAAACAGGTAAGTATAATATACAGGGTGTTCCACATTCGATGGTACATCAGAAGTTTATGGGAACCGTCCAGCAGATTATTTTGAAATTTTGGTTATGTACAACGTGATAAAAAACTCTGGTCTATCGTTCTAAAATATTTTCCACAACGCGATGTTGCCGCTTCAACCCAAAACTGTTGGATACATTGCTTTTTTAATTGAACACACAGCATATTTTGTATTGTCCTGAATATTTTAAACGCACTTTTTGTATTATGTTGCCTATTCCTAAATTCCACCGTTTTTGAGAAAATGGCATTTCAAAATTCACATTTTTCACAATTTGAAGCCCTGTAACTTGCGATAGGTACAGGGTAGACTATTCAAGGGGGCACGTCTGATTTATGTCTAAAATATTAAGATAATTTAAAATAAAAGGAAGTGTAATGATTTTTTTTGACGGAATGATTTCATAAAATAGACGCGCCGCGCCGTTTTCAAAACTCCACCCTGTACCTAGGTGATTTGGTGTTATAATTTTGTAACAAAAATACAGTACAAGTATACATATTTATTCACTTCTGAACAAAATTATAATAAAAAAAATCAAACTACATAGTTATCTTGCCAAGGTACAGAACCATAAGGTTTTACAAAATATTGAGACAAATAATCTCTATTTTGGATGGCTTGGTCGCTAGGCCTTCCTGGATTTTGACTTACATAACTTTTAAGGTTTAAAATATTTTCCATCGATGTATTTTCTCCAGAGAAATTGGGATGCACTTTTTCCTTTATTTTTATAAAATTATGTAAAACACAAGCAGCTTTTACAATTTTGATACTTTTTGTCACTGAACATGAAATAGGGGTCTCAAACACACGAAACTTTGAGACAAGCATGCCAAACGCGCATTCTACAATTTTTCGACCACGAGATAGTCGATAATTGAATATTCTACGTATGTTAGTCAAATTTCTTTGATTATAGGGCCTAATGATATTTACACATAAGGGAAATCCCTCATCTGCTGCGAAATAGTATGGAAATGAGGGGCCCAATTCTTCTCCCGGCAACGGTGACGGATTCGGAATGTTTAGAGTATTGTTTAAAAGTGATCGTCCAAGGCTTGAATTTCTGAATACGCCAGAATCATTATTTTTACCAAAATCTCCGACATCAATACTTGTGAACAAACCATTTGCATCTGCACATGCCATAAGATTAATGGAAAAATATTCTTTATAGTTGAAGTATGCAGATCCGGTGTTTGCAGGTTTCTTAATACGGATGTGCTTACCATCTATTGCACCAATGCAGTGTGGTAAATTCCACAATTCCAGAAACTTTTCAGAGATTTCCAACCAGTCAGTTGTACTTGGTTTTTTCATATATAGCGGTTGCAAGACTTGCCATATAATGTCACAGCCTTCGTCAATTATTTGGCCTATTGTTGTTTCACCCCTCATAAAAACGTACGACATGGATCGAAATGATGAGCCTGTGGCCAAAAACCTAAAAGATAATTATTGGTGATGGAAATTTTTTAAAATTCTTAATTGAAAAAATCCCTTTATTAACTATTCCATGTTCTACTTAACATAATTTTTTCCAGGTGATGCTTGCAAGAGCAAGTGGAAAGGAATACGATCGTCATACATTCGCAGTCTTAGTACTAAAGGTAAGAGTGGATCTAGTGCTGGTTCGAAAAAACCGTACTACTTAGCACAATACTTGAAATTTCTGAATGCATTCAGAAAAAGCTATCCCCAAGAGGGAAATCTGCAATATCAACCTCCTAACCAAGAACCAGAAAATCTGAATGGCGAATCGCAAATGTCCAATGCAGAAACCGGAACTTATGAAGCTGATTCTATAAATAGTGACCCCAGAGATAAAGAATTCTCTACAGATTTTGATGATCTAGGCGAGAGTCAATACTCGTTTCGACCTGATACACCCGCTGCAGGTCCCTCTACTACCGATACTACCGATCAACAAACAGATATAAGCAGTCCAGTGAATCCATCGAGCCCAGCTCTTGCTATGAAACTACTCGGAAAACGGGTGAAAACAAGTTCTTGTAATACAAAAGGACTTAGTGCTGTGGATAAATGCGCAATTGATTATTTTAATGCAAAAAAGAAAAAAGCAGAAGCAGTAACTGGTTCACCACAGTTGAAACAAAGTTCTTGTGAGTTGTTTCTCTTAAGTCTTGTGCCTCAAATGGAATCCATGACTCCAAGGCAACAGCTTTCCTTTCAAAAAGGCATTCTGCAGTTAGTTGAAAACATCAAATATCCAGTACTATCGGTTCCTAATCAACAAAACCATGCACCAACTCCTGCAGGCTCGTATTACAATTACGTATTACAATTACAATTACAATTACAATGCATTTCCTTTAGAATACGCAGAACAGCAGACCACTCACCTACAAGATCTTTCACCTACAGAGTCATCATATTCGAATACACATTCACAGCAAGTTGTTCACCTACAAGATGTGACACGTGCACAGTCATCATGTTCGCAGAAAATCATTCACCTACAGGATATTCCTCCTGCACAGTCTTCGCGTAGTCATTCGCAGCAGACGACTCACATACAAGATCTTACACCTGCACAGTCATCATGTGCGCGTACTCATCCGCAGCAAATCATTTACCTACAGGATGTTACTTCTGCAGAGTCACCGCATACACATTCGCAGCAAGTTGTTCACCTACAAGATCTTACACCTGCACAGTCATCATGTTCGCAAACACACCCGCAAAGTTAGAGTTACATGTATTTAATTTTTTCAAATTTTTTATTTCCTTACCTTAATATAATCAATAAACGTTCTTCAGCAGAAACTGACTCTCTGAATTTCGTGTCCTCCTTTTTTAAGCTCGGGCCAACCAACTCAAATAATAATTTGTATGTATTAGGTAACATTCTATAATATGATTGGAATTTTTCTTCATCACTCAGTAACTGCTTTGTTATTTCAAAATTTCCCTTAGTAGAGCAACCCTCATTATAGGGATGAACCCAGTAGCGTCGTTTTTTTCGGTTTTGTCTTAATAATTGCCACATAATAAAATCATCATCGTCAGAAGACGAGGACGACGTCATGGTATAGAAATGCGCTAGAGAACTACTCCGTGCTGGTGTGCGGGCTCGTACCGCATTTGTAAGAAGTTTACAAATGTTGAACGACATATGTGGCAAGACATTTGTGGCGCCAACATTTGTACCTTAGGTGTGCGGCCTGACTTATGAAAACAGTTTGATGGGGATATGTTGCTATAGGAACAAGCATAAATAAATTAGATTTTCTATTAAATATAATATTTTTTATAATTTCTTTTTTTAGAGAAGAAGATTGGTTGTACACAGCCTCGCAGGGTGGCTGCTATGTCAGTAGCAGCTCGCGTAGCACAAGAAATGGGTGTTAAGCTGGGGAATGAAGTTGGTTATGCAATCAGATTTGAAGATTGTACATCAGAAAGAACTGTAATCAAATATATGACAGATGGTACCTTGCACAGAGAGTTTCTATCTGAACCAGATTTACAATCTTATAGGTGTTTTGCTTTATAATCTAGAATTTGACAAATAATCGTTTGGAGTAATTATAGTATTACCATAATTAACATCACATTAGATCTAATATGAAATAATATAGAGAAAGACCATTTTAATTTTTTTATTTTTAGTGTTATGATTATTGATGAGGCCCATGAAAGGACGTTACACACTGACATTTTGTTTGGTCTTGTCAAGGACATCTCAAGATTTCGACCGGATCTAAAATTGCTGATCTCAAGTGCAACTTTAGATGCACAAAAGTTTTCGGAATTTTTTGATGATGCTCCTATATTCAGGATTCCAGGTAAACATTGTTTTTATAAAGTTTCCTTATTTTTTTTCTTAACATAATGCTATATATGAGTGTTTTTGATGCATATTATTATTATCATCACCATTATTATTGTTTATTTACTATCAACAACAAAACTTCAAAACAGAATGAAGAATTAAAATAATATATATATTTTTTTAAATTTCCTTAGTTACTTACGTTTGCACACAGAGCTGTCGATGATACTTTGGAAAATTATCTAGTTACTAGATAAGTTACTTTTTGAAAAATTATCTGAAGTTACTTTTGATATCTAGTTTTTCTTTAAAAAAAGGAACTTAAATATTTATTTTAAGTTATTTTTAAAGATACTTTTTTGGTTTCTATGTATATTATGTATTAAGTTTCGTAACTTATTAGGTTAGGTAATGTATGCATAGAACATTTCTTTATTTTAAAACAATTTACAGTATAAATGTAAAAGGAAATGAAATGACGTCACAAAATTTTTAAAACTACATTTTAAAAACTACCCTACATCCTACATATATAAATAGTCTTTCAAACAATACGGTTCTAAATCCATGAGAAGCTTTTTAACCTTCACCTTAAAATATTTGTGATTATTTATTACTTTGACACAATTTGGTAGTTTGTTACACATACATATAAACTGGATTCTATTCATTGTACGTCTATGGTATCATAAATAAAATTTGTATTATGAGTAAATAACTATCTCAATAAACTGATTAGGACACAAAAATCTAATTATTACAAAGAACAAATACTACTAAACAAAAACAATCTAAAAAAAATGTATCAACTAATAAATGATGCCACAAATATCAATTCAAAAAAAGGGAAAGAAGCACTTGCCCTCGTAAATAGAGACAACAATTTAATTGATAATATTGACAATATTTCACAAATGTCGCCGTTGAATTGGAACATAAAATAAAAACCCCAAACAACCCTATACGACAAGATTTTTCTAATAATGCATCCATGTACTTGAAACCAGTTACAGATAAAGAAATTATAAAACAAATTGCCTCGTTAAGAAATGATTGTGCTTCTGGCATTGATGAAATATCCTCTAACATTATAAAAATTATTCATTAAAATATTTTGAAACCCTTGGTACATATAATAAACTTAATTTTCACCACAGGTATAGTACCTAACCACTTTAAAAAATCTATAGTCACTCCTATACATAAGTCTGGGTCAAAAAGATGTATTGAAAATTATCGTCCAATAAGCCTTATCAGTAATTTTGCAAAAATATTCGAAAAGTGTTTAAAGGACAGGTTAAAACAACAATTTGGTTTTATTGAAGGGTTGAGTACATCAGGTGCAATGTATTCCCTGTCATCTGATATTACAGAAAATCTTAATACTAATAAAAAATGTCTAGCCATATTCATTGATCTTTCAAGGGTCTTCGACACTGTCCCACACAACCTACTTGTTGGTGTCCTTGAACAGGATGGCATAAGGGGTACAGTGTTGAAAATGTTTGAAAGCTACTACTACAGTGATCCATTAAAAATACAAATTGTCGTTCCACAAGGAACAATTTTAGGACCTATCCTGTTTATAACTTACCTTAACTCTCTCCTAAACTTAGAAATAAATGGTAAACAAATATCATATGCAGATGATACTGTCCTTCTTTTTACGGCTGATGATTGGAATGAGACTAAAACTAAGGCTATTAAGGGTTTTAAAAAAGTAAAGCATTGGCTCGACTCATTTAAACTTTCCTTGAATATTGCAAAAACCAAATACATTGCTTTTTCAATCACAAACTCAAACAGACCTTCATTTAATAATATTGACATAAATGAAAACATAAAAATAAATGAAGTTGACAAAATAAAGTATTTAGGGGTCATAATTGATAAACATTTGAAATGGACAGCCCATATAGAATATCTGACTATTAAAATACGTAAATTAATACACAAATTTTATTTTCTAAGAGAATTTTTAACATCTAAATTATTAACTCAGGTTTATAAATCCTTAATAGAATCTCTCCTTTGGTATGGCTTGATTGTTTGGGATGGCGCTTACAAAAGTAACTTGCACCCGGTCCAGACAATACAGAATTACATTGTTAAGATAATTGTTCGTAAGAACAAGCGTTTTCCAACTAGTCGGCTGTATACTGAAGAAGTTATTGGTCTTAACACATTATATATAATTGAGTGTTGCACGTTTCTACAAAAAAATATTAGATTGCAAAATTTTATTAGCCATTCACACTTTACCCAACAAAATGAAAGTAAACATTTAAATATTCCCATTAATCACAAACATATAAATTTACGTTTTATAAATTACTTGGGACCTAAATTCTATAACATTTTACCTACAAACATAAGAGAAACCGAGAGGATTAAAAATTTTATTAAACTTACCAGAGAACATATATTTACATACATACAGTTTTCTAAAATGAAAATTATATTTTTATGTTTCCACTCATTTTGAATTAAATAGTTATCCAAAACTTTGTGATTTTGAACAGTATGGATCTTTTTCTATAAAAATTCTCTTTCCTACATGTGGTATTCCTTGATACACAATATGTATGTATTTGTATGGTGTTTGTTTTGGTGGTATTGTTGTCTGGTACTCCAAAATTGACTGTTATCTCTGAATATAAATTTGTTTTTGTCTTAATCAGTACATGTAGAATAAATATTGTAATTTGGTATATTTTGTAAATTGTATTTATTTGCCAGTCCATACGGATGTTTCTACATCTAGGCACTAATCTTGATTTAGGTTCTCTTATTATTATTATTATTATTGCAATATCTATTTTTCTGTACACTATTATTGAATAAATCCACTACTACAAATGTTTGTTTTTATGAAGAAATACTAAACATTCAGACAAATACAAAGGATAAACCGTAAAAATATGTTGAGCTTTAAAAACCCCTCTGTTCTACAAGATTGCCTATGATCAAGCCAGTTTATTATTGTTTCAATTTCATCTCAGCATGACTTTTTACTTCATCCCAACTAGACCCATCAAAAACAGCGACCAAATCATCAGAATATGAGATAACAAAACCATTATTCAGCCCAATATCCGTTTCAAATGTTAATATACAGATTACACAACAAGAGATTAAACACTGTCCCTTGTGGTATTTCTGTCATTGTTAATTGTCACCATTTTTTTCTGTTCTCAAAATAACTGGCAAGACGTCCAACACCATGCCACAAACCTCATAAATATTCAAGACATCTGGTAGAACTTTATGTGGCACAGTGTCAAAAGCCTTCGCAAGATCCAGGCATTTTCTATTGTGCTCATAAATAGCATTAAAAGTGTAGATTTTTAAAACATTTATTTATTTATGAATTATATTTATTTTAGGGCGAAGATTTCCAGTCGATATATATTACACCAAAGCTCCAGAAGCTGACTATGTAGACGCCTGTGTTATTTCAGTGCTACAGATTCATGTTACGCAACCATTAGGTGATATTTTGGTATTTTTAACAGGCCAAGAGGAAATTGAAACATGTCAGGAACTATTACAGGACCGTTTGAGACGATTGGGGTCCAAAGTGAAGGAACTTTTAATATTACCGGTGTACGCTAATTTGCCTAGCGATATGCAAGCAAAAATATTCGAACCCACTCCACCGGGAGCTAGGAAAGTCGTGTTGGCGACAAATATTGCAGAAACTTCATTAACTATTGATAATATAATATATGTAATTGATCCTGGATTTGCGAAACAAAATCATTTTAACTCGAAAACAGGTAAATTTACTTTTTTAATATACAAAGTGTAAATTAACACTTGTTCAAAATTGTGTAAGGGTTTTAATAAAATAAAAAAATAAAATAAATAAATAAAAAATACATCTATGTTGTTGAATAACTTGTTGATTAGATGTTATAATAGAGAAGACACTGAAATACTAAAAAAGGCAGTAGAAAATAAAATGAATGAAAAATATGATATACAGGGTGTCCGGATTTGGTTGCAAAAGCAGGGTATCTCGCTTATTTTAAAGATAGAACCTTGCGGTTTACACGAACCTGAGCTAATTTTTTGTGAAACTCATGAAGCCGTAAACAAAATTTTCATAGCCTTCTTCGTTTATGAGATACAGGGCGAAATAGAAAATTTTGCATTTTGGGACCCCCCTCGTATCTCGGTTATCCTTTAACTTAACGCAAAGGGAAAAATTGCTGCTTATGCAGTTTTTTACGCTGGATCTAGTGGCGTAGTCATATTTTTCATTTGAGTTGTTATTTTTTAGATATGACCCAAAGTTGTGTTTTTTTAAATGGGACAGCCTGTATATTTGTCCAGAAATTGATTTGTCCTTTTAAAAGCTTCTTAAAAATATATAATAGTATGGGTCTATTTTAATAAACAACAACAAAAATCCTAATTTTTATAATTATCCCACATTTTGCAGTAGGCCATGCAAAACGATGCCGTTTTCTTTTGTTTTCTTGGAAGCAAATGACATTTCCCATTTTTGTACGCGTATATAAAATATAGAGCTAGTTTTTTGTATTTATTTATTGTGTATTGTATTATTATGGAAGAAAACCAAACTTTCGAACATTATGAAAGGTACGATATGTTAGCTTGTTTTATATTAACTAATGAAAATGTTCAAGCGGCTTCTGAGATGTATTTTAACAGGTAAATAGTTAATTTTTAGGTACGTTGAACTACTATTGCTTAATTTTTATTTAGATATCCAGAAAGGAGGCAACCTAATATATCCAGTTTTTATCGAATAAAAAAGAATTTACTTAATCACGGATCATTTATCAAACCTCATACGAAAACATATAATAGAGAAGATCGGGAGGCTGAGGAAATTACGGTTTTGGCTAATGCAGAAGCTTACTCTACAAACTCTTGTAGGGCCAGTGAAAAGAGCATAGGGATTCCAAAAACTAGAGTTCAAGAAATTCTTAAGAAGCACAAATACCACCCATACAAATTTAGGCTCGTGCAGCACTTACAGCCAGGGGATGCAGAGCGTCGGGTAGTCTTCTGCAATTGGTTTCGAGAAAGATGCGATATGGTTAGAGATTTTGAAAGGAAGGTTATATGGTCAGACGAAGCACATTTCAGTAATTCTGGTATACTCAATAGGCACAATAGTAGATTCTGGTCCCAGGAAAATCAACACCAAATATTTCCCAGAAGACAGCAGGGCAGGTTTGGTCTAAATGTGTCCTGCTTCATATTAGGAACACATATAAAATTTTATATATTTGAGGGAAATCTAACAGCCAATCGCTATATAGAAATTTTAGAGGCAGCTATACCTGAATTACTTGATGGTGTTCCTCTAGCGCAAATTAACGAAATTTATTTTCAACAGGACGGTGCTCCTGCACACAATTCTGGAATGACAAGATTATTTCTACAATAATTTTACCAATCAATGGATTGGAACAAATGGACCTATAAGATGGCCATCTAGGTCTCCAGATTTGTCGATTTTAGATTTCTTTCTATGGGGATATCTGGAAAATAGAATTTACAAAACCACTATGATAATGTCCAAGATTTAGGAAATGCAATAAGAGAAAATTTTCACTATTTACAAAATCATCCCGTTATTTTGCTTAATTCCCTAAAACGAATACGAAAATTGTGCGAAGCATGCATAGAACAAAATGGAAATCAGTTTGAACAGTTCTTTTGATTTCCTTGGTTACTGTAGTTCTTATACGACAGTTGATTTTTGCTGAAAGGCTTGTTACATAATAATTTATTACTGTTTTGTTCTTGTGTTACATAAATCTAGGTAGGTGGTACTTTTTTTGGTGCGAAATTATCAATACATATTTTGATAAATAGATTTAATTACATATTTATTTTGATTTATTGTTAGGATGTAGATATTGTTAACGACTTTAAATAAATGGCAGCATTGTTTTGCATGGCCTACTGCAAAATTTGGGATGATAATTATAAAATTTAGGATTTTTGTTGTTGTTTATTAAAATAGACCCATACTATTATATATTTTTGAGAAGCTTTTAAAACGACAAATCAATTTCTGGACAAATATACAGAGTGTCCCATTAAAAAAAACACAACTTTGGGTCATATCTAAAAAATAACAACTCAAATGAAAAAGATGACTACGCCACTGGATCCAGCGTAAAAAACTGCATAAGCAGCAATTTTACCCTTTGCGTTAAGTTAAAGGATAACCGAGATACGAGAGGGGTCGCAAAATGCAAAATTTTCTATTTCGCCCTGTATCTCATAAACGAAGAAGGCTCGTGAAAAATGCAAGGTTCTATCTTTAAAAATAAGCGAGATACCCTGCTTTTGCAACCAAATCCGGACACCCTGTACAGGTGCCTAAAATGAAATTGCCAAGAATAAAAGTAGTTGGGTACAAGGGTCCACTGAAAGGAAAAGAGATCGAAGAGTCTATCAGAAATCAGAACAAGTGGATAGAAGAACAGGACAAATTTACAATAACATACGAAAAATTTATAAAATATAAAAGAACGACAACAATTTTTGCTGAATGCAGTGCAACTTTGTTTTACAAGATGATGCAGTATGGTAAGGTTTTTATCGGATAGGAATGATTTTTAGTTTTGAAGACCTATCAGTCCCAAGATGCTACAACTGCCAAGGATTTTTCCACAGAAGTAACGAATGTAAAAATAAACAAAGCTGTGTTAAGTGTGCGGAAGACCATGATAGCCTTTCATGTCATGAAATATCGAAAAAGTGTCAGAATTGTGTAACTGCAAATTTAACATACAAAACAAAACATGATATTAACCATGCATCAAATGATGAAAACTGTCCCTCTTATAAATACCAACTCCAAATATTAAGAAGTAAAATAGACTATGGTACATATAGTGATAATGTTAATGGGTAGCTTAGAATTAGGTTTATTTAAGGACATAGAACAAGAACAAAGAAAACTAGAATGTGTGAAGGAAGTTAGGTATAATGTAGATGAATTCCAGACTATACATAAGACCTTTAGTTTCAAAAAACATATACCAAATATCTTAGCATTTTTTAAGCAAGATGACAACATCTATGAAATAAAAAACTTTACTATTCCTGGTTTTCATACAGTGTTTAATAACAGGACTGAAGAAAGTAAAAAACTGGCTGGATAAACATACATTAACTCTTAATAACACAAAAACTGTCTATATTGCCTTTTCATTAACCAAAGCAAATCGTCCCCACTATAACTCAGTTTCATTGCCTGACTACAGACTTACTATAAAAGAAACCGTATCAACAAAATATCTCGGAGTTACTATAGATAACCATCTAAAATGCTCAAAACATATTCATAATTTAACTAACAAATTGAGAAGTTTAATTCATAAATTTTATGCTATTCGAAATATATTAACTGCCAAAATATTAAGATTGATCTATAAATCATTGGTGAGTCATTGTTAAGGTATGGCATAATTGTATGGGGGGGGTTTATGATAATGTTCTATGTCCACTCTCTGTAACTCAGAATTACATTCTTAAAGTGATCAATTTTAAAAACAGATTATATTCAACTAGTCTCCTCTACAATATGAAGATATCTTAAATGTTAAATCTTTGTAATATTGGCCAATTGTATATTTTGCTTTAAATCCAACAAGAACTACATTGATCACTGTTATTTAACCAGAAACAACACTAATCAAATGCTATCAGTTCCTTATAGAAAATGTGATGTAATCAGAGATTTGCTGATGTTATAGCACCTAAGATCTATAATTTGCTTCCTAATGAAATTAAAAAAATTGTAAATATGAAACGTTTCATCATAGAATGTCGGACGTTTATTTTTCATAATAAAAATCGCCTTATTAATGTTCTTTAGTTAATTCTGATTGTATATATTAGGTTCTTATATATGCCAGGCTATACAAATGTATAATTACATAGTTAATTTCTTTACAATTAAGTAATTATGTGAGTTTAATATTGAGGTACATACAGATGATCCTTTCATCTAGGTACCCTCTACACAAGTAAGGCAACTATTTTGTTTAGATTTAAGCATTATTAATTGCGTATTTTATTGTCCGAATAAATAAATAAATAAATATGTAATAAAGGATCCAAATTAATTATTTTCTAGGTATGGAAAGTTTGATGGTAGTTCCTATATCAAAAGCTTCGGCAAATCAAAGAGCTGGTCGAGCCGGTAGAGTGGCTGCAGGAAAATGTTTCAGGTTATACACTGCTTGGTCATATAAACACGAGTTAGAAGACAACACAGTTCCGGAAATACAAAGAATTAATCTTGGAAATGCTGTGTTAATGTTGAAGGCTTTAGGTAACAGATATGTTTTCTGCTTTATCTCAGTTTTAATTATAATATTTCAGCCATAGTTTGATTTATTTATTTGTATAAATACAAATAATATCACATAGAATAAGTATACATCTCAAGTACACAATGTCATTGTATGTGCATTCAATGGACAATGATGCAAATAAAAATTTGTTCATTGATTAGAGATTATTAGAGATTACTTAGAGAGTCTCTTGAAATTTTTAACCCTTCAAAAAACTTCAATAGAGATACGGGTTATGGTCTACATTATATGTGGAATCCGATCTTAACACAGGGTCACAAATCTCTCCGGGCTCATTGAATGTTCAGATCTCGTGGAGTAGATGACTACCAGCAACCTGTACTTAACTATAACTGTGATGACGTTAGTGAGATACCATTTTTAAAAAATAATAAAACTAACATTAATCTTGTACACTTTAATATACGTAGCTTAAACAAAAACTATGATAATTTGGTTGCCTTCATGCAGTCTAGTAGTATTGACATGGAGGTTATCATACTCTCAGAGACAAATAGAATTGTGAATCTCCAGGATTTTGCACTGGATGGTTTTGAGATTTTCTATAATGAAAGTCAAATAAATAAATGCGACGGTACTGTTGTGCTAGTTAGGTCGGAGTTGTTCCCGATCATGGCAGTACTACAGTATGGTCAGACTAAGTTTCTTAGAGTCTCGCTGATTAAAAACGATGTTCGAATAGGTCTTATTGCAATTTATACACTTCCTTCACTGGATGCAAATTCTTTTATTAATGATCTGGATCAGCTCCTACATAACCCATTTGAAAAGTATAGCCTAGAAGTCTTCTGTGGTGATACAAACATAAATATCAAGGATAAAGAATCAAGAATAACAGTTGATTATTTAAATTGCTTAACTGGACACGGTTACATCAGTCACATAAATGCATATACAAGGATTGAGGGCAATTCTAGTAGTTGCATTGATCATTTTTTTGTCAAGAATAAACTTGAATATGCTGTAATTCACCCTGTTGTTGTGAATTGCGGGCTCTCTGATCACCTCCCAATAATTCTAAATATAGATTTAAATAGTGAAAATAAAAAGTATAAAAACAATGAAATACAACTAAAAAAACTTGACTATAAAACTGTTAGTAATGCTCTTAAGGCTGAATGTTGGGACGATGTACTAAACTCTGAAGATGTTAATGTTTGTACAGTAACTTTAATGAAGAAAATTTCGAACATCATTAACTCTGCTACTGCTATCTCTAAAAGGAAGCGAATAACAAAAAAAAACCGTGGATCACGCAGGGTATCATAATATCTATAAAAAATCGCGATAAATTAAAGAAAAAATTAATTAATGATCCATTGAATACAAATGCTCAAGAACAATTTAGGATATATAGAAATTCACTTACCAACCTAATAAAAAAAGCTAAATATAGTCACTATAAAAATAAATTAATAGAAAACAAAAACAATATTAGGGGTACATGGGGGGTGATTAGGGAAGCTGGCAATGACTCAAAAAATAATAATTCTGACATTAACTATATTGTAGATAATGGGAAACAGGTTAAAGACAGTAATATGATAGCAGACATATTTCTTGATTATTATGTTAATATGGGTAAGTCGCTAGCAAATAAAATTAAGGGCAACGACTATAAATTTAAAAAGAATATTATTGTTAACTCAATGTTTCTTGCTCCAATATCTGAATCTGAACTGCTTGATCAAATAAATAGTCTAAAAACAAAAACATCCTGCGAGTATGACAATATTCCCTCGGTAGTGATTAAAATGAATCATGTGGAAATAATGAAGCCACTCTTACATCTAGTGAATTTAATCTTTAAAAAAGGCATATACCCCGACTCTTTAAAACATTCAATTATTACTCCGGTGTTTAAGTCTAGTGACAGAAGAAATAAAGAAAACTATCGACCCATAGCGGTAACAAATTGTCTGAATAAACTATTCGAAAAATGTATAAATTTAAGACTATTCAAATTTCTAAATGAAAATAATATTCTATCATCCTCGCAGTATGGGTTTCGTGCTGGTATTAGCACTGAAAATGCGATTCAACATGTAACAGAGTATGTAATTGAAAATTTCAACAAGGGTTATAAAACTGTAGGCATATTTCTAGATCTAGCCCGTGCCTTTGACACTGTGGATCACCACATTCTACTTCAAAAAATGGAAAATGTTGGAATCAGAGGAATTGTACTAAAATTGTTTGAATCATATTTAAATAATAGATCTCAATGTGTAAAAATAAACAGGATATTAGGCAAAAAGGATGAGGTAGAATGCGGTGTGCCGCAGGGCACGGTACTGGGCCCTATTCTCTTTTGTATTTATATAAATGATATAACAAATATACTGCCTGTGTCAGATTGCTCCTGTGTGTGCTATGCAGACGATACCGTTATACTGATAAGAGATGTAACTTGGCAGCAAGTATTTCAAAAATCTGAAACATATATCTCAACCATTAAGCTGTGGCTTGATCAAAACTTACTAACCCTAAACCAAAATAAAACACATTATTTAGCTTTTTCAACTAAAAATAAGTTCACTGAGACTTTACCTTATTTACAGATCCATGAGTATAAATGTTTGTTGAATGAGAATCACTGTTCTTGTAATAGTCGCATTGAAAGCAAAAAAAGTATCAAATACCTAGGACTGATATTGACTTTAATTTAAAATATAATGTTCACATTGATTACATTACTCAGAAGATACGAAAAACCATATATAAATTTTATCAGTTGAGAGAATTCTTATCTCAAAATCTCTTAAAGATGGTCTATCAATCATTGATTGAATCAATTATTACTTATGCAATTAGTGTCTGGGGTAGAACGCACAGTGGCATTATGGATCATCTGTTTATAACTCAAAAATATATATTGAAGGTTATTATGAGGAAACAGAGACGTTATCCTACTGAGCAACTATTTATTGACTCTGGACTGTTAACATTAAGACAGCTTTATATAAAAAATATAGTAAGATATATGAAAGTATCCAACAAATATAAAAACCCTGTTCAACACAGTATTATCACCCGTAATATAACTAGTAAAAATCTTATGATTGCTGGCTCCAGTCATGCATCAACACAGAGACACATATTATTCATTGGCCCTAGAATATATAATTTGATTCCAGATAATATTAGGAATATAATTAATGTAAAACATTTCATGTTCCTTGTTAGTGAGTGGATTAGGTGCAATTATGCTTTTATAGTTGGCAAGCTACCTCTACTGTTATAATTATAGGCAAAAAAAAAAAAAAAACTACTATATTTGTTAAGCAGAAATTTGTTACAATTAAAGAATAGATAGCACATATTTTAGTACTGTTTTGTACCCTAGGCAAGTTACTTTGTAACTTATAGTGTACACAATTGTAATAGGTTATACTATATACTACTACTATATACCCAGTGACAAGGACTCCCTGCGCAAGTTGTATTATCGCTTCCACGATGCCTATGGGATTGGTTCATCTGAAGTGGACTCAGACCTTGCAGCGTATAGATCTTTCTACTCCTCGGAAAAAATTTTACGGCTCCAAAAAATTCGTGAAAGTACTGGTAAATATTATTCTAGTGGTTCACCATCAAAAAGTAAAAATTTTTAGTCAATATGACGCGAAAAGAGGATCTAGCACCCTCTAGAAAATTGACCAATAGTAATTTTAATCTTTTTTTTCTTAATATTCAGTCCTTAAGACATAAAACAGACGAATTATATCTTTTGTTAGAAGAGCTAAATTTTCCAGAAGTCATTGCCATCACTGAGCACTGGCTAAATATCAATCAACCTGTTTTTATTAAAAACTATACCACAATTGCCAGATTTAATAGAACTAATTTAACTCATGGAGGCACCATGATAATGTCTTTAAACAACGATTTTTCCGAAATATCAAAGTATAATCATTTATTATCTGAAAAAGTATTTGAATTTTCTATCGTTTATCACAATACTTATGACCTTTATATTATTTGTATTTATAGAACACCTGATGCTGATGTGCAATTATTCTGCCATAACCTTCTAAGTTTGCTCGAGTCCCTTCCTGTAAAAAGCAAATTAATCTTATGTGGCGATTTCAATATTAACTTTTCCAGTGTGTGTGCTGCTCAGGAATGTCTTCAGTCCATCTTTGAGTCATTAGGAATTGCCATGCACGTCAACTCACCAACCAGAATTACTAAGACAAGTGCCAGTACTATAGATTACGTTGTGTCTTCTTTCGATCCTAGCTCCGTCGAATGTAATGTCTTAAGTCCAGGTTTCTCCGATCATGAAGCAATTTTCACAAAATTTTCAATTACATCCAAAGCCAAAAATTCCTCTAGACAAGTAGGCCGTATTTTTTCGGTTAGAAATTTCATTAATTTCAAACACCTATGTCAAATAACTGACTGGGACTCTCACACTTATGATGTCGACACTGAATTTTCTGGTTTTATAAAAACTCTAACTAATATAGCTTCTGAATCTTTTCCTCTTAGGCCTATCAAAAATAAAAGAAGTAAACCCTGGTCCACTAAAGGTTTACGTATATCTTCTAAGAACATGCGGTCACTATCTCATTTAAAGAAATTTTCGGAGTGTCTTTTTTCATAATTATGTAAAATCATACAGAAAAATTTATCATAAGACTATTAAAGCCGCCAAAGATATTTATTACAATAATAGACTTTCTAACGCCAAAAATGTAGCTAAAGAAACCTGGTCTATCGTAAATGATTTAAGAAACAAAACTCCTTTATCCAACACTATCCTTACCTCTCCTGAGGACCTAAACAATTATTTTGTAAATGTAGCCAAAGATTTGACTAAATCCGTATCTCAATCTAATGACCCAATTTCATATCTCTCTAATCATAGGGTAAACCTGCACAGTTTCTTCTTTTCACCAGTAGTTTTATCAGAACTTCGCAATACAATTAATGATATCAAAAATAAATCTTCCTCGGGAATTGATGGGCTTACTTTAAAAATGTATTCAAGTCTGCCGGAGTGCACTCTAGAGCATCTGACTGCTTTGATAAATATGTCTTTCCAAAATGGTACTTTTCCAAGCTGCCTTAAAACTGTAATAATCATACCTCTTCACAAAGGAGGTGTTTCAGAAGAAGCTTCGAACTATCGCCCAATTGCACTTCTCCCTACGCTATCTAAGATCATCGAAAGACTGGTTAAAAAAAGGCTTTTATCATTTCTGTCTAGATATGAAATACTTACAAAACATCATTTTGGATTTCTAAGTAACAAATGCACAAGCGATGCCATGTTTTCCCTTCTTAATAGAGTTTACTCCAGCCTAAACAACCATCACGCTACGGCAACAATTTTCTGTGATTTTTCCAAAGCTTTCGATTGTGTGAATCATAATATATTAACTAACAAGCTGCAGTACTATGGATTTAGAGGGGCTCCTCTCGATTGGTTTAAGTCATATCTTAGCAACAGAAATCAAGTTGTGAAAGTTGACAACAGGATGGCTTCTTGTAGGCCAATGGAATATGGAGTGTCTCAAGGCTCGGTACTAGGCCCTATCTTGTTTCTTCTGTTCATAAACGACATGGCTAATTTAAACATTAGTGGAAAAATATGTCTCTTTGCGGACGATACCAGCTTTACGTGGAGCCACCCAGATGTCACGGACCTACATAGGATTGTATCTAATGACCTAATCACCATTAAATCCTGGTGCGATTCTAATCTCCTATGTTTGAACATCTCTAAAACGAAAGTCTTGTCTTATAAAAACACGCTGCAACCTTTTGACCTTAATGGCACCACTATTGATGTCGTAAACTCTGTAAAATTTCTAGGGCTTCTTGTAGATGATTCTTTAAAATGGGATCCACATATCGACGCTTTATTAAGGAAGTTGGGTTCTGCTTGCTTTGCGTTAAGATCTGTTTCCGAGGAGCTTAGCTTTTCTACCTCTAGAACTGTTTATTTTGCTCTTGTTGAGTCGCACCTCAGATATGCTATTCCATTCTGGGGTACATGTTGTGCGACTCAATTTGATCGAATTTTTATACTACAAAAAAGAGCTGTTCGTTACCTACTGAGACTTAACAGTAGAACTCACTGCCGAGATTTCTTTAAAATATATAAAATACTAACCCTTCCTTGCTTATTCATTTTGGAATCGGTTTGCTTAATTCGTAAGCATGCACCTGCTCTATTAGAGAGACCTTCTCACAACTACCCTCTCAGAAACACTGAGCACGATCTCTATCTTCCAACCCCACACTCAGAGTTAATTAAAAGATCAGTAATCTACAATGCAAAAAAAATGCATAATCACCTGCCATATAACATCAAATCCATAATATCTCTGACTTCATTTCGCAAGGCTTTGAAATCATTCTTACTGGAAAGTGCCTTCTACACCGTGAACGAGTTTTACAACACATAATTTTATCCTTATGAACCCCTAGTGTGATAGTTGCCATTACCAACCATTTTTACCGAATTTTGTATATGTATTTTTTTAATTGTTTCATACTTTTTTATTTTTTATTTTTTACTTTGCTTTTTTATTTTTTTTTACATTATATTTATGAAAATGTTTATAACATAGTACGACTGACAAAGTACATTTCTAATGTACTTCTTTTAGGATTCTATTATATTAATATTCTAAATTCTTGATTTAAATATTATTTTTCTATAATATTTATGATGTGTTTTTGTTTTGTTTTGTTTGCTAATTTTGATGTTTGTAAGCTATTTTTTTTTACAACAGCTTTGTCCACAAAATTGTAAAATTTTTTTGACAATAAAGCATTTATTTATTATTTATTATTATTATTATTATTACTATATAAGATGTATTTTTTTTTTGGAAAATAAATAAATATTATTATTAGAAACCTATTAGAACCTGAAAAAAAATTAAAAAACTTTTATTCTGAATGTTTATTTTTTTGAAATGTTTCATGATAATGATAAATATTATATATAATTTTCTTTTATATTTTAACTAAGATAAGTATGTAATCTAATATTTCTATGTAAATAGGGTATAAGTAACAATATCAAAAGACCCTACTGTGAATTATACTTACAAGTAGTACAACATGGTAAAATCTCCTTAATGATTCAAGTGAAATATCTTGACCTAGATTGATATTGCCAAAGAAATTTACATTTGGCATTTCTGCTGTTTTTGTAAAAGTATGAATAACATTTTTTACTTCTGGATGATCAGGTGCTACACCAAATCTAAAATAAAATTAGTTTTTATGTAAGTTAAATCATATTTAATTATATTAGTATACCAACGAAAATACATATAATCCTGGAAATATACCATATCAAAAATATCCCTGAAGATGCCTCTTGCAATCGAAGACGAAACGTCAGTTAATAATTCCAATTTCACACTGTCTAATCTGACCAGATACCTTAATCCTCTTATTAATACAGAATAGTCAGATAACGATAACAATTATTTTCTGTTTTAGGTATTAACGATTTGATGCATTTTGATTTTCTGGATCCCCCTCCTCACGAAACTCTAGTACTCGCTTTGGAGCAGTTGTATGCACTGGGGGCTTTGAATCATCACGGTGAGTTGACTAAAATGGGAAGAAGAATGGCAGAATTTCCGGTAGATCCGATGATGGCCAAGATGTTATTGGCGTCAGAAAAGTATGTATGTATGGTATGTGTGGTGTTATTTAGTTTTATTATTATTGTTACTGTAAAGATTTAACAAAAAATAAATATTTTGGCTCTTTGTAGTGTTTTTGATATGCAATGGCCTCTAAAAATATGGAACAACTTTCTGATAATGATGTCGCTAATATATTTTGGTTAAAAAAAACTATATCACCACCAGAATAGGCACTGATTTCAACTGCATTAAGTTTTTTGATGTATTACCAGGATGGATTGGGAAAATTAATAAGCATCAGTTTGAAAAAATAATTAAAAAATACCTAATATCTAAATCCTTTTATTCAGTTGAGCTGTACCTCAACAATGATTTTAGCGGTATCGAGTTGTGAATTTTAATGTGTTGTGTGATGTATGTTTTTATATTTATATATACTTTTTTACAGTGGCGGCTCGCGGGTGAAAAAGTGAGTGAAGTGCAAATGAAGCAAGAAAATGTTGCAATAATTTTTTTTTATGTGGAAGGGGTAGAATATTTTTTTTCCGCTTTTGTATATTAAATCAATTCAATTCTCCTATCCTTCATAGCAGCAAATTTATTTATAACATCCTCATAAAATGGATGAGTTGCCCTAATCTCCTCCAGAAATTCCTTTTCAATTGAAATATTGCCTAGAGAAGTAAGTCCTTCTTGAGATATTGTATTTCTTAAATAAGTTTTTACATGTTTGAGGCAAGAAAAACTTCTTTCCACTGAAGCACTTGTCGATGGTATTGTCAAAATAAGGGAAAACAACTTATATGCTTTGGTTAAAATATCTTTATTTTCATTAATTTTTTTCACTTGCTCTTGCAGCGATATATTCCAATTACTGTCATTGGCAAAAATAAGACCAAGCTCATTTTTGAGTCGTTGGACTTTTTGAAAATATTTGCCCATATAGCTGTAAGTAGCGCTTTTAACTCGTGTGTTGTACCTTTAGAAAATTCAGTTGTTGAGCATCTTTTTGTTAAAGTCAGGATTAATCATATAAAATTTATATTTGGCTGTGTGTATTTGCCTCCTCGTTCAAATTTGGAGCTTTACAGTAATCATGTTCAGGCAGTTAAGGATGTGATAATAGAATATGGTAAAGACCATAAGATTATAGTAATGGGTGATTATAACCTCCCAGATCTAATCTGTGATAACTTGACTGTTAAGAATATAAGTAATGATATTGAAATATTACTCTGCGATGAAATGTCATATTTAGGTTTAAGTCAGTATAACTGTGTACATAATGCTAGTGACTCCATATTGGACCTGTGTTTTTCCAACCATTACTTGTCTGTCTCTAGGTGTGATCCACTATTACCAAAAGATAATTATCATCCTCCTCTAGAGGCTCTTCTGTCATTTGAATCCCATTCTGTTAAATGCAAGGCTGAATATAATTACAATTTCAATAAAGTCAACTATGGTGCTATGAATAATTATCTATTACAAATTAATTGGACTGGTTTGTATTATTTGAACGATATTAATGATATTGTTGATGCTTTTTATGAAACAGTATATCATGCTGTGGACTTGTTTGTGCCAAAGTATATGGTAAAAAAGTCAAATTTCCCTGTTTGGTTCAGTTCTGAATTAAAAAGAAAGGTAATTGCTAAAAAGGTAGCCCATAAGAAATATAAGGCAACAAATGGTCAGCATAATTACACAGAATTCAATAACCTAAGAAATGAGTGTAAGAGAATGACTGGTGAGTGTTATAGTCAGTATGTCTCTAATGTGGAGAAGCAAATGGGGGCAAATACTAGCGAGTTTTGGAAGTTTGTTAAGTCAAGATCACAAAGGGGCAATGATGTTCAAGAATCCGTGTTTTTGGGGGACCAATGGGTTAAAGGGGGGCAGGAAGTCGCCAATCTCTTTGCTAGACAGTTCAGTTCTGTTTATAAGAGTTTTAAGGGTAAAATGGCTTACAATAATGATCAGAATCGAGTCATAAGTGGTTTTCACGCTAATGTAAATAGAATTGAAATCAAGTTCGAAAGTCTACTTCAGTGTTTACTGTCTCTAAATGTGAAAAAGAGTGCTGGTCCTGATATGCTGCCGAATGTTATGCTGAGGGAGTGTGCTGTGTCTCTTTGTAAGCCTCTGTCGTTTATTTTTAATAGGTCACTATCTTGTGGTGCTTTTCCAAACAAATGGAAGCACTCCTATATCTCCCCTATATTTAAGGCTGGGAACAGCAGTGATGTCAAGAACTACAGACCTGTCTGTATACAGTCTGCAATCCCCAAGGTTATGGAAAATATTGGTTTTACCCTCCTTCGGTGCTTTCAAAAATTATATCGTGGAGGAACAACATGGTTTTGATGGTGGCCGTTCAACCGAAACCAACCTTTTCCTGTATACTAATTATATCAGTGCAGCTATGGATGCTGGCCAGGAGGTACATGCAATATATACAGATTTCAGCAAGGCGTTTGACCTCATGGATCAAAGGGTTCTGCTTGACAAGCTATGTTCTCTTGGAGTGGGGGAGCCTTTTCACTCCTGGTTTTCTTCGTATTTGCGGGGCAGAACTTTGCAGGTTAGATTGGTGGGATTTCTTTCACCTATGTTTAATGTTGTCTCTGGAGTGCCTCAGGGGAGTCACCTGGGTCCTAGACTGTTTCAACTACTGGTGAATGATATAGGAGAAAAAGTTGTCTCAAAGTACCTTTTGTTTGCAGATGATTTAAAGATTTTTAGGGCGGTGCAATCGAGTGAGGACTGTGAGCTGCTTCAACGGGATTTGGATACTGGCTTATTGGTGTCAGGAGAATAATTTGGCACTGAATGTGGCAAAGTGTACTTATATTGTCTTTGGTCGCAATAGGGATGGTGGGGAATATGGGTACAATATAGGGGGAAATGAACTCCAGAGAGTGAATGTAGTGAAGGATTTGGGAGTGTTGCTGGACAGCAAGCTTCGTTATACGGACCACTATGAAGCAATTATTAATAAAAGCAACCGTGTGTTGGGTATGATGATAAGATTGTCTAATGATTTTAATAAATTGCCTAGCTTGGTTGCATTGTTTGTGTGTTATGTGCGATCTGTGTTAGAGTATTGCTGTTTGATTTGGAGTCCTTACTTTGAGGTGCACCGTGGACGTCTAGAGGCAATACAACTTAAGTTTGTGAGGTACCTACCATACAGAATGGCGCGAGCAGGTTTACAGCTAACCCTGGAGGAGGTAAGAGGGTATCATGGTTTGACCACGCTGGAAAGTCCCAGACAGTATTTCGAGGTCTTGTTCTTTTATAAAGTAATAAATAACATAATAACATCATCCAGTATACCGAATAGCTTTGATTTTTATATTCCACCCAGAAATTTTAGATCACCCCTCTTGTCTGCTACGCATTGTAATACTAGGCATGGTCAGAACATGCCCCTAAATAGAGTCATAACTAGAGTGAATATGTTTCCTAACTTGAGTTTTTTCAATGTGTCAATACATGCTGTCAAAAAAGAGTTGAAAAGTCTGATCTTGTGATGTTGTATAGTCTGTATTTTGTAATAATTAATTAATTTTTTATTGTCAATATTTATTCCGAAATGTAAATTGTAAAAATGGTGTAACCGTTTGAATAAATAAATAAATAAATAACTGTAACAAATTTTCAAACAGGCCAGTCGGAAAATTTAGCAGAATCTGCCAAACATAAAAATGTAAGTTTTTCACAGTCTTGAAAGCTTAGTGTCATTTACGTTAAAATATGGTCCAATATTTCATAAAAAAGGCCTTTACTTAGCCCTAATTTCTTCAGGTGAAAGCTTAGCAAGCTCACGTTTGTAATGATTTATTTCTGTAATAGAATTTGCTTTATCAAACATGGTATTAAAAAATGTTCATTTCTTTTTTTACAGAGCGCCTCACAACAGCGTTTTATATTGGATATGTAAAAATGAATGACTATCGATTTTTTTGAAGAACGCAAATAGTATGTCCGTGATTGAAAAAATTTCATTAAACATTAATGCCAGAAATGTGATTTCGAAATCGTTCATCTCACCTAAAAATCCTCTCGCAAGCCGGACTGATTTTTCATCAGATTTGTCACAGTTTGTAATAAATTCAAAGACTTCTTTTAATTCATTCCAGTCTTGAACAATCACATTTACTAACATCGAATTTGAAGACCAACGAGTTTCTGTAATTGTTGGTATACGCCTTGTAGATGCAGATGTAAGAGCATACGTTCGTTTGGCTGAGTGATGAAAAAATGAGGGAATACCACTAACACTTTCAAAAAAAATTCGACAGTTAGAAATATTTTTAAACTTTGCTGCATCATAAGGTTAAGATGATGCGCAAGACATTGGACAAATACACCCTGCGGCGCTTTTTCTTTTTTACATCACACTTGCGCCATCGTAACATTGCCCTATTAATTTATGTTTATAGTCAAATTGGTCCAAAATTTGATCCAATAGAAAATATAAATTCTCCGACGTTCTATCGGAACTGACATTATAAAATCCTAAGAATCTCTTGACTACTGAACCTTCTGAATTAACGTATCTTAAAATTATGGAGCACTGGGAGGTTTGCGTAATATCAGTGGTGTCATCCACTTGCACAGAAAAAAACTATGTGTTCATTTTTTCATTTTTTATATGATCATTTAAATAATCAGAAATTCATTCAATTATTTCGTTTTGAATAGTTTTCGATTCACCAGTAATAACATTTTTAATTTTTTCATGATGATCTTTTAGTTCTTGGGAACTTCTCGATATTAATAAACCTAAAAGCTTTTTAAAATTCCCCCTATTTATTGACTCGCTGCTCTCATCATGGCCGCGAAAGACTAACTCTTGTTTTGCAAGGTACAAAACTGCGTCAATTACCAAGCACATAAATAGTCCATTTAATCGGACGTTTTCGTTAAATTTTATTTTATATAGTTTAGCCTTTTCTTTTAATGTGTCAGCTATAGTGCTTTGATTTTTTACAAATGTTTTTAGCATTAATTCGCATTTTAAATGCTTCAAAGCAATTTTTGTAATATTTGACTACTACATAACCATTTGTACGCCGAAAACCAGGATGACGATTAAAACTCTGATCTTCTTCCTCCCATCGATTAAATGGAGTGTCCAACAAAATGCAAACCACATCCGTGATCGGATTTATCAATAATGTAAATTAATAAACCCGACACCAAATAAAGTTGTAACAACACCATAAATAAATATAACACAAAACAGGCAAGTAAACTGCAAAGGAACTAACCGGTTGCAGCGAAATCTGCGAAAATAAAAGTAAACAACCACCCCAAACTGAACGACACGTGGGTGTAGTGTACTGCGTTAGCAATTCACCAAGAGCATTGTATGGCGCTGGTTAACATTATTCTTCCATGCGGTCTACGTCATCGCGAACGCGTTGTCATGGCAACGTAGTAGGAAAATCGTAAACTAAACATATCACCTCCAGTAAAGTCGAAGCGGTTTGCGCCACTGTTATAGTTGTTTGTAATAAAGTTCGATTGAAAGTCTTAAGAAGACATGCCGCCAACGGTTAAGTAAAATATATATTCGAGATGTACAGTTTATTTTTTTCCAATTAGGTGAATAAATGAATGTAAAAACTTAAATTTTAAGAGATATATAATAAATATAGTTAGATGTTTGCTTGTTTATTTTTCCTGGTAAAGTAGCACTTCAGCTACTTCACCTGAATAGCCGCCACTGCTTTTTTATTGTATTGTTTTTTTTAATTTGAGTAAATTTTAATAAACGTTAATAATTAATAATTATTAATAGTTTTACCATCTCACTCTTGTGACTTATAAAAACACACTTGTGTAGCTTTACCATTAAATCTATCTAACCATTCCCTATTTAAATAAGAGCATACATGCAAAAAAATTACTTTTTGAATGTATAGACATAAATGGAACAAATACACCTACCAGTTTAAACCATATGGTGCAAAATAACCTAATATATAATAAAGGTGTGTGGAGTCTGTTCAAAAATCCCTTTACTATTTCAGATACAAATGTGCAGAGGAAGTAGTCACAATTACTGCTATGTTGTCGGTCAACGGTGCTATTTTCTACAGGCCCAAAGATAAAATTATACATGCAGATACAGCTAGGAAAAATTTTTTCCATCTAGGAGGAGACCATCTCAGTTTACTGAATGTGTATAACCAGTGGAAGGATACGGATTATTCACTGCAGTGGTGTTACGAAAACTTTATACAATATAGGTAAGTAAGGTAATATATTATTATAAATCTACTTTCCTATTATAAATACTTACCTTTATAGAATCCTACTCTGTATCTTATAGAACGCTAAAATCAAATTAAGTTCCATGTTCTATGTTTAGTTTGTAGATGGCGACACATGTTACTTTTTTAATTATTTTTCAAGCATGGCTTTTCAATATAAGTGAAGGTAAGGTTAGTGTAATGTTTTTGGAGTTTTGTAAAAAGATGTAACACTTTTCACTGTTTGTAGTTTCGGCTTCCAAGTATTCAATAAATACGTTAAAAGTGCCTAAGTAATGTTTTATTAATATCAGGTTATGGGCCCAGATGAAGTGAAAAGTGTTTAAGAGTTTAAGTGCGGTAAAGCATAAAAAAAAGGTGTTGGCAGGTTGTGTACAAGGAGAATCGAGGTTAGAAATTGGCCGGTAAAGGTGCAATAAAGTGAAATAGATAGATACGACCTGTATAAGTATAAATAGAGAAGAGAGACTTATTTTTAAGATAATGGATCGAAAATTAAACATCGAACCATTAAATAAAAACAATTATCAGACATGGAAGTTCAGGTTTGAACTAATTTTAGCTGAAAACGATGTATTAAGCTATGTTCAAAGTCAGGTTGATTTACAAGAGGCCGCAACAAAGAAAAAGGATAACAAAGCAAAATCTCTTCTGGTGCAATGCATTGAGGACTCCGAAATAGAGTGTTTAAGGGAATGTAAGACCGCCTATGAAATGTGGACAGTTTTAAAAGAAAAATATGAACGTAAGGGCCTACCTGGACAGCTGTTTTTGAAAAGAAAATTGTTAAGTATGAAGCTTAAAGAGGGTGAGTGTCCAATAAAATTTTTAGAAGATTTTGAGGCTTTAGTCAGACAACTGAAATCAGTTGATATAGAGTTTAAAGATGGAGATCTAGTTTGCAATTTTCTCTTGAGCCTACCAACTTCATATGAAACATTTGTAACTGTAATTGAAAATGTTCCTAATTTAACCTACGAGATCCTGAAAAGCAAATTTTTGGCTGAAAATGAAAAACGTAAATTGAATTGTAAAGACACTGGACACCTACTGCCTTTATGTCACACAGGAGCTGTTTTAGATGTGGTAGATTGGGCCATTTTAAAAAGGATTGACCATACAATGAAGTTCAAGGAAGTACGTATCAGGGTCCTACAAACAATAGTGAAAGGGGAAGCTACAGAGGACTTTTCAATGGAAATCAAGGTGGTACAATTAGAAGAAATCCAGGTGGATTTAGAGGTAACAAGGCATTTACAGGACAGTACAATAAAGGATTTCAAGGTAGGAGAAGGTTTAATAACTATTATCGTACAAATCATGTTGAAAATGTAAGTGAACAAAATAATAATCAGGGTTTGCAAGTTGCTAACAGTTCAAGTGAGACTATTTCTAATAATGCTAGCACCGAGTATAGCACTGACAGAAATATTTGTTTTATGAGTGATAGAAATAATTTAAAGAGTGATAATGAAAATTTAAATGTTCTGAATTTTTATATTGATTCAGGTTGTACCGATCATATGGTCAACAAGAAAGGATATTTTAAAAGTCTGCTTATGTTAGATGTACCTATTAAAATTGCTGTTGCTAAAGATTCCAGTTTCTTGTTGGCTGTGGGGGTTGGCAACATTGAGGTGTACAGTATTGTAAATAATAATAGGATTAAGTGTACAATTCAAAACGTCTTCTATATACCAAATTTAAGAAAAAATTTACTTTCAGTCAAAAAACTAGAAATGTCAAATGTTAAGGTTTTGTTTGAAATGGGACAAGTTAAACTTTTAAATAATAAAAATGAGATCTTAGGAATCGGAGTGAGAGGTAACTTATATGAAATCACATTTGAGCTTTCGTCACCTGAATGTCTAAACATGGAAAAATATGACAATGAATATATGAAATGGCATAAGAGATATGCGCACATAGGTTTTAGTGGTTTACAGGCTATTGTTAGGTTCGACATGGTGGTAGGTATAAATAAAAACTTAAAAATTCATGATGTTAGTTTTTGTGAACCGTGTGTTAAGGGTAAAATGACGCGCATTCCGTTTGGAACTCGCACGAAAAGTTCTAGGATTCTTGAAATCATACACTCTGACTTATGTGGGCCTATTCTTCCAGTGGCTATAGATGCTGGTCGATATTTTCTCACATTTATAGATGATTACTCAAATTTTTCAGTTGTTTACATTATAAAAAGTAAAACAGAAGTGTACAATAAGTTTGTTGATTATTTGCAGATGGTTGAGGCTAAGTTTACTTGTAAAATTCATAAATTAAGATGCGACAATGGTGGTGAATATCTGTCGAAAGAAATTACTAAGTTATGTTGTAAAAAAGGAATAGTTATAGATTATACAGTGCCTTACTCACCTCAACAAAACGGCAAGGCAGAGCGTAAGAACCGTAGTTTGGTAGAAAGAAGTAGAACAATATTAGAAGAGGCCGGTATATCAAAACAGTTTTGGAATGAGGCTATAAGAACAGCAAATTATGTAATGAATAGGGGAATTTCAGCAAATTTAAACAAAACACCTGCGGAAATTTGGAATAATGTAAAGCCAGACGTTTCTAATTTAAAAATATTTGGATGTACTGCTTATAGTCACATTCAAAAACAATTTCGTGATAAATTTGATTCAAAAGCAGAAATATGTGTTATGGTTGGTTATGCACCAACTGGGTATAGGCTATGGAATATAGAAAAAGAAAAGATAGTAATTGCAAGGGACGTAGAATTTGATGAAAATAAGTTTTGGTTTAAAAATAAATTAATTAATTCCCAGTACTACTGAAGGCTCCAGCAAGCTGGCTTGTAATAATACACAACGGTGGCACTATGTAGTCGTAAGAAATCTTCCTGCAGGGTTTACGCCTAACAACATAGTTCACTACGTTAAGGAAAAGCTTGGGACTACAGAGTTTATTCGATGCTACCACCTAATCAATCATATCTCAAATATTGATTTTAAAATTGGAACTCAGTCAAAAAAGTCAGCTGAAAAGCTTTTAGACAGCAATCTATGGCCACATGGCGTAGTAATAAAACGGTCAGCTGTATCCGAACTTACAGAAAAATCTACACCGAACCTCCCACCTCCCTCCACACCGAAAAAACTGCCCACCAACTCGAGCTCCGTCAGTTCACTGGTTGTCTCCTCTCCAATTTCTCCAAAGGGCACTATAATATCTTCTGACAAAGAGGCCATTGCTGCCTGCAAAGCAGATGTCTTGTTGAGCGACAACTGCTATAGTCTTTCCAAGAAAGCTCCTACTGACCAAGAACCTATTTTTGATCCAATGTCTCCCCCAACAGTGAAACTTACGCGAACCGAAAAAAGTTCTGATAACCGTTTCCTCATGTCTAGACTAAGAGAACCAGCCATTTTAAAGGCCTTCAAGTTATATCTCGCCTTCCTGCACGACCAACCTGCGCCAATTCACTTTGAAGGGTTTACAAATACAAGCACCAGGCTGTTTTTGGCTTCTGAAGGCATTCCTATAGATTATAGAACCCTACATAAGATATATTTCGATTTTCATGCTGCTTACGGATTTAACGCAGCAGAAGTGGAAGCGGATCTTGCAGCCTATGGATCCTACATATCTTCGGAGAGATCGATTCATCTTCAGAGGACCAGAGAATGCCATAAAAATTATTTTACCAGCAATTCTCCCAAAAAAAATTTTTAGAAAACACGACGTGTCCTGAGGAACTAGATTCCTCAAAACTTCCTGTTATTACTAGTCTTAATATGGTTCTAATTAATATTGCTTCTCTAAGAAATAAAACTGACGAGTTGTACCTATTTCTGGAAGAATTGGAGTTCCCCCAACTTGTTGCAATTACTGAGCACTGGCTGAATCTAAACGAACCCTTTTATATTGAGAGGTATACCACAGTAGCTAGATATGACAGAAAAAACTCAGCTCATGGGGGAACACTGATTCGATTCCTAAATGGAGATTTCATGTCGGTATCTAAATATGATCATTTGTTAGCGGATAGCTCTTTTGAATTCTCTATAGTATATAATCAAAACCTTGATCTTTATGTAATTTGTATTTATAGATCACCAAACTCTGATGTACAATCATTTTTAAATAGCCTAGTAAGTTTGCTAGACAGCCTACCGATTAAAGGTAAAAAAATTCTATGCGGGGACTTTAATATTGACTATGCTACTGTTTGTGCCATCCAGAAATATCTAATTTCTATATTCGACTCTTTCGGTCTTTCAATGCATGTATCCTCGCCAACTAGAATTTCAAAAAACTCTTCTTCTATCATCGATTACATGGCGTCTGATTTTTCTCCATCAGAGGTGCAATCACAGGTCTATAACTCAGGTCTTTCCGATCACGAGGCGGTAATTTCCAGGTTTAGTTTACCTATTAGGCCCTTACCAAGATCTCGCCATCGGGGCAGAATTTTCTCGGCCGCAAATTTTTCAGTATTTCATAATATTTGCTTTAACACCAATTGGAATTTTGAATCTGATAATGTCAACACAAACTTCAGAACTTTTTTAAATAAAACTTTAAGTGCTTTTAACAAGGCCTTCCCGCTTAAGAATATCAAACCTAAGCGGCATAAACCGTGGACCACGAAAGGAATACGAATTTCTGCTAAAAATATGCGCTCGCTCTCATATATAAAAAAATTCACCGACTCCTTTCTTATTCTCGACTATATCTCTAATTATAGGAGGATCTACACTACTCTTATTAAGTCAGCAAAAAAATTACACTACCGAAAACGTCTAACAAACTCTAATAACGTTTCAAAAGAAACCTGGTCCATCATCAATAACCTCAGAAACAAATCAAACCCTGTGACTCAGATCTTGCCAGGGGCTAATGATCTAAATGATTATTTTATTAATGTAAGCAAAAATGTTACCTCTAGTATCTCGCCAAGTTTGGACCCTCTTTCGTTTCTCCCTCCAAAAAATTTAGCTGATAGCTTTTTCTTAAGTCCCGTTAGCAACACTGAACTATTGAAGGTAATACATAATATCAAAAGTAAATCTTCGTGTAGCACTGATGGCCTATCAATTAGAATATTCCTGAACTTGCCATTCCCAGTCATAGAGGCCCTTATAACATTAATAAATGAGTCCTTTATAAAAGGTGTATTCCCTGATTGCCTTAAAACAGCTATAATTATTCCACTTCAAAAAGGCGGCGAAAAAACTAACTCTTGCAATTATCGCCCAATTGCACTACTACCAGTGCTATCAAAAATCATCGAAAGGCTACTGAAGAACCGTCTTATGCCATTTCTCCTGAAACATCAGATAATATCCCCGGAGCAGTTCGGATTTCTACCCAACAAGTGCACCAGTGACGCCATGTTCACGTTGCTTAGAGGCGTCTACTTATCTCTCAATAACAACCACCCAACTGCCTCAGTTTTTTGTGACTATGCGAAAGCCTTTGATTGTGTTAGTCATGAAATTCTGATAAACAAACTACATTTTTATGGAATTCGTGGTACTTCTTTAAATTGGTTCAAATCTTATCTTGGAAAAAGGCAACAACTTGTAAGGGCTAATGGTTCCGATTCTGATTGTAAGTTGATTACAAGTGGAGTCCCTCAAGGTTCAGTCTTGGTCAGTGATTTTGATACAACGTCTTTACACTCTAGTATCTCCAAAGACTTGGTTATAATTAAGGCTTGGTCCGATTCCAATATGCTTTGTTTTAACGTCGATAAAACGGTGGCGTTATCTTATAAGGGAACTTTACAACCACTTCAGGTACATAACAGCAATATTGAATACGTAGAGTCGGTTAAATTCCTGGGTTTAAATATAAATAGCAACCTAAAATGGTCTAATCATATTGACACCTTAACTAAAAAACTTTCTACCGCCTGCTTCGCCATTCGATCAGTTTCAAAAGAACTAGACGTTCCTTCTGCCAGACTTACTTATTTCTCTTTATTTGAATCCCACCTCCGCTATGGCCTTCCCTTTTGGGGCTGCTGTACCACCGAGCAATTTCGTAGTATTTTTATGCTTCAAAAGAGAGCCATTCGTTATTTGTTTGGTCTAAATAATAGAGCTCACTGCCAATACTATTTCAAAAAACATGAAATATTAACACTTCCTGCATTATTTATTTTGGAAACGGTATGTTTGCTGAGAAAACATATAAACACCCTCCCAGAAAGGCCACAACATGTATACCCTACCAGAAACTCTAGGCATGATATTTATCTTCCCATTCCTTCCACAGAATTAATAAAAAAATCAATTATTTACAACGCCATAAAACTTTACAACAATCTGCCAGTACATTTAAAATCTATCCCTATGCTTGCACAATTTCGAAAAAACACCAAAGCATACCTCATTGAGAGACCATTTTACAGCGTTAATGATTTTTTTTTTCAGTGAGTAAGTCTCTTTAAATTGTCACTAAACTCGCTTGTTTACTTAAATCTTTTGTGAGTCATGTCCTAACTCATAGCATAGAATTTTGTAAATCATTATATAGAGAAAAGAACTGTCGAACATTCACTTAAAACTTAATTATTTTTGTTAGGTATTGGATTAAAAACAATTTAATTCTTTTTGTATACTACATTCTACACTAGTTCAATATACCTTCTGTTTAACATCACAATTATTTGTATAACTATAATAACATAGAGTTTAAGGTCGCATAGTTGCAATTTTGATTTCAATGTCATCGAAATTATTCACCTCGTACATGTGTGTTTGTTTACTTTTATAAGGTTATCATGATTCATTTACTGTTTGCAATGTTATGCTATATTCTAACGTGTGTTTTACGATTTGGTAAATTGATAATTTACATTTAAAAAAAAAAAAAGCACTGACCTGTCGAAATTATTTTCGATTAATGTTTTGATATGTCTTATTTTTAGGTATATTTTGCTTTGTCCATAAAATTGTACCATTTTTCTGCGGCAATAAAGCATACTTTTGTTTGTTTGTTTGTTCAGATAGAGAAAGTGAGAGAGATGAAAATAGCCAGGTTAATAGAGAACAAGAAAATGACAGGGAAGTAAATAGGGAAAAGAACAGCTCAGATAACGAAAGTGAAAGTGATTTTTTAAACAATAGAGTAAATAAGGAAAATATAAAGATTAGGGAAAATAAGCGTACTGTTAAGATTCCTGCAAAATATGAAGATTTTGAACTTTATATGGCATTTGATGCGGTATCATTTTTGGAAAATGTTCCTAAAAATTTTAGTGAAATAGAAAGTAGACCAGATAAACAGTTATGGTTAAATGCAATAAATAAGGAGTTAAAATCGATAAATGAAAATGAAACGTGGGAACAGGTAAAAATACCTAAAGATAAGAATATTATTGATACAAAGTGGGTTTTCTCTTTAAAAAATTGGGAAGATTCTAACGATGACAAATACAAAGCGCGATTAGTCGTAAGAGGTTTCTTGCAAGAATATAATGTAGATTTTGAAAACATTTATTCGCCTGTGGCAAAAATGTCAACAGTTAGATTATTGTTAATAACAGGAAATCAATTCAATTTCTTTTTTTCTCAACTAGACGTTAAAACTGCCTTTTTAAATGGTGAAATTAATGAACCAGTTTATATTTTTCCTCCCGAAGGTGTTAAGTGTGATAGTGATAAGGTCTTAAAAATTAAGAAATCTCTTTATGGATTAAAACAATCAAGTAAGTGTTGGAATGATAAAATTAACTCATATTTGTTAGGCATAGGTTTTGAAAGCTCAGATAGTGACTATTGCTTATATAAATTGAAGACTAATACATGTTCTGGTATTGCATTTCTATTGATTTATGTAGATGATATCTTGATTTGTAGCCCAGATATTAATTTGATAATTAAAATAAAAACAAGTCTGATGGAAAGGTTTAAAATGATAGATAAAGGTGATATGAAGCATTTTTTGGGTCTTGAAATAACTTAGGACAAGGATAAGGGTAAATTAAGAATAAGCCAGGAAAATTATATAAAAAATTTATTAAATAAGTTTAAAATGGAACTATGTAAAGAATCTAATATACCTATAGAACCAAAGTTAAAGATTGATGTTTGTGCAAATCCTGATGAATTGACAAATAAGCCTTATAGAGAACTAGTAGGATATTTAATGTACCTTATGTTGGGGTCAAGGCCGGACATTTGTTATGATTTAAATTATTTTAGCCGATTTCAAGATAAAGCCTCGGATACAGCATGGAAATATTTAAAAGGTATTCTTAGATACTTAAAAGGTACCCAACAATTAGGATTAGAGTACAAAAGAAACAATACAGATTTAAAATTAACTTGTTATGTCGACGCGGATTGGGCAGGTGATACCCAAGATCGTAGGTCTGTTCCAGGTTTTGTGTTTAAATTATTTGATAATACACTAATGTGGGTCACTCGTAAGCAGCAATGTGTATCATTATCAAGCATAGAGGCTGAGCTTGTGGCGCTGTGCAGTGCGGTATCAGAGGGTTTATGGCTATTAAAACTTGTTAAATTTTTTAATATAAATATTGGATCATTGTTAGTTTATGAGGATAATCAGGGGTGTTTGGCCATTGTAAACAATCCTGCTAATAACCGAAGAGTTAAACATATTGACTTAAAATACAACTTTGTTTCAGAGAACTTGGATAAAAAGATTATTGAACTTAAATATGTTCCAACTAAAGATCAATTGGCAGGTTTGTTAACAAGGTTGCATTAAATAGGTTTAGGTTTTTGCTTGGAATTATTTAATTAAGTTGTAAGTTTTAAATGATTTTAGCGATTAGGGGTATTATAAATCTACTTTCCTATTATAAATACTTACCTTTATAGAATCCTACTCTGTATCTTATAGAACGCTAAAATCAAATTAAGTTCCATGTTCTATGTTTAGTTTGTAGATGGCGACACATGTTACTTTTTTTAGTTATTTTTCAAGCATGGCTTTTCAATATAAGTAAAGGTAAGGTTAGTGTAATGTTTTTGGAGTTTTGTAAAAAGATGTTGTAACACTTTTCACTGTTTGTAGTTTCGGCTTCCAAGTATTCAATAAATACGTTAAAAGTGCCTAAGTAATGTTTTATTAATATCATATATAACACCACTTTACAATGAATATTTGTAACAAATCCTGAAAAAAAACAAACAGGAATGACATACAGTTTTCAGAGATTAGTGTCCTAAAAGTTAAAAATAAATTGTGTTTTTACCTGGCAATATTATTTTTCGCATTTCAGTTTATGTGTCTTATTATGTATAATGCAAGAACGTAGCCGTTGCACGAATCGGGCAAGTGGCCCTTTAGAAACATACACTAAAGAATGCTAAACATTCCACATGGTACGAATTCGCAAATATAAAAACGTCATATAAATAAATAATGAAGTCTATAACTCTAAGAAAAAATATGGCAGATCATCATTGAGTCTGCAAGAAATCTCGGAGTCACTTTTGATGTAAATTTAAATTTTGAATTACACACAAGGAAGAAGCTTACTTCATTGTATATTAAACTAAAAAGCTTACATTCTTTAAAGTACATTTTGCCAGAAAAAACCAAACTGTTGCTAATTGAATCACTTATTTATCCACTACTTGATTACTGCAGTGTTATTTATTTTAATTATTTAAGTAATGAATTTTTTTGATCATATAACACCAACCTATGTTGGAAATAATATCTTAAAATATAGCTATCATACAACACTTCATTTTGGTGCTTTTGTGTTCAGGATATTTAGGTCGAGTTGCCCGGGATATCTCTGGAACCATATAGTTGCTAGGCAGGACATACATCAGCTGAACCTTAGAAATGTTATTAGATTTAGTATACCTCAGCATCGCACGGCTAAGTTTAGGAGTTTGTTTGCCTTTCAGGCAGTAGAGCTACTCAACTCTGATGTTTTTAATTTAATTATTGATAATTCATATGCTTCTTTCAAAATGAAATACAAGAAGTTATTACTCCAAAAAATGCAACAACAGAGTTGGGTTGGTTAGTTAAGTTTTTTTTAGTTTCTGTTTATCATCTTGTTTGTTTCTGGTGTAGGTGGCATGGAAGAACGCTCTGCGAATGTCACCCTTGTAATTGTATACTTTATATAATTATTACATAATAAACGTCTTTCTTTCTTTCTTTCTTTCTTCTTTCATCAAACAAAAATTAAGTAACAAGAAAAAAGATTTTCAATTGAAGTAAAATAATACATGAATAATAATAAAACTACACAACTAAATAAACAAAAACGAACATCAATATGGACCAAAAACTTCTCAAAACCAATTCGGTTAACTGCCTTTTTAGCTGCAAAGTGCTTAGTCTGAAAATATCATATTCTGAGAAGTGACGATTGTAATTGTAAACTAAACTGCTGTGCATAATAACTGCAATTCTAAAATTTTTGTGTAAAATTCAAATTGCTGTAACTTTTCAGGGATGAGAGATATTGGGCTACGGTTTTCAGCGTATTATGGAGATATGTTTTGAAAAAAAGCCCAGTATTATGTATTTTTTCAAAGTGCGTTTCATTTTATTATACAGGGTGTGAGATGACACCGTCTTATTTTTTTAAATGTTTGTTAAGAGCGAGAACTTGTTACAGCTACTCTTAAGTTTTCTTTTTTCGACCAAAATGATCTTTGGCAAGATGCAAAAAAACAATTTGTAGCGATTTGTCGTATCTTCACTTGTTTTCAATATACAGGGTTTTTTCGAAAAAAACGACATCGTTACATTATTAACACTTCAACACGACACCCTGTACATTAGTCGGACATTGGTCACTTGATTTATTATGGGTATTTATGCCTGTAATCATATTCATAGGAGCAATGTATACATGGTGTAACATAAGTAAAAGAGAAATAACAAAATTGGAAATTAATATTTTGGTTGAATTTCGTGCACTCCCTCCTTGAATCTCTTGTCAAATCTAAAATAATGAAAGCTCGCCAGTTTTGTGAGAATTTTTGAAAATAATTAATCCTTTTGTCGAAACGGTTTTTTAGGTTTTGTCTTAAATGCATTTATTATTGAATATACAGGGCGTTATTTAATAACTAATTAAGAAATGGCTACATTCTGATATTCTAGTAAATTTTTCACAATTTTTGGTTTGTTCAGCCAAAAACTAAAAAGATATGATACATGTTATGTTTCGATATTGATATACTGAGTGTTTTATATTAAGAAACCATACATTTCAATTTTCTGCCAAGCTATTGCCGTGCTATAAAATGGAATAATTAAAATAGCCCACTAATCACCGAATTAAGTCGAAGCCAATTTGGCATAATAAGACAATTTTAAATGCATTGGCACTATTGCCAGATTTATACACTTTTTTTTTTGAAAATAATAAGTAGACCTTTCACTTTTTTGATACCTACTTCAAATACCCTTTGTATTTTATGAAATAAAACAAGCTTATTTAAACACCTTATAAATATTTTTAATTAATACGTTGCGTACTAAGGGTGCAAAAAAAAAAAAAAGAATAAAAAAAAATTCCACACTTTGCTATCAAATATTCAAGCTCTAGACATTGCAAAAGAACCCTACTAAATTACTAAATTATATAAAATTTTATTTATTTTAAAGAAGTTTCCTTCAAGAAGAAATGTAAAATAAAATATTTAGTTAGTATCTTGTGGGTCCCCCCCTTTTATTGATAATCTCCTGACACCTTCGAGGCATTGATAAAATAAGATTATTTATAAAATACTGTGGAATGTTTTCCCACTCTTCCCTAATTGCAACTTCAAGCTGGTCTAACGTTTGCGGTGGATTTGCTCTTCCGCGTAATTTAAATTTTAAATGACTCCAAACATGCTCAATTGGATTGAGGTCTGGAGACTTTGCCGGCAAATACAATGTATTAATTTGGAAGGCTTCCAAAGTCTCTATAACGGTTCTAGCTCGGTGGGGCCTTGCATTGTCATCAGCTAAGATAAAATCGTTTCCAAAATTATTTGCAAATGGTAGAATGATATTTATTAGACATTCATTCCTATAAATTTCGGCGTTGACAGTCCCACGAGTGATAAATAATTCTGTTTTGCCATTTCTCATAATACCCCCGAATATGGTTAAACCTCCGCCACCAAAGGCCTCTTCAGCAGTCATATTTTCTTCGTTATACCTTGTATTCCTTTGGCGCCACACCGTTATTCGTCCATCCGAATGATATAAAGTTACTCTGGATTCATCAGTAAATAGACAATTAGACCAGTTATCCAAATTCCAATTAATATGTTCCGTGCACCATTCGAGTCGGGAAGCTCGATGCTGTGGTAAAAGTCGCACACATCTGGCTCGTTTTCGATTCCTGAAAGCAACAAACACGGTTGACAAAAGTAAGTTGTCTTAATAAGTCATTACTAGTAGTAAGCTGATTATAAAATAATAAAATTATGAAGCACTTGGGAGATATACGTATAAATACGATTTTTCCCGATTTTGTTTTTATTTTTTCCTTTATAATAAGTAGTATTAAAAATTACATATTTATTGTCACTTCTTCCCCTTTACAGAACCTCCGAAATCGTTTAAAATTTTATCAATTTTTAGACTGCATATTAATTAGCACCAAATTACGGAATTTTCCCTTAATTTAACAAATTTTGTATCTTTACGGTTTTTGAGATCCTACCTCTGCATACACTCGAGTTTGTAATACCCTGTATAAAACCATCCATTTAAATCTCAAATAATTCATTTAAGTAAATTTTAATATCTAAATAAGTATTTATTTATTTACCTAAGCCCGTTTTTGTTGAGTTTTCTTCTCACCGTGGAATTGTTTACGAGAACATCTGTTTCTGCTCGTAAATTTGAATTAAACCAAGAAGAACTACGTAAGGGGTGAATTCTAGCTTGTCGAATCAAGTTACGTTCCATTGGGAGAGTAATTTTCGGAGGCCTACCACCACTTGTTCGGTATCTGTGAGACCCAGTTTCATTCATCCTTTGTTGTAAACGGGTTATCACACTAGGGTGTACATTGTATAGTCTTGCAACCTCAATCTTTTGCATTCCTTCATAAATAAGCCTCAAGCAATTTTCTCTTTCGATCTCGGAAAGTCTTCGCATTTTTCACATTTGTATTTAGTCTGACAGATTACCAACGATAAACATTCAGTTGACATGGCTATTCAATTATGTCATTTATTTTTTCATAGCCGCCTTGCAGGAAACTTCTCTAAATAAAAGAAGTTATTTATCACGGTTTTTTGCAATGTATACAACTTAAAATTTTGACAATAACGTGTTCCTAATAAGGGCGGATCTAGGATGATGTTAAGGGGGGGGGGGGCGCGAAAATAAATAAAAATATGAAAAAACGTGAGGTTGCAAGACTATTCAATGTACACCCTAGTGTGATAACCCGTTTACAACAAAGGATGAATGAAACTGGGACTCACAGATACCGAACAAGTGGTGGTAGGCCTCCGAAAATTACTCTACAAATGGAACGTAACCTGATAGAACACACCCCTTACGGAGTTCTTCTTGGTTTAATTCAAATTTACGAGCACAAACAGATGTTCTCGTAAACAATTCCACGGTGAAAAGAAATCTCAACAAAAACGGGCTTAGGTAAATAAATAAATACTTATTTAGATATTAAAATTTACTAAAATGAATTACTTACTTGAGATTTAAATGCCGCTGTAGGATATATACAGGGTATTACAAACTCGAGTGTATGCATAGGTAGGGATCTCGGAAACAGTAAAGATATAAAATTGGTTAAATTAGGGGAAAGTTCCGTAATTTGATGCTAATTAATGTGCAGTATACAAATTGATGAAATTTTAAACGATTTCGGAGATACCGCAAAGGAGAAAAGTGACAATAAATATGTATTTTTTTTATTACTACCTAAATAATTATAAATAAAGGAAAAAATAAAAACCAAATCGGGAAAAATGGTATTATACGAATATCTCCCAAGTGTTCCTTAATTTTAAACAGCTTACTACTAGTAATGACTTAAAGACAACTAACATTTGTAAACCGAGTAGGTATGTTGCTTTCAAGAATCAAAAACGAGCCAGATGTGTGCGACTTTTACCACAGCACCGAGCTTCCCGACTCAAGTGGTGGACAGAACATATTAATTGGAATTTGGACAACTGGTCTAATTGTCTATTCACTAATGAATCCAAAGTTACAGTATGGCAGCAAAGGAATACAAGGTATAACGAAGAAAATATGGCAGCTGAAGAGGCCTTTGGTGGCGGAGGTTTAACCATATTTGGGGGTATGATGAGAAACGGCAAGACAGAGTTATTTATCACTCGTGGGACTGTCAACGTCGAAATTTATAGAAATGTATGTTTAATAAATATCATTCTACCATTTGCAAATAATTTTGGAATCGATTTTATCTTAGCTGATGACAATGCAAGGCCCCACCGAGCTAGAACCGTTATAGAGACTTATTTATAATGTGTTTAAATAAGCTTGTTTTATTTCATAAAATACAAAGGGTATTTGAAGTAGGTATTAAAAAAAGTGAAAGGTCTACTTATTATTTTCAAAAAAAAAAGTGTATAAATCTGGCAATAGTGCCAATGCATTTAAAATTGTCTTATTATGCCAAATTGGCTTCGACTTAATTCGGTGATTAGTGGGCTATTTTAATTATTCCATTTTATAGCACGGCAATAGCTTGGCAGAAAATTGAAATGTATGGTTTCTTAATATAAAACACTCAGTATATCAATATCGAAACATAACATGTATCATATCTTTTTAGTTTTTGGCTGAACAAACCAAAAATTGTGAAAAATTTACTGGAATATCAGAATGTAGCCGTTTCTTAATTAGTTATTAAATAACGCCCTGTATATTCAATAATAAATGCATTTAAGACAAAACCTAAAAAACCGTTTCGACAAAAGGATTAATTATTTTCAAAAATTCTCACAAAACTGGCGAGCTTTCATTATTTTAGATTTGACAAGAGATTCAAGGAGGGAGTGTACGAAATTCAACCAAAATATTAATTTCCAATTTTGTTATTTCTCTTTTACTTATGTTACACCATGTATACATTGCTCCTATGAATATGATTACAGGCATAAATACCCATAATAAATCAAGTGACCAATGTCCGACTAATGTACAGGGTGTCGTGTTGAAGTGTTAATAATGTAACGATGTCGTTTTTTTCGAAAAAACCCTGTATATTGAAAACAAGTGAAGATACGACAAATCGCTAGAAATTGTTTTTTTGCATCTTGCCAAAGATCATTTTGGTCGAAAAAAGAAAACTTAAGAGTTGCTGTAACAAGTTCTCGCTCTTAACAAACATTTAAAAAAATAAGACGGTGTCATCTCACACCCTGTATAATAAAATGAAACGCACTTTGAAAAAATACATAATACTGGGCTTTTTTTCAAAACATATCTCCATAATACGCTGAAAACCGTAGCCCAATATCTCTCATCTCTGAAAAGCTACAACAATTTGAATTTTACCCAAAAATTTTAGAATTGCAGTTATTATGCACAGCAGTTTAGTTGGTCAACAAATGCACTAAACCCATAATTTGTTCGGTGGTACCTCTCAACAAACAGCTGTGATTGTCTAAAGGGAACTATAGCAGCACTTCACAGTCAATCCCTCCATTGCCCAATTTATGCAAAAAGACCAGAAGTACCTTCTTTATTCTAAATTCAAGGGTTTGAAGGCCACAAAGAAGAACTCTAGTATTAGATGATAGACCTTGATATGGGAAATGAAATTTATCTAAAAGGTATTTTGAAAACCTATTTTGCACCCTTTCAGTTCTGTCGATGTGACACTGGTATGATGGACTACAACAATATTCTAGAAGGCTACGAACCAATGAGTTATAGAGACACCTAATTGCTTTGGTATCAGTTACGTGTTTCGTATGTCGCTTTATAAAACCCAGGAGTGTAAAACCCTTAAGTACAATGTTGTCAATTTATAGATTAAAAGTTAGATTTTCATCAAAAATGACCATGTAAGATAACACATATTAATTCGAAGTTTAACATCACGTCTTATGTCAGAATAGGCCAAATAGTCAACAAGTTTATCGGTCCTTTTTATATTTTTTGTATAGGCATGTAGATGTAGTTTTGCTTTGACTGTTAAATGAAATAATACATTTTGTAAACTGAAATATGTAAATTAAAATTATATGTTACAGGTCTATGAAACGAGCTAGAGATGTTAGGGAACAGCTTGTGGGCTTAATGCAGAGAGTAGAAATTGAAATGTTATCCAATATTACTGAGACAATGGACATTAGAAAAGCCATCACTGCTGGATATTTTTATCATATTGCAAGGCTATCGAAGGGGGGAAATTATAAAACCGTAAAGCATAATCAGGTAATTATTTATTCACTTACAGAGGATCATTTTATATGACATGAGTTTCGTCAAGAAAAAAATCATCATTAATTCCTAATTTTAAAATAAAATGTGAGCTCCCTTGACCCTAACACCAATCAATCATACCTAGATTCACACCTTATTACTAGTACAAAAAACAAAGACATGAATAAAATATTCCTAGAGATAATAAAAGCATAGCTACATTTGGCGGTTAGGGCAATAAGTCTGTGTAACTTGACAGCGTCTATAATTCCCATTTCATGCTCGTGAAGCATATCAGCTGCATTCAGGAATGATGAGAGAATAAAGAGAGCATTGTAATACATAAATTGATATTACAGTAAGTATTTTGAGGTCTTTGAAATATTGATGGCTTGAGAAGCACCTATTTTTAAACATTGTCATGCTTATGATCTTTTTCTGTGAAATTAATTAATCCTCGCGCTGTTGCCCCAACAAAAAGTGCCATAAGATCGTGTTGAACTAACAAAGGCATAATAATATATTCCTATTTACAAAAGATCTTAAACGCCATAATGCAAATGAATACGGAGACATTTTGTTTAAAATCTCATTAACACAATCATTCCAGGATAGTTGAGAGTCCAATTTTAAATCTAAAAATTTTGTACACCTACTTTGTTTGATCAGACCCGATTTTGATCGTATTCGGAGGCTCCTATCACATTCCAGAAGTTTATGTTTGTCGCTAAATATCCGCTTGTTATTAGCACACTCAGTAGCTTTACGACTTAAATTGGTTACATCGGAAGAGCTTAGAATAACTGAAACATTGTAAAACATTCTACACTGTTCACTTCTCTAATTTTGATATTGTCAATGAATATTGGAAAAAGCAAGGGCCCAGCACGTTGCCTCGTGGGACACTAACCTTAACTCACTGCAGTCTAGACCTATATGCCTCGTTATCCACTCTCAAAATCACCTGTTGAGTATGGTGACACAAATATGGGGAAACCCTGTCGTGAGCTGAGCATCTTACTCTATAGATGAATAATTTGGCTTGCACCTTACTCTTTAGATGAATAATTTGGCTTTTATCTTGAATGATCAACCATTTCAAAGGTACTAGTGTTGTCAAAAAACAAGCCAGTATAGTCAAAAGCGGTGCTATCGTGTGGGTCAGACGATTTATCAACGACAAACTTTTTAAGTTTGTTTTTCTTTTATTACGTGTAATCATATCGTCCGCATAAAATCCGGAAGATGAATTAGATAGACCTATGATATTTTCATATTAAAAAAGAGGATAAACATATAAATACCAACAGTTGCAAAAATCATTGAGCGATGTCACTTCAAAGTCAGATTGACAAGTCAGTGACAAAATGGGTAATAGAAAATAATTTTCGGGTTTTTTGCATCCACAAGCGAAAAAAATGGTATTAAACCTAATAAAATATTACGAAAATGAAAATTCACTGGCCAATATCCCAGGAGACAGTAGCAAAAGCTCTAGGAATCGTTATAAGGACCGTGCGAAAATTGTCCATGAAAAAAAGCATAATTTACTACCGAAGAAGATTAAGAAATGTACACGAAAAAAGCCAAAGACAGAAGACTTAAGTGTCAATGTAAAAATGGATGTCCGTAATGCAATTTACGATTTATACACATCAAAAACTAATATAACCCTTCAAGTTTTAAAAGAAGCTTTAAAAAAATCGAAGCATATTGAAAATTAAACTAAAATGGTTGTCAAAATTAATAAAAATGTTGGGTTTTCGATATAAAAAGCGCTGTAATCGAAGATTTTTATGCGAGTTGCCACATATAGCAAGTCAGCGTATCCAGTTTTCCAAAATTAAAAAAGTGGTATTTTTAGACGAGACTTGGATATTTTCTAATGGAAGTGGGTCGAAATCTTGGCAGGACGAGCCTGTAAAAAGTGTCAAGAGAAAAAAGGGATGTGGGACGGGAAAACGGTTCATCATTTTGCATGCAGGTTCTTCAACAGGATTTCTCGCAGGTGCAAGTTTATTCTTTTCTTCAACATCCAAATGTATGGACTACCGTGAACTATGAACTGTTTGAAAAGTGGTTAAAAGAACAACTGATTCCAAATTTAGATGCTCCATCTTTAATCATTCTGGACAATGCATCTTATCATTCAAGAATCTATATAAGGATAAAAATAAACAACCTACTTCATACTGGAAAAAAGTGATATTTATGACTGGCGAATAAAACAAAAACAAAATCCTTTACCCAATATGCTGAAACTAGAACTTCTTTTAATGGCAAAATCTATTAAAAAACCAACAATATATGCTGTAGATGAAATATTACGTGAAAATGGACATGAGGTTTTACGACTGCCTCCATACCACTGCCAGTTTAACGCAATAGAATTAATATAGGCTGGAGCAAAATCATATTACGAAAAACACGTGAACGATGGTCTTACATCAGATGAAGTGCAAATTGTTTGGCAAGATACATTAAATTATATTACGCCGGAGTACTGGAAGAAATCTGTGGAACATACGGAGAAATTAATATGGAATTGGTGGAATCGAGAACGAGTTCTAGATGTCGAAATAGCACCAATGATCATTGCGCCATTTGAGGACGACTCAGAAGATGAGGACTTTTTAAGTGATGATGATATATTTTTATCTATAATATTAAAACGTTTCTGAAGCATTATTTTAGTCTTTGACGTGTATAAATCATAAATTGCATTATGAATATCCATTTTTGCATTGTAACTTAAGTCTTTTGCCTTTGGGTTTTTTCGTGTACATTTCTTAATGTTCTTCGGAAGTAAATTATGTTTTTTTTTCATGCACAAGTTTCTGTACATTCCTTATACCGATTCTGAAAGCTTTTGCCGCTGGCTCCTGGATATTAGCCAGTGAATTTTAATTTAAAAATGTTTTTATTAGATTTGACACCATTTCTTTGCTTACTTTTTTAGTACATTTGTAATTTTGTAGGCAATAAATAAATAATTATAGAATATTTGTTCAAATTTTAAAGCATGTTTAAAATAAGTAAATTTTTTTATTAATTATAAGACAAAATTATATAAAAATATATATAAAAAAAATCAGGCTATATATATATATATATATATATATATATATATATATATACAATATATATATATATATATATATATATATATATATATATATATATATATATATATATATATATATATATATATATATATATATATATATATATATATATATATATATATATATATATATATATATATATATATATATATATATATATATATATATATATATATATATATATATATATATATATATATATATATATATATATATATATATATATATATATATATATATATATATATATATATATATATATATATATATATATATATATATATATATATATATATATATATATATATATATATATATATATATATATATATATATATATATATATATATATATATATATATATATATATATATATATATATATATATATATATATATATATATATATATATATATATATATATATATATATATATATATATATATATATATATATATATATATATATATATATATATATATATATATATATATATATAGCCTGTATTTTTTGCATGCATGGCCCTTAATTTTAGACTGAAATTTGAAGAAATCGGATAAGTAGTTTTTTAGCTATGCCGCGAACAGACAGACACGGACACTTACCTACAGATAGACAGACTTGAGAAAACATGTTTTCCGGCCTCTAAGAACCCTTAAACGTAAAGATCTGAAAAAATTTCACGAGGATTATCTTGTGTTTTTAACAAAAGTGTATATTATTTTTGTAAAATAAAAGTTTTTTTGTTATCACAATACAAAAAAAAACAAGTTTTCTTTGCACAGGGGTGGCCTGCATTTAAATAAATGAGACTGTATAAGTGGTTAGATTTTTAGGTCAAGCGGGGCTCATAATTTTGGGTGATTGATAAAAAAATCTCACGTTCATTAAGTGGCTGTATAAACAGAACATATCCTGATTGTTCCACTGAGTCGAACCGCCTTCTGAATTTATTAAGGGACTTGCCATTTTGTGTATTTTTGTTTTTGCCAACCAAAAAATTATAACCAAATACGTATTTACCGAATTTTCTTATTTAGTCCCTCAGCATTTAATATATAAAATAATATTAAGTGGCTATCTTAATAATATTGCGTAATATATTAAAAAAAACTATTTTTTTTCTCCCTGTATATTTTTAAATAGCCCATCGAGATTTAATAGCTCGATAAAAGAATCGCACAACATTTTGGTATTCACTGTGTTTTCTGATTTGGTTCATAATGTTGGTGACCTTTCGACCCGCACGATAAGACCGCATTCGACTATGTTCATTTTTGCCACATAAGTTTTTAATTATATATTTTTTATATATAGGGACAACTAATGATTGTTTGAGACACTATAAGTAGCAAAAGACCACGTGCAGATTTTATGGAAAACCTGTTTGGTGAAATTGCCTGTATTCTTCATAGGTTGTAGTTCTCCTGACACTTTTTTGACTAGTTCTTAACCTACAGGGTGTTGAACAAACGGCATGTTAAAAAAAATAATTTTGAGGTCTCTTGTTTTCTTCATGTATTTTTGGATTTTGACAAAGTTTAAGACTCTAGTACAGCAGCCCCAAAAGGGAAGGCCATAGCGGAGATGGGATTCGAATAGAGAGAAATAAGTAAGTCTGACAGAAGCCACGTCCATTTCTTTTGAAACTGATCGAATTGCAAAGCTAACTGACATCAAAACTGTTCAAAATATCAAATTAAAGTAAGAAATCAAGAAGTTAGAAAACAAAATGAGGAATATAATTTTCTAAATAAAAACAGCCAGTAACGCCGCAATAAAACTGTCGAGGGGGGGGGGGAAGGTGTCGCGACTTAAGCTGTGTTTTTATATTCCATGGTGAATCCACCATAATTCCTCCAAAGTGTTTTTATATTTATGCTGGCTTATTTCTGATGCCACTAATCAGTGTTTTTATATTCATAAACTGTTTTTGGTGGGTCCACCATAAATTTAAAATTTTCACCTGCTATGGGATATGGTTGATTTGGTGGATGATTAAGGAAGTAGGAGAAATGTCAAAGCAATTTATCCACAAATTATTAATATGTTTTCTTAATTCGCTGTGAGTCTTTTCTTTTGTAGCAATGGAATTTATAAGTGTGAATAAGTTTATAAATCCCATTTACAAAAAAAAACTGAAATTGTGGAAAAGAAATTGCCAAGATGGGTGCAAACAGTTCTGTTGACCTATATGGCAAACATAGAAATTTATTACAAACATACAGAATTACTGAAGAAAAAACAACACAAATGACAAGTAGTCTACCAAATCAGCATTAGTGTTGAATGACGCCATCCTATCACATCTCCAATCCACCACACCAAAGTAGTGAATATAAAAACACACCCTTTTATAAATAAGTAACATCCAGCATATTTTTGGTCAAATTTGAATGATTTTTCTCAAGAAATGTACGAGGTCCATAAAAAAATAAAAAAAAATAAAATTTTGCCGCCACACGTATTTATATGAAGTTTTAGTCCTAAAATAAGGCAAAAAATTACATCCTTCGTGTTTATCCATCAATTAAAAAATACCCTGTATGTCATAAAGTTGATGGACTAGCGTATTTTATAAGACAAAAAATTAAATCTTTTTAGAATGAAAAAAAAAATAGCATAAATGAAATTTGTTAAAAATTGCAGGTATATATAGCTACTGTCAAAACAAATGCTGGGCGATTTTTAGTATGAACTCTAAATACAGTACACCCTTTTTTTGTAAAATTGAATGCATCCAATTGATCTATTCGGTAGTTTCTTTGGTTGCAAAACTATCCTTAAGGAAAGGAAATTAAAAACTGTTTCACGTTTCCAAAACTTATTTTTACATAAAGTAACTAAGATAAGACGATTTTAATTTTTAAACATTTTGATAGGTGTCTGTTGACCAATATTGTTTATATAAAATGTTTTCTTCCAGACTGTAACTATCCATCCTAACAGTGCATTGTTTGAAGAATTGCCAAGATGGGTACTATATCACGAACTAGTTTTTACTACAAAAGAATTCATGAGGCAAGTTATAGAAATAGAAAGTAAATGGTTACTAGAAGTAGCTCCACATTACTATAAGCCAAAAGAGTTAGAAGATTCTACTAATAAGAAAATGCCAAAAACTGTAGGAAGAAGTACGAGAACTGAATAAATGTTTGGAAATATTTCAGTTTGTTTTTATTTTAGATTCAAAGATCTGTCGGTATACTTTTATTTCCTAATATGACAGTGTATATATTGTGTTATTAGTACACTATATAGGATATACAGGGTAGCACATTTATCTGGAATAAATAATACATAGACCTATACATATCATAAGTTACAAAATAAAAAAACAGAGGTATAACTTTGAATACAAGATACTATAACAAACAAAAATAGTCCTTTTAATGCAATTCTTCATGTAGAATTGCCCTTATTTTACTTTTAAAACGTGTTTTTGAACAGTGAATGTCAACAACAAAATTTTCTGACCGAGAGATAGGTTTAACATTATTCGACGAGATTCTGAAGAATCAATACCAAGAAGACGTAAGTGCTCTCTTTATAGTCCATTACTTCGGGTCAATGTTGAACTTCCACAGAACAAAGCTTGCAAATTTAGATTGAACCTTGTCTATTCTCTTTGTGTGGATTCTGTAAAGAGAAGACAATACTACACACAGCAATATTATAAGTAAATTTGAACAAGAACATTGTTGCATAATGAAGCCAGTGTTGCCAGATCTCATGTTTTTGCATGAAATCTCATGTTTTCAATATTTAGTCGCAAAGTTTCACGCTTTTTAGCTTACAACGAAAAAAATTAATTTTTTATTTTTTATAAAATAAGATTATGCCAACAGAAGAACAAAATATTAGGGGGAATGTTCCCTCTACGTATGTTGCTAGAGGGTACTACAGCGATTATTGCGTCATCTCATGTTTTTTTTCAAATCTCATGCTTCTTTCAAGAATTTTTCGTGCAATATTTCTGTGTTAAAAGCCTTTGAAATGACCCCGTCAATATATGATTATTGAACCTTAATTCACTGTCCATAATAACACCCACGTTGTTTACCATAGATACCCTCTTCAGTAATGTTCCAGCCAATGCATGGTGGATGATAGATTAGATTGTGACGTCATCTGTGTAAGACCTATGTTGTCATACACATTTTTTAAAATGTAACAGCCCCTATAATACTTTTTTTTTTAATTACTGGTATATTCTCAACATATCACATTTTATGTCACACGTCCTATAACTAGATTAAACTGGTTCCGAGAAAATGGCGTCTCAATATTGTTATTTTGGGCCATTTGGCCGATAGGGGGCTTTAAGTGACCCAAAATGACAATTTTGAAAGGTTATTTATTCCTAGGAAACCGTGGAATTTAGGTAGATGACATGTAACATTAAATGTGGAACGTTCGAGTGATTCAAAACCAGTAATATACTGGGCGTTACCTTAACAAATGCGTAACCGTCATAACTTACCTATACAGAGTGTTTCAAAAACATGGGCCATCGCTTAATGGCAGATTCCTTGTCCAAAAATAAAGCGAAAAGTTATATATACAAGAGTTCTCAAATGCTTGGTTTTTGAGATACAAGGTGTTGAAATCTTATTTTTAATTTTTTTTAAATAACTTTTACGAGGAACTATATTTGCGCACACAATTTGGTGACTGGGGGTTTTTTGAGGTGAGAAATCATAATTTTGTATTGTAGTTTTTATGAAGCACCAAGAGGGCGCTGCGGACGCTTTTATAATTTCACTTAATTTGTCGTAACTTTTTTGACAGGGAACTTCTGGGACTTTTTATGAATAAAACTTATTCCTACATCTCAAAAAAGGTATATTTGCTTAACAAAGCTAGAGATGACCGTTTTCGAGAAATTAGCAAATTTCTATATCGAAGCAGCAGTGGCGCAGCTAGAGGGGGGGGGCTAGGGCGATCTTAGCCCCCCCGGCCCCAAAATTAGTCCCCCCGTCAGGCGATTGGCGACCAAAACACTTAAATTCCATTTTGTTTGTAAAAATGGGTAAGAAGGTATTTTTCCGTAGCATAGTTTATGTTTCTCTTGCATCTTCCGTTTTTTAGTTAAGAAATAGACGTAGGTTTTTTTTCTAATTTAGTATCTTGTATACTTTTGACCAATTTAATTGGACACTATATGGGCTTACAAAAACATAAGGGCGCGCTTATTTTGAAGTTATGGATCATAAAAGTTTGAGAAATAGTGGAAAGTGTAAGCGATATTTTTTAAGGGGTTTAAAAGAGTAAAAATAATCATATTTTGTTTAAGCAAAACCGATAATAGTCAAACTGAAAACAGAAATAAGTGGGGAAAATGTTCCAACATTGAAAAATCATGGAAGTGATTGTTGTAGAACCTCATCTTTCTCGACTATATATAATTAAAATAAAATTGAGGTGATATTCCAAAAAACGGCGAAGCTTCTGTTATTTAATTTTTTGTATCAAAACCATGTTCGTCTCCCAAGTAGCACAAATTAGCTGATGAGCTTTTTCGCCTAACAGTTATCCATAAAAAACACATAAAAACCAGAGATTTGTCAAATTTTGGCAAATGATTCTTGGTTTGTTTTCTAGCCATGAAAGCTCGCTTCAAATTAGATTTTTTGGCTCCAAAAGTAGCAGTTTTTAATATAGATAGGCTATAGCATAATTACTTGGCCAAAAAATATCTTTTATAGGATAATTAGGTAAACCTCCAACTTTTTTATATTGGATAGCTAAATATTGGATGGCCAAAAAGTAGAAATATCTGTGAATTTTGTTGCCACAATATAACCACATATATTCTAGTAAGTATTGAAGTTAAATTATCGTAAGCATAGCTGTTTAAAATGCCAGAATATGGCATTTTTAATCAATAGAATCGAGGTCAGAATATAATAAATAAGTAGGCATTTTCCCACAAATGCCAACCGTACATATTTTAGCAAGTATGTAGGTTTAATTATAATAATAATAGGTATATAAGAACGCCAGACTTGTACTAAAACTAATCAGAGCGGGCATCTCTGCTCATCTAACTAAGACAATTAAAGCCTTTTTGTCTAACAGAGAATTTTTAGTCTCAATCGATGGCTACAATTCTACTACTAGGCCTATTCGTGCGGGAGTCCCTCAAGGCTCCCCTCTATCCCCAATTTTATTTAATCTATTTACAGCTGATATTCCAAAAAATTTACACTCTAAATTATATTTATTCGCTGATGATACGGCGGTCACATCTTCTGAAAAGAGGAAAGACCAGTTGATATCTAGGCTACAAGTTCACATAAACGAAATCCAGAATTGAATGCTTAAATGGAAAATCACAATTAACCCCATCAAGACACAAGCGGTTTTCTTTACTCAGACGTATAAACCTCTCACTCTAAACAAAATCAAAATTGGTAATAACGATATTCCCTGGAAAGATCAAGCTAAATACCTCGGACTAATTCTAGACAAACGTCTTAGATGGTCTAAAAATACTACCTATACTATTAAAAAAGCAAAAAAGACGTACGGGCTACTATACCCTCTATTAGGTAAGCGCAGCAAATTAAACAATGGAGTTAAAACTCTTCTTTACAAAGCTTATATTAGACCCATACTAACATACGGCAGCCCGATATGGGGCATTCATCATCCCAATCAAACCAAACGTTTACAATCATTACAAAATATTACACTTAGGAACATTTTAAATGCAGGTTATTTTGTTAGATCAACCATATCACATAGGGATTTAAAAATGGAACTTCTAAAAGACTTATTTACAAACTCAACTTCAATTATTTCAAAAAAATCAGATCAACAAACAATAACCTAATAAAACAGTCACATGTCAAAGCTCGTCCAAATCATAAATTCAAACTACCCCTAGACTTCTTGCAGGATTAGCAATTTAGGTTAAGTTTCCCATTCCCCCCTTCTCCCCCATGAGTTCATTTTTCTTTCACCCATCCAATTGAAGCTCACTTCGAAGACCCAACAGCTGTAATGGTCTTATGACTGACAGAAAATAGAAGAGGACCCCGAAAAAAAGAATGCCATTTTACATTTTAAGACAACAAAAATTGAGAGGAAAAAATATGGCTTTTATTATCACATTTTTGTTTCAAAATTAAACTAAAATTGGGTAGTTTTATTGCACTTATTTTTGGTTTAATATTGCCAAGAAATGCCACATTTTCAAATTTCCGTTTATTACTTATAAAACTATACTTAACCAAACTGAAGATTTATTTAGAAAAACGAAATATAAATTATTTACGATACATGTGTAATAAAAAGATTAAATATTTCACCACATATTATAGAAAAACATCGACTTGGGGTAATCGTCGTTTAATTTTGTTACGCTGTGTCTTAAATTACCCATATTTTAGCGAGTACTAAAGGCAAACCAAGTAGGCATTTTTATTGGCAAAATTTTAGTCAATGTTGCTACATTTGATAAATATTTGCTTACAAGGTGGCCAATTTCAAGGAATATTTGCTTAAAAAACAACCCAAAGCTTTCTAAGGTCCGCCATGATTGAAGTTAAAATGAAACTAATTTCCTAGCAACCTTTACTTGACCACTTTAAACAAACATATGCTTTCTACCTATCAAAAAACGTATTTTCATGCATGTTTTCTTACGTTAGGGACTCTTTTATGAATTTTCTTAGTAAATTACATCTGAAATAAAAAATTGTGGAAAACGAAATTTTTAGTTTCAAATTCAAATTCTTAGATTATTTTAACAGTAAAAGTTCCTACGCAAGTGTTTTTTGTTCCCACCATCTACGAAACCATGATTTGTTATGTTTGCATTTCCTCTTGGCTCATAAATTCTTACACTGATTGCTCTATTAATACTATTTCTACATAATTTGAAACAATTGATGATTTATCATATAAATGAAGAAAAGGCAATGAGAAATTATTTAGGTAAATTTCGGAAAAAATGTTACTCAAATTTCGGCTAAAAAACAAATCAGAATTCAGCTAAAAAAGCTCGATTTTAAAGTCAAAAAGTAGCTAATAAGCCCAACCATAAAATCAAAAGAGTGGGTCGTCCAATTGGCCATTACCCAATTATTACCCTATTATAGCCAAATTATTATTCCCCACTTTAGCCATATTTCCGTCTTTATACTATAATAGAACTGTTATTTTGGCTAGCAATTTTAGCTAATTAGCCAGATATATTAGCAAATATCACAGCATTTTAGCCTATATATGATTATATGTGGTCATTTATTCAAACAAAAAAGGGCCACTCAAGAATACCGGGTATCATACGTGATGGTACTGTTGAATTCACTTCTTCACAGTCAATTGTTGATGCCTTTTCAGCTTTTTTTCAAAGTGTATATACTATATCTAATCATCATGTTCCCCTAGCACCAGATTCAATCCCCCAGTGTCTTGTTGGACTGAATAAATTACAAGAGTCGGATATCATCGAGGCCGCGAAAAAGCTACAAAACAAATTAACATCTGGCAGTGATTCAATCCCTAGCTTTATTATAAAGGACTGTACTGGAGCTCTATCTAAGCCCTTGACGTACATATTCAACCTTTCAATTGAGGCCAATCATTTTCCTGGCTGCTGGAAGACATTTCAATTCTTTGTAACATTTCTAAGCTTTTTGAAATTTGTATATACAAACAGATTTTCAGTCAGGCCAGGTCTATAATCTCTCCTGATCAGCATGGATTCATGGACAAAAGATCGTGTGACACGAATCTGACTTGTTTGTCTCAATATATTTGCTCTTCACTTGATAACACAGGTCAAGTTGATGTTGCTTATATGGACTTCCAGAAGGCTTTCGATCAGATAGACCATGGTGTTCTATTGTTAAAGTTGGACCTTATGGGCTTCTCATCGGGTTTAATTTCGCTTTTAAAGTCTTACTTGACCGAGCGGCAGCAGTATGTAAAGATCGAGGGCTTTAGATCTTCTAAATATTTTGTATCGTCCGGAGTTCCTCAAGGCTCTAACTTGGGGCCCTTGCTTTTCTTGCTTTTCATCAATGACCTAGCATACAAACTAAATGGTTCAAAACTGTTCTTTGCTGATGACTTGAAGGTATTTTCTAGTATTGATTCTTTGGAGGACTGTCAATTCTTGCATAGCGAGTTGAACATTATAAATACGTGGTGTGATATTAATAAACTAAATCTCAATATCTCTAAATGTTTTGTTGTTTCATATACTCGCAGGAAAACTTACATACATTATGATTATGAGATTAAATCTAGCACTCTTTCTCGTTGCAGCGAAATAAAAGATCTCGGTATTACCTTTGATCGGGCATTTACTTTTGGCACCCACATAATGAATATTGTTAGATCCGCCTCCAAAGCTTTAGGCTTCATACTCAGGAACTGTAAAGACTTTAGAAATAATGCTGCTCTTATATTATTGTTTAACTCTTTCGTTAGGTCAAAATTAGAATATGGTGCAATGGTGTGGCATCCCATTTATCAATGTGATATACGTATATTAGAATCTGTACAGCGTAGGTTTATTAAGTATCTAGCAATGAAGGAGGATGGTGTTTATCCAACTAGAGGAACTAGTCAGAGTGTATTACTGGACCGCTTTAATATGATGCCTTTAGAGATCCGCAGAAAGAGAATCGCTCTTTCGTTCTTATACAAATTATTAAACAGTGAAATTGACTGTACACATTTATTAAATCAGATAAAATTCTTAGTTCCGACATTTAATGTTCGTAATACCCGTATATTTTATTGTAATCGTCCCAATACAAGCATGCTGACTAGAGCCCCAATATATTATATGTGTCATACATTTAATGAACTGTGTGGTGACAATGTCGATTTATTTTTTGACTCTTTAGGTGTTATCACGGGGCGGTTTACCTGATATTATTTTTTTTTTTATTTTTTGTTTGCGGTTCTATTAAGATTGTATAAGATTTTATTTCTATTTTTTTTTTCATTTTTTTCTTTGTTCACTGTGCTTTTCTGTAGCTCTTATAGAATATTAGTTTATACTTTATATCATATAATTTTGTTACATAAATATATATATTTTTTATTTCCTGTAAGTGGGTGACTGTTGGAAATAAACGCCTATTTATTTATTTATTTATTTATATGTGCTACTTGGGCTCGTATACAGGGTAGACCAAAAAGGAGGAGGCATTTTAGCAGGTTTCCTATTAACAGGTCCAGTAAAGCAGGAGAAGTGATAACTTTGAACTCTTTAAAATTTTTGTATACGAGTTTCATCGTTCTGTGTAACTTTAAGTGTCGTAATTTATTACAAAAATATATATTTTTTGACCGCCGTCATAGATATTAATCAAATTGTATATAGCCGAAACATAAAAACTTAGACAATATCGGGAGTTTATAATTAAATCATAGCCGTACGAAAAAATTATTAAAATTGGTTTTATCCTATAATCAATATTATTTTATAAGTGTCAGGGCTTAAGCCCCCCAAAAGTCGATGTCTAGTTGCGTCACTGCGAAGCAGATTAGCAAGTCCCTTAGGCGCTAGATGAAGTCACCACTTGTGCCTGCTTCAATTTTTATTAATTTAATAATTTGTAACATTTAAATTATTATTTAATTATTCCTACAATATTAATAGCTTGAAATTAATGAAAAAATTACAAGAAACAATTAAAATGGCCGCCTCCGGCTCGAATAAAACACCATATTCTTTTTTGAAGTTCATCTTTACTCTTTGACACAGCCCGATGTCTTGACGAATGAAGGCACTATGCGTTGCCAAAGTTCTTCTCTTGAGGTAACAGAAATATTACAAACAAGCTCCTTTACATACTATCAAAGGTAAAAGTCTACAGGGTTTACATTAGGAGACCGAGGAGGACAAGCAATAGGTCCACGTCGTCCGATCCAACGGTTTTCAAAGGTCTCATACGCTGTTGCTCCGTCATGTTGAAACTACAAATTATTTCGCATATTTAGAGGAAACAAATCTTTTGAACTATTTTGTAGAAAATTTGGTTGTTAAAAAACCGTCATTTAGTGGACTCGGTAGAACAATGGGGCCACTAAGCTAATTGTTAACAATCTCTGCCTATATCTTAATAAAGAATTGATATTATGAGTTTACTGGCCTTAATAAATTGGGATTTTCATCATACCATGAGTGAAGTTTATGAAAATTTATTATACCTTTCCTGGAGAAACAAGCTTCATCAGTAAGAGCAGAAATATTTCCTATTTCATCAGCGATGGTTCGTCTACTAATTGCTGGGGTATTTTCCACAAGATTTAGAATATTTTCTTCAACTTCTGGACGTCTATGATGCTTCTACCTAGCCGCATTAATTTTTTTAGATTCTAATGTCCACAAGATTTTCAAATTTTTTTATCGGGAACTCTTTTTAAAGGAAATTTATCGAAATACAGTCTTACAGCAGCCCTTTAATTCTGCCTTGCTTGAGCATAACACAGAAGCTCTGTTAACTCGATAAAAGAATATTAGAAATAAATTATTAACTAATAAAATAATATTTTTTAATTCATTAAAATTTCAAAAATGAAAGAAAAATCAATACCAAGGAGCATTTTTTAATTGAAATTGATACAGGTTATCGAGTCCCCTAACTGGTGACCTCCACTAGCGCCTAAGGGACTTTGGAATCTGCTTCGATATAGAAATTTGCACATTTCTCGAAAACGGCCATCTCTAGCGTTGTTGAACAGGTATACCTTTTTTGCTTAGAAGAGATGCAAAAACAAGATTTATTCATAAAAAGTTCCTTGTCAAAAAAGTTGACAAGGAATGTCTGTATCTGAAAAACCAAAAATTTACAGACCCATGTATATTTGAATTTTTGGCATTATTTTTGGACAAGGAATCTCCCATTGAGCGATGGCCAATGTTTTTTGAAACACCTTGTATGGTGTCATAGTAAAAAATCGATATTACCAAAAGATCCGGGGTCAAATAAATATAATTCAGGTGTAAAACTTTTTCAAAATTATAAGTAGTTTTCAGGATATTTAATTTTTCCACCCTGTAATATGGATATTGGCCGGTGAATTTTTATTTTCGTAATATCTTATTAGATTTAATACCATTTTTTTCGCTTGTGGATGCAAAAAACCCGAAAATTGTTTTCTATTACTCATTTTGTCACTGACTTGTCAATCTGACTTTGAAGTGACATCGCACAAAGATTTTTGCAACTGCTGGTATTTATATGTTTATCCTCTTTTTTTCATATGAAAATATCATAAGTCTATCTAATCCATCTTCCGAATTTTATGCCGAGGATGTGATTACATGTAATAAAAGAAAACAAACTGAAAGTTTGTCATTGAAAAATCGTATGACCCGCACGATAACACTGCTTTTGACTATAGTAATGTCAATACATATAACGAAAATGTATTCCAAATAGACATTTTTTTATTTTTAAAATCTACAACTTTTAAAGTACTTGCAATTATTGTGATTTTCCTTTGCCTCACGACGTCTGCAGTGGGTTTAGTTTTAACCACAAATAATTACATTTTACCCCAAAACACTTTACAAAATTTTGGTATCGCCGTAGTACCCGAGAGAACAACGTAATAAAACACATATTTAAAAAATTATAACAATATATTTGTAACAATTTACACATCAAGGAATCTTACACAAATGAACAGCTTACATTTAGATAAACAAACATTAAATGCAGTTCAGATCGACAAGATTTTTCGAATCCCATTTAATTTTTAGCTACACTGCAGTCTCATTTTCTATTGAAAACATAATTTTCAATTAATAAACAAAAATATTACACCCGCATTCATTCTACATGTGCCATATAATGACATTTGGATTCTTTCTTCAGTTCAACACTAAATAATTTTCTACCAAAATATTTAAAACAATTGTTTTGGCAGATCGCAATCACACACTTAGTCTTTTTCTAAAGACAGTAATTTGGTTAAATGTCTTTCGTGGAAATTTTGTGTTTACATCATTCCTCCCATTCCACCCATACCGCCCATGCCACCCATACCGCCCGACGGTATTGCAGGTTCTTCTTTGGGAATTTCTGTGATTACTGCTTCGGCCGTCGTTAAGAGGGAAGCTACGCCGGATGCATCTACAATTGCTGTCCTAACAACCTGGAAAAACAGAAATAGAAATTATTAATTGTTAATTTAACTACTGGTCAAAAACCACTGCAAGATTTTTTTTACACACTATTATTATTTTTTTACTTTATGATTCGGTACTCTCTCTAAATGGTACAAATTATTTCCTAAAGGCTACAATAAAATTAATAGTAGGATCTATCAATAAGCAATCACATATTTACAATTTAAAATCTAAAAAACTAAAACACTGCTTTTAAATGATAAGTGCCTGTTTCTTATTTGTCTCTGGGGGATTCGGAAAATAATGTTAGAAAGCAACTTTGCACAATCAATATTACCATTGACAACTTTGTCGAGAAAGAAGACCTCTCGACGTTTTTTTAGGCTGTCCAGTCCAACCAACTGAATCCTAGTTCTATATGGTATGTCCTTGTAATAAAATCTGGAATTTCTTACCTTACCTTACCACCTTACTAAAATTTACATTAGGAGAAAGATCTTAGAGAATTTAAATTTACCCAAGTTTAAATCTTATAGTTTGAATCTAAGTTCAAACAAATGGAATCATTACTGGTTTTCATTAACAATTACCGTAAGCAATGTATGTTGCGTTTCTTTAGATGTATTCCATATTCGGTTAAACACCTATTGCATCACAACATTTGCTTATTCTACCTTCTATTACAAACCACAACTTAATGGATTTTTAAATTGCAGAACTTGGTAGAAGGATATTTATACAAGTTCCTAGAAACATGAAACTTTTTATTTAGTAACTTTGTCTAGGTAATAACTTTTGCTTTATTAAAGTATGAAAACTGGATCATTCAGAAATAGTCACGTGACTGCATTACATACCAAACAGCTTCCATAAACTTAACAAATCATACAAACTGAGAGAGCTTAAACTAAGGATATAGACTTAAAAAAAAAGCCATCACAATGATTACATAATGCTAAAAAAACAGTGGTTTATTTAAAAAAACTTTGGCTTTTTAATGTTTCATTTATTTGAGAGTTACTCTACACATGTTTTGGCTTTTTAGGCCTTTCTCAAGAGATGCTTCAGTGAATACTAAACTAAAAATGAGCTATATCTAATGGTGTGCATAATGCAATTTAGTTTTATTGCCTATCTATTTTTTTTTTCAAATTCAAATTGTTTATTAGTGTTAAAAATAACTTGTACACACGTCAATTACATTATATAATTTAAGGCAATGATTTAAAATACAGATACATATCTAAATTACGCTATGTCAAGACATTACAAATAAAATTAATATTAACAAATACTTAATCATAAGATAAACAATATTAAAAAGACATAACAAATTACACATTAAAATCAATTTCAGAAGTCAAATAATTTTCTATATTATAAAACGCATATTTACATAAGACCTCTTTCACTCGTTCCCTCAACTTATTTAATGGCAATTCCCTTATATCCATTGGGAGTTTGTTAAAGAGTTTGACGGCCAGAAATTCTAGTCTGTTTTGACATCTTCGCAGTCTACAAAAAGAAGCCACAATATTGTCTCTATGTCTAGTACTATAGTCGTGTACATCCTTATACTGAGTATACGAATGATGGTTTTCTTTAATATATAGGATACATGACATAATAAACACAGAAGGGAATGTCAATATTCTGAGGTCAATAAAAGCCCGTCTGCAGTCATCCCTGTACTTCAGACCAGCAAGTATTCTTACAGCCTTTCTCTGTAAACCAAAGACTCTGTCTGCACCTGATGCACTCCCCCACACCAAAATGCCATATGACATAACGGAATGAAAAAGTGCATAATATGCAGACTTCATTGTCTCAATGCTTACACATCCTTTTAGGTTGCGAAGGACAAAGGCAGTACTGCTCAGTTTGGACGAGATGTTGTTGATGTGAACATCCCACTTTAGTTTTTGGTCCATATAAATCCCTAGGAATTTAACACTGTCCAAGCGACCATTCAAATCCCCCGGATCCCTCATTGAGAAAATTATTCGCTGAGTCTTGTCTCTGTTCATTAATAACTGATTTGCATTAAACCAGACTTCTGCTCTTGCCTGCGCCTCGCCAGTTACTGTGAGAACTTCCTGAAGTGTTCCACCAGAATAATGAATTGTAGTGTCATCAGCAAAAAGGGTATACTTTGCCACTGCCTCACCCATTGGGAGGTCGTTTATAAAGATTAAAAAAAGAAGTGGCCCCAAGATGGAACCCTGAAGGACCCCAATATCTATTTCCCTTTCTGCCGATGCTATTCCACTGACTCGAAATATCTGTGTCCGGCCTTTTAAATAGGACTTAATAAAGTCGATGCTGTTGCTGTCAAAGCCATAAAAACGAAGTTTGTTCACCAGTATGACATGGGAGACGCAGTCAAAAGCCTTACTCAGATCGTACATTGAAGCACAATTGTACTCCATATTTTCTAAAGAATCATAGATCTCAGAAACAAAACTCAGTACACACTGCACCGTGTTCCTTTATTTTTAACCAACAACAACAGACACAGTTATTCATAACCATTATAAACAGTCTTGGAGAATAAAAATGTCACCTTTTCATAGTTTCGTACATAGGCTATTAACCTTTCCCTTAAGTAAAGAAGACTATAATAACGAGTTAAATGTACTAAAACAAACTGCAAGAAATAACGGTTATAATGAATCTCTAATAGATAACATGATAAAGAATAAAAAACGCAAAATTCTTAGAAGACAATTTTATAGTGTCACGCGTCAATTAACCAAAAATTTTAGGTTTTTAAATTATATTCCCAATTATAGTGACAAAATATCAAATAAGCTTAATAGATTAGGTTGCAACACAATTTCTGTAAATAAACTAAATTTAGGTAGTGTTTTAATAAATAATAAGGAAAACATTTGTCAGTCTAATAAATCAGGTGTGTACAAAGTTAAATGTAAGGACTGTGAAGCTGTCTATATTGGGCAAACGAGTAGAAATATCCAAACAAGAGTAAAAGAACACCGTAACTCTATTTTATATAATGTTAAAAATTCAGGATTATCTGCTCATTGCATAGAAAACAACCATTTTATTGACACCCATAATGTAATGTTATTACATCAAGAAAATAAAGGTAAACGTTTGGATCTTTTAGAACAACTTGAAATTAAAAAAATCTTTATCAAGGAATTCACTCACAACGAATGACCAACAAAATTTCCAAATTACCTCAATAATAGACAGCCTTCTAAGTACCTATAATATAAATGTAAAAAATCCCATTTTAAATAGATAGGCAATAAAACTAAATTGCATTAAGCATACCATTAGATATAGCTCATTTTTAGTTTAGTATTCACTGAAGCATATCTTGAGAAAGGCCTAAAAAGCCGAAACATATATAGAGTAACTCTCTAATAAATGAAACATTAAAAAGCCAACGTTTTTTTAAATAAACCACTAAAATTCCTTATATAACATTTTAACGAATTTCTAAGACCCTAAAAAAATGAACTTCTGAATGAGTGCTGACAAGGTAAGGGTATATTATCAGAGTTCCTTGTTTTATATTGATGACCCATTTGTATTCCCCTAAATTGCTTTTGAATAAGGATAGCAGTTTCTAGTATCAATAAGCAAGCCCTGGTAAGGATTTTTTGTTGATAAAACAAAGGCCTGCAATGATCTCTAGACTTGGCTTGACATATATAGCGAATTGCTCTTTTGCAAAATTAAAACTGAATTGAACTGATACTGAGAGCAAAACCCCCAGAACAGAATACCATATCTCAAATGGATTTCCACCAAACTGAAGTAAACACTTCTAGCTATGTCACTTCCTAGCTCATTCAAAACTATGTGAACTGCATAGCAACCAGATGCCAACTTGGCATCAAGTGCCAGAATGTGTCACTATTTTAGTTTGTCATCAATCCAGACACCCAAGAACTTGGTACAGTTTTTGTTAGTAATCTCTCATCTATGTCAAATTTGAGAGTTACTATATTAGCCTTGTTAATATTAAAACTAAGAGAATTAGCCTCACATCAAGACTAAATCCTGTGAACGTCAGCAGACACACTGGCCATTAAACCATCTACCTCTTTACCTACCCAAAGAAGTGTGGTGTCATCTGCAAAAAAAGTAAATTTGCCTGATGTGTCTAGTGTCTGTGATAGTAGCTAGATCACTAATATATAGGAAAAACAATAACGGACCCAATACTGAACTTTCCGGGACACCTTACCTGATATTCATTACCACAGATATCCCACTCCGATTCCTCACTAGTTGTTTTCTGCATTTTAAATAGGATGAAAATCACTCAAGTACCACTCCCCCAAAACCATAAAGAGACGTTTGTTCAGCAGAGACACATGACTTACACAATCAAATTAAGTCACTGAAGACTTCTGCAGTTAGGTCACCCTCAATGAGACCCATATATAGGCGCTCCAAGAAATGAAACATGGTATTACTTGTATTTTTATTATTTTCAAACCCAAATTGTGACTTGTAAGACGTTGTGACGATTGAGGAAGTTTAGCATTCTCTCTTTTACCAGTTTTCCAACTATCTTGGATAGAGTTGGCAGAAAGGAGATGGGAAGAAAGTTTCCTGGGTCATTTAGATCACCTCCCTCTTATATATCTGTCGGAAAATAGCTACTTTCAGACAATCGGGGAAGAAACCGCTATCAAAAGAAGCATTAATGACATGAACAAGAACCCTCAAGACAATCGCCCTCAGAATTGACATATCCAATTCAGAAATCGTAAAAAGGGCTTATTTGCTAAGAGGAACTATTAGTATTAGTAGTACCAATTTGCATGATTAAATTAATGACGTCGGTAAACGATTTTAAATGTTTAAATTTTTTGTGTTTTTCAATTTAATAAATAAGGATTGTAAAAAAAATGTTGTATACAACATGTGAAAAAACTATGTCTAAGGCACTCAACTTTTTCATACAGCTTCCTTCTTTCACTAGATACAGACAAGTATTTCAGGATTTTTGAAAAACAGGAAAGTTCTAAGAATTAATTTTTGTTATCTCTGACCAAAATTCGGTATACATATGTAAAATTAAAAATAAGTCCGAGTCAAAAATTGCTTTATTGTTCAAGATAAAAAAAAATGTTAAAAAACCGAGATACAACTAAAATTTAAAAAAAAAATGGAAAAACAGCTAAAGCTAGCAAGCAGTATAAAAAAATATATAAACGTATAATAAAAAATAAACAATACAAACAGGGTAAACAAAAGAAGATATATAACATAATAAAAACACTACAATGTCACTGCTAAATAATGAACATTACACTAGGGAGTAAAATGAAGAGGTGTTGAGATAAAAAAAAATCAAAGTTAGAAATGAGTTCAGAGATAGGCGTTAAAACTGATGAAAGAAAAATTCCAGAAGGCTGTAATATGCCTTTTTTGTAATATGTGCTTGGGCAGAATTAAATCTTTTAACATTTTCCAAAGATCTCACTCACAGGGAGGTGGAAAAAGAATCCTTTTCCTGTGCAGTATGGGGTATAGGCAAAGGGCAAAGCTCCAGTCTGTCTTCTATTATAATAATTCTCGACTTTTTATGATTTCTAAATTTTTTTTTTAAACATTAAACAGAGCGTTTCTAGGATGAATATACACGTAAAGTTTAATATTTTGTGTTGAATAAATAGTGGTCTGCAAGAATCTCTAGTTTTTGCCCCGCACATAAGCCTAACTGTCCTTTTTTGTAAAATAAAAACTGGGTTCACAAAATACTGCCTCGAATTTATCCAAAAGAAGACCATATAGCGCAAATGGGATTCAATTAAGGCCGAGTAGGCTGATTTCGCAATGTTTGCATTCAATTCATTGGATATCGTCCATAAAGAGTATAACTTTTATTAAATAAAACTATTTCATGTTTTAGCAAGTAAGCCCTTTTTCTGCGATTTTTATAAAATGTCAATTTTTGACAGGTACCCATTTTCCATATCTAGTGAAGCAAAAGTTATTCCAATGCTAAATTTTGAAAAAACTGTCAATACAGATAAACATGTTGACATTCTCTTGCTTTTACAATTGATATGTTAATGTTAAGCATCATCTTTTGAAAGTATTGTTAAATTAAAAGTTAGGTAACTAAATGTTTATTATACAATACTACTACAAAAGGTAAACTTGAAGCTGATTACACACAAATGCATGTGTTGAAAAATAATTGCTCAAAAACTCAATTTGGTACTTTTTTTTAGTAGTGCTGAACTAGATAGCGTCCTTTCTTCCTATTTTTAAAAATAGGCTATTCCATTAAAGACAGTTTCTACCCGTTTTGTGTAAATCTGGTAACAATACATACAAATGGTAGTCCAAGACTCACTAGCGTCAAAAAACGCCCGTGCAAACAAAACAAAATATTATTAATATATACTAAAAAAATATCTAAAAAACCTTCTGTTTGTCTGTCTGAAAAATAGATTTAAACAAAAGTTATTTTAAACTACTGTGAAAAAAACCAAATTCAATATTCTTTTGTAGGAAAAAATTGAAATTTCCAGGATTTTATAAATGTTACTTACTTTAGTTGGGTCAATAATGCCCCTTTCAAACATTTGTACATATTCGTTATTAAGAGCATCGTATCCATAATCTCCACTTTGTTGTTCTACTTTTGCTACCACAGCTGCCCCATCAACACCCGCGTTTTTGGCGATGGTCATGCACGGAATTCTCAAGGCTCTTTTGACAATTTCAATACCTAAAGGAAAAATAAAATTATATATGATATGGCAAAAGACATTTTAGTTAACCTAGTTTTCTATTTTCAGGGGTGTTCCACTTTAGCTTTGAAGGCCTCATTTATCTACTGTCAGCGTTTAAAAAAATGGCACTGTTCGAGCCCTGTATCAGTGAAATTGACTTAACTCCCCAAAACATGATATTTGTAAATTTATTTCAGGACAAATTAAATTTTTTTGAAATATAATATTTTTGTTTTCTCTAAATGTTTATGGAAAGATAACAAGACCAACGTGGCTATTTTTATAGAGTTTTTATTTCGAAATTGTCTTCTTTGCAAAATGATTTGTGTTTGGAAAAATACATGATCGAGACAACTTAAGTTGAATGCAAGGCCCATGGGTTACCATACTCTCTTATATTGGGTTGTTGCAACACACTATCGGCTCCCCTGAGCGCAATTTTCCAAAGAACTTTTGACAAGGGAGTATTTCCCTCAATCTGGAAGTTCTCCGACCTTGTGCCAATTCACAAAAAGGGTGATGAATCTGAAATCACTAACTATAGAGGAATTTCAATAATCTCCGCCATTCCAAAACTCTTTGAGGCTATTTTGACTGATGAAATATTTTACATCTACAAAAATTACATTTCCCCGAGGCAACATGGCTTTTATCAGGGTCGTTCTAGAGCGACCAATCTTGCCATATACCAGGATTATCTGGTCTCCTCTGTCGAAGCGCGTCATCAAGTGGACTGCATCTATACAGATTTATCGAAAGCATTTGATAGTGTACATCACAAACTATTAATGAAGACTCGGGCAATTACCTAAAATGGATCGCCTCTTATCTTAGCCATCGTAATCAACGGGTTGTGATGCAAAACTCAGTTTCTCGTGATATTTTAGTCACCTCAGGAGTGCCACAAGGGTCCCACATTGGACCAATATTATTCCTTCTCTTCATAAATGATGCCTCTTCCTGTTTTAGGAATAGTAACTGCCTTTTGTTTGCTGACGACTTGAAATTCTTTAGCTCTAATATGATCCAAAATTCCGCGCTACAATCGGATTTTGACCGCTTTGTCAAATGGTGCGAGTTAAACTGTCTTTCCCTTAATGTTGCCAAGTGTACGTCCATTCGCTTTACAATTTCCTCTTGTGTAAACGATTTGGGAGTCATATTCGACAGCAGTCTATCTTTTAACCAACACAGACTCAATTGTATGTAAAGCTTTTAGAATGATGGGATTCATTAAAAGACATTCTCGGCATTTCAGCGATACTAACGTCATCGTAACCCTATACAACTGCTTTGTTAGAAGCTTACTTGAATATTGTTCAGTAATTTGGTAGCCCCATTATGCATGCCACATAGATAGGATCGAAAGAGTACAACGTAAATTTGTAAAATACTTATTATTTAAATTCCATTTTCCTTATCAAAATGTCTCCTATCAAACAAGACTACTACTGTGTGGTATGCAAAGTTTAGCTCAGAGACGCAAACTCATTTATTGATCGCCTTTGCTTAAATTATAATACATTTTTCTCCGACTGTGATATATTTAGCATTAGCCTTCAGACCCTCAAAAGATTCCTTAGATTCGGCGCTATTTAATTGTTTAAAGGTTCATGCTTCATTCCTCTCTCGCTTTACTCTATATTTTTATTTTATATACATTTTTGAATTTTATTGTTTATAGCAGGATACCATTGTATTTGTATTGTATTTTTAAGTTTTATATCTTATACCATTTAGAGATTTATCTCTGTAGTGTATGTATGACCAAGTAAATAAATAAATAAACTGCATAGGTTGCCTCGAGCGATTTTGACCTATTCCAACTCGGTGTGAGCGATCTACGTCACATAGGCATACTATTTGCAGTAAACACAATTATTTAACTCTTCAAACATCTAAAAAAAAACACAACTGACAACTATCGCAACGAAAACGTCAAGCTGAATAAGCAATAAACTGGCCGCCTTGTCAGATCGGGTCGCCAGTCGACGTCACGACCTCCGTCTCACCCCCGCGTCCCCCTCGCCCGATAGCAGCTCATCCAGGTAACCTTAGAGTTACTGGGCCTTGAGTTGAATGGTCAGTAACATCCAGGAAGGCTTTGTAAAATAATTGATAACATTTGACGTTGCTAAGAAGGCGATTTTGACTTGCTTTTGTTTATTGGTGTAAAAATGGCTCGTGGTAAAGCTGTTTCTGGATGAAATAAGAAAAGTGATGCATTTGGAATGCCTCTCAAATCGCTGACAATGTTAATAAATGAAGATATACAGTTTGAAATATTATTAAACTGTACAAAACCACTGGATCTTTGGCTCAAAAACCGAGAACTGGAAGTCATCTGCATTATGCCAATACAACTTAAGAGCTACCAAAACGATTATCAAACAAAACTGGCATACTAATTATAACAAAATGAAAATATTATGGAATCAGGCAACGAAAAAATATTTTCAAGTGCAACTTGTCACAGAGGTGCCAAAAAACTGGGATTTAAAACTTAACACAGTAAACTTAAATTAATTTCGTTTGTTCGTTTTTAATTAATTTTTTTATAGGCAAAAGAGAAGCCTTTAATGACAAAAAATCAGAAAAAAACTAGCAAGAGCAAAGAAACACAAATTATGGTCTCTGAACCAATGGAACTCTATTATTCGGAGGGAGATTCGAAGTATGCATTGTTGATATAATAGGAGTCGTGTCATAAAAACTAAAGAAGTGTTTCAGTATGACTGTCTTAAAAAGAAAGTTAGGTTTCTGGCTTCTGCTAAGATTTGGGGATCCATGTTGTCAGCTAGTGAAGTGGGAAACTTACACTTTGTGGAAGGTATTATGAATGCCGATAAGTAAATCACTGTGCTTCTTAATAACCCAAATTGAACAAATGCATTTAAATAATATTGAAGGAATTTTCCAAAAAGATGGTGTCGCTTGTCATATGACTAAAAAAGTAGCAGATTGGATGTTAGAAAACACCATTTTTTAAAAATGGATGTCCAGTAGCCCAGATCTGTAGCCGGTTGAAATTTTGTGCCAGAAAAGGGTTCTATCAAATCCCACAAGAACAGTTCTAGAAATACGAACCTGCCTCCAAGAAATTTGGAACAGTTTTATATCAAATGACTGCCAAACATTAGTTGACACTATGTCAAGACGTACCAAAGCAGTAATCAGTCGAAAAAACGATGTAAAGTTGTGCTAATTTGCTGTTATTTGGTTTTGTTGTTTGTTATTTTTTTAAATCGACAGTTTTTTGAATCTACAAGATTTTTTTTACTTTGTTAGTAATTTAGACTCAAATTAATAAACATATCATAACACAAACATATCATATTTTTTAATAAGTTTTTCGTTGATATATGTAGCTAATTTATTTAACAACCATAGTTTTGATAGTTCCAAGTTCACTGAGACCCGACTCATATATTACAGTCGTACTTATTATCAGTTCTAAATAAGAGAGAAAAATCTAGACCTTTCAAAATGGTTGAACCATCCATATTACTTTCCTTACTGATATTGATGTCAGGGTTGGTACTTTTCTGAAAACGCTAGGTGTGGGAAAGTTACAATGTATGAAGTTTCATAATACTATACTTAAAAAAAATTGGTGCAATACATAATAATTACCAATTTCTTGATCCTTATTTTGAGGTTTAATGGAATCCAGGCTATCTGAGCACCTCAGTAAAGCAGTACCACCTCCAGGCACAATTCCTTCTTCAACAGCGGCGCGCGTTGCATTCAAGGCATCTTGAACTCTGTCTTTCTTTTCGTTAACCTGTAATTAAAAAAAATTCATTTTAAAAATCAGAATTATCTTAACTTTTTATTATGTTATTACATTACCTCAACTTCGCTGCTTCCTCCTACTTTCAGCACTGCTACACCTGAAGCAAGACGCGCCAGCCTTTCTTGCAGTTTCTCTTTTTCATATTCAGAGGTGGTAGTTTCAATCTGATCTCTAATTTGTTCAGCTCGGCGGTCGATATCTGTCTTTTTACCTTTTCCTACAAGTAATAAAATTCAATTTGCATAACTTATTACATTTTTTATGCAAAATATCAATATACCTCATACTATTATAAAAAATGTCGAAGACAATGGAAAAAAATTTTGATGAAAATGTTCGGTAACATTTTGATTAATATAACAATTTCAATAAAAATACAAAACATTGTTATTCTCCAATTATCAACATTACCTTAATAATGGTAGTATTCACATATTAATCGAATGACCACTCTTAAGTCCAGGCCTGAATCCCATAGGGCATATGTGAGACAACCCCAACAGAAGGGTTAGGAAAAATTATAAGGAGTTTTAAATGGTCATTTAACACAAAATCAAATTGTTACTTTAATTCAAAGCATGCCAGAAATAATGAGGGCTGTTATTCAAGTTCCTGAGGGTAATAGAGAATTTCAAATCACACAGGCTATATTTCCTCATAAGAAAAAGATTTCGATGTGAATAAAAAAATCCTAATATTGGAAGAAGATTCACCTCTCAATAATTCCACAGGGCCTTTAAAAGTGCCATGTATTCTTTTTTTTTTAGCAGTTTTCATATATATATATATATTTTTCGAGTCACACTGTATATATATATATATATATATATATATATATATATATACATGTACATACATATACATATACATATATATATATATATATATATATATATATATATATATATATATATATATATATACAGTGTGTATCAGCCAAATGGAATAAATTCGATAATAAATAAATGGGGGCGTGTTCGGAAAAACGCTTGGACCAGTCGATTGGTATTTTTAGTTGCTCATTTTCTCCAATACAAACTTTTTATACAGGGTGTGTCCTGTAACAGTGGTCAATGCCAATTTTCTTATTTCAAATGCAACACCCCGGATATTATTTAATTTTTGGATTATTTAGGAGATTCTAATATTTTATGTTCAATGTCCTATACCTATCTTCAACTATTTCGGCAATATTAAGTGTTTTCAAATTTATTTTTATTTTATTTATTTCGAATTTATTATTATTCATGAAAGTGGCTCTGGTTACTGAACTATTTATTTGATTACAAAAATTCGCTACAACACACTCAATACTTATTTACCATTTAGTTCTTCATATTAAGATTTAAGAATGTAAGCAAAAACCATTTTAGCGTTCCTTTTTATTGATATGGAACAAAAAGAGCCAGTTTTCTTTACTTTTAAGTTTTGTTTACTTTTGTGTAAAATGCCTGGCCTTTCTCTTTGCAAGACAGTAGTTGTCAGTGTCAGTGTCAAAGTCTTTTGAATTTCGTTAATTGCATAATACCTAATATCAGAAAAATTGTTAATTTAACAGAAATGCATAAAATAAAAATTCTACAAATGATTGGTTATGGAGATAACACAAGAACACAAGTGGAAGTTGCTCGCTTATTTCATGAAAAATTTCCAAATTTGCCGCATATATCCCAAGGGACAATTAGTAAAATAGAAAAGCAGTTTCGCGAGCTTGGACATGTGAGGCAGATAAAAAAAGCAGCTACCAATTCAATAAATGATGATACTAAATTGGATATTATGCTTGAGTTTGAGGAAAACCCATATATTTCTGGTCGACAAGCCGCCGCAATGTTCGATATTAGCCATTCGTCGATTATTCGAACATTAAAAGAAAATAAAATGCATCCCTATAGTGATACCAACTCAGGAGCTCATGGAAGACGATTATGATAGGAGAACTTATTTTTGTGAACAAATTATGGCTATGTTAGATAACAATGTTATTCAATTAGAACATGTTTTGTTTTCGGATGAGTGCACCTTTACACTTCACGGTCATGTAAATCGTCAAAATTGCCGCTATTGGTCTAGGGAAAATCCTCACTGGATCAGCGAAGAACATACTCAATATCCTGAAAAGGTTAATGTTTGGGCAGGAATTGTTAGGGATCATATCATAGGCCCCTTTTTCATTGACAGCAATTTGAATGGCGATAATTATTTAGCACTGCTCCAAAATAATGTCGTGCCAACTTTGACAAATTTGTATCCGGATCCAGCAAACCCACAAGTTCCAGCGAATATGATATGGTTTCAGCAAGATGGAGCACGGCCCCATTACCAAATTAATGTCCGGCAGTACCTCAACGGAATATTTCCAAATCGGTGGATAGGGAGATGAGGATCGATAGAATGGCCAGCGCGATCCCCTGATCTGACGCCATTAGACTTTTTCTTATGGGAACATATTAAAAATGTTGTATACAAAGCTAAACCCCTCGACTTAGCTGACTTAAGAAGACGAATAACGCTTGCGATTAGATTTGTCACGCCTGAGATGCTAAATAACGTTAGAAGAAATTTCTATTTAAGATTAGGAATTTGCCAAGACGTTCGCGGCGAGCATATTCAACAGTTCCTAAATTAACTTTTTACTTTTGTTTATACATTATGAAGAAATAAATAATTTTATTTTTTTAATCTTAATTTTTGCAATAAATTTGAAAACACTTAATAATGCCGAAATAGTTGAAGATAGGTATAGGACATTGAACATAAAATATGTTTAGAATCTCCTAAAGAATCCAAAAATTAAATAAATGGTGTTGCATTTGAAATAAGAAAGTTGGCATTGACCACTGTTACAGGACACACCCTGTATAAAAAGTTTTTATTGGAGAAAATGAGCAACTAAAAATACCAATCGACGGGTCCAAGCGTTTTTCCGAACACGCCCCCATTTATTTATTATCGAATTTATTCCATTTGGCTGATACACACTATATATATATATATATATATATATATATATATATATATATATATATATATATATATATACAGGGTGTTCAGTTAAGGGCGTACACTATCTATATCTCAAGAACCCTTGACTGCAGCCAATTGGAAAAAAAAAATTCATGACTAAAATGGCAACGAGGAATCGTCCAAAAATATTTTTAACTTTGCAAATTGGCCGTAAGGGGGCGCAACTGTCAAAAGGAAAATACAAATTTAAAATTTGAGCAAAATTACTAAATTAAAATATAAGTTTTATAACGTCATTCGAAAGCTGAGTCAATTTTCTATGAATTCGCTTTAAGCCAAATTTTCATTGGATTAATAATGAGGGTGGGGGAAACAAATGTGTGTTGTCATATTTAAATCGCTATATCTTGTACACTTCTTAACCAATTTTAATGCACAAGGTGTCATATGAAAGATAATTTTTACATCTCTTAATGGACTTCTGCAGTGATATAAATTAGTTTTAAAAAAAGAAGTCAGATGGCGCTATCCAATGTGGTTAGAGTTTTCTTGAAATTTTTCTAAAATTTCAAATGGATCGGTATGCTTTACCTTATAAATTATAAAAGTGAATTATAAAATCTACATTTTGGCGAAAACCGCATATCGAAATCTTTATTCGTTTCGGAGTTGTTGCTAAATAACTGGTGATAAAAGAAGCAAAAACAAAAAAATCGAGTTTTATGAAGTTAGTATCTGACAAATAAATGATATTATGGAATTAATTAAAGCATGTTAAAGGTTTACTTAATAACCAGATTAAAAAATCTTAATTGAACTAATTGTAAGCAATGTCATTCCATGAGGTATTGCGTTCTTATTTCTTATTTGCCTCCTTGTACTGTCACAGTAAGCCGTGAAAAACAACAGACACATTGCGCCTCGTTGTCATGGCAATAAAAGCAGTAACTGTCATTTTGGTTTGTTTATTGTCTTGTGAAAGAAAGTTTACTTCTTGTTTCCGTTACTAAAGTAAAAATGCCGTTTACAAATGAAGAGGCATTTGATATGTTAGGTGTGTATTTTGAGTGCTTTCGAAATGCAGCCAGAGCTTCAAGGGAGTATGCTTTGCAGTACCCTAATCGGACGCATCATTCCAGGCACGTGTTTACTCGTTTGGCAAGACGACTCAGAGAAACTGGCAGAGTTCAACCAACTTCGACTCAAATAAGGCATCGCAGAGTCAGAAATGAGACGAATATCATAAACGTTTTAGCTTATATCAATGTTGATCCACATGCTAGTATTCGCGAAATTTCTAGGGACTTGGGACTTTCAGTTGGCTCCATTCATAAAATTTTGATGGATTTTAACATGCATCCATATCATATTGTTTTGCACCAGGCTTTACTAGACTTGGATTTCGACAATCGCTTAAATTATTGTCATTGGCTTCTCAACATGATAAGGGAAGATCGCCGTTTTTTGGATAAAGTACTATGGACAGATGAAGCCTCATTTACCAGCAATGGTAGAGTAAACTTGCACAACATGCATTACTGGTGTGATAATAATCCTCATTGGATGCGTGAAGTCGACCATCAACATCGTTGGACAGTGAATGTATGGTGCGGAATTGTTGAAGGAAAGATTATCGGGCCTTTTATCTTTGATAGGACTCTAAATGGTGAATTATACCTTCAATTTTTAATTAATGAGCTGCCACAGTTATTAGAAAACGTGACCCTCGCGACAAGAAGAAATTTGTGGTTTCAACACGATGGATGTCCTGCCCATTTTTCAAACCAAGTGCGTCACTACCTTGACCAGCAGTTCCCTTTCCGGTGGATTGGAAGAGGAAGTTTATTTCTTTGGCCAGCCAGGTCACCGGACTTAACTTGTCTCGATTTTTATTTATGGGGAAGAATAAAAGATCTCGTTTACAAAACTCGACCAACAACGCGAGAAAATATGATCGAGAGAATTAGAACGGCTATAAACAGCATATCCGTGGCGGAAATTAAAACTGCTGTCTCGTCAACACAACAAAGGCTGTACCGCTGTATTCAGAATGATGGAAAACATTTTGAACATATCCCATAAATGCCTAATTTTTCTGAAAATTTTGTTCTTGTTCTTGTTACTCGTTACCTGTTTCTTCGTATTTTTGCCACGAAGGTTTTTCATACGTTACTCTTTATGTTATTCTGCTTTGTTATGGCCCGTTGGCCTTTAAACACGCTCCAAATTTTAATAGTCTGCTAAAGTTTGGACCAGTCCAAAGCCTGGATAAAGTGTGATGGAAGGCAAATAAAAATATTACTACTTACAATTAGTTCAATTAAGATTTTTTAATCTGGTTATTAAGTAAACCTTTAACATGCTTTAATTAATTCCATAATATCATTTATTTGTCAGATACTAACTTCATAAAACTCGATTTTTTTGTTTTTGCTTCTTTTATCACCAGTTATTTAGCAACAACTCCGAAACGAATAAAGATTTCGATATGCGGTTTTCGCCAAAATGTAGATTTTATAATTCACTTTTATAATTTATAAGGTAAAGCATACCGATCCATTTGAAATTTTAGAAAAATTTCAAGAAAACTCTAACCACATTGGATAGCGCCATCTGACTTCTTTTTTTAAAACTAATTTATATCACTGCAGAAGTCCATTAAGAGATGTAAAAATTATCTTTCATATGACACCTTGTTCATTAAAATTGGTTAAGAAGTGTACAAGATATAGCGATTTAAATATGACAACACACATTTGTTTCCCCCACCCTTATTATTAACCCAATGAAAATTTGGCTTAAAGCGAATTCATAGAAAATTGACTCAGCTTTCCAATGACGTTATAAAACTTATATCTTAATTTAGTAATTTTGCTCAAATTTTAAATTTGTATTTTCATTTTGACAGTTGCGCCCCCTTACGGCCAATTTGCAAAGTTAAAAATATTTTTGGACGATTCCTCGTTGCCATTTTAGTCATGAATTTTTTTTTTCCAATTGGCTGCAGTCAAGGGTTCTTGAGATATAGATAGTGTACGCCCTTAACTGAACACCCTGTATATATATATATATATATATATATATATATATATAAATATATGAACATAAAATAAACTTTGTTGAGCCTCACAAGACAAGAAATATATACCAATCCTTTCATTGTCTCCACCTAAATAGTCAAAACTTTAAACCTAATAAAATACCAATATTTTGATATCTACTCAATACTTTTTCTGCATTGAAGATTGTAAGACGTGTTTCTTTAGAACAATCAAATAAATGGTACGCTCTATTGCATCACATCTATTAATATACCTTCCGAACAAACTACAATTAGATTTTAAACTTATTTGCAGTATTTGAAGGAAGGCTCTCATTTTGTACTGTTAATTCGTGTTTATTTAAATTACCTTTCAAAATTAATGTGTCGTCCTTAGTAATAACAATTTCACCAACTTGACCCAAATCAGAAAGTTTCACATCTTCGATCTTGACAATATCAGCATCATCACCAAACACTATACCACCGCTGGCAATAGCCATATCTTGCAGGGTCGATTTACGGTTATCACCAAATCCTGGGGCCTTCACTGCTGCCACTTGAAGTCCAATTCTCAATCTGGAAAGAACAAACGAACGATTTATTTTTTATATATTTTAATTTTGCCTTATGTTTTAGATCAGTTAAAAAAATTATAAGTCTTGAAAAAAAAACAGGTTTCTTGAAAAAATGACAAATGATTTTTGCTCTCCTGGGAAGGGAAGTATTGTAATCAGATTTTTGCAGATCTTCACGTTTCATAGTCCCTAGATACCAAAAAACACATTTTATCAATTCCTTCTATCTGTTCGTGGCATACCTAAAAAAACTACTAACCCGAGATTGACTTTATATTTTGGTCAAAATATGAGGACCATATAGGGATGATCTGGTAACATTTTGGTAAAAAATGCAATATGGTTTACTAAAAAACTGCACATCCAATGTACAGGCTATCCCATTTTGAGTGTTTTTGTGGGTTATCTCCATTATGTGCTAATGTTTGTAAAACTAAATAGCCCTTTTAGTTTTTAAGATACAAGCATAAATTGAAAATGTTGCATTTTCAGGCACCCCTTGTATCTCAACTATCAGATAACTTATCGAAAATGTGAAAACAGACCCTACTTAATTTTTTTAAATGGAACACCCTGTATATTTATCTTTTTTACCTTTTCAAAAATATATAATAGTATGCACTTTTGCTCAGAAACCAGTAAATAAATGACAATTTTCTGAAATAAATGCATAATTTAATAGTAATGGCTCTTGCTTATGACAACAAACAAACATAAATGTTAAATATTTGTCTACTTCATCTGTTTTTGGATCAAGTTTAGGTTTACAAAGCAGTTTATAAATGTTCCTTTGGTATTTTTATTTAATTGATATTTATCAATTTCTTCGAATAATGACAGTGTATGAAAAATATGATATGCTGGTATGTTTTATACAGAGTAATGAAAATTCTGAAGAGGCCTCTGAACCAAAGGTAATTAAGCTATTATGGCTAATAAAATCTGTATTATCATTATAAGTTTTTACTCGTTAGATACCCAGAAAGAAGGCAACCGTTTTTTGAGATATTTGCTCATTCATTGTTCACCCGCATCATAAAACATACAACAAAAAGAACAGGGAAAGAAAAGAGATAAGATGTTTTGGGATATATAGAAGCAACACCTTGGTCCTCATGTAGAAAAATTGAGAAGAAAATTGGTGTGCCAAAAACTGACGGTCAGAGGATCTTGAAGAATTATAAGTATCATCCATACAAATTTAATATAGTGTAACATTTGCAACCTGGCGATGCCGAGCGCCGGACAGAGACTATTTTGCCAGTGATATTTGCAACAAATCGATGTTAACGATTTATTTAGCAGACTTGTTATCTGGTTAGATAAATGCTTTTGTTCAAGTATGGGAATTTTTAATCGTTACAATACCAGAAATTGGCATAGTGAAAACCAGCATTTAATGTTTGAAAAGACACAACAAAGATGCTTTGGAGTTGGGGTGTCATGTTTTATTTTGGGCAGACATATAGTTTAGGAGATTTTTGAAGGAGGTCTTACAGCACGTAGAAATCCTTGAGATACAGCAAGATAGTGCCCAAGTCACAACTCTAGGCTCTTAAGGGAATTTCTTGATAATAACTTTCCTTAAAGATGGATAGGTACCAATGGACCTCCACGATTTCCAGATCTCCCAATCTTGGATTTTTTTTTATGGGGCTATATATAAAATTTATTAAGTATATAAAACACGATATGACGGCATAGCAGAACTTCGAGAGGCACTTCATTTAGCCTTTCAAAATCTGCGAATGAGACCAATAGTTCTTTTTAACGCTATTCAAAGAATTACAAAAATATGCAAATTTTGCATTAGAGAAAATGGTCGTCAATTTAAACATGACCTTCAAAAATTTATTTTTTCTTTTTTTTAATGTCTGTTATATTGCTACTTTATGCTATAAAACTGTTGTTACAAACTTACTGTTATTAAAAAACTACCTTTATACAAGGTATCCAATTCTTGGTTAGCAATATGTAATTTTCAATTGTTTATTATTGTTATTCATGCCCTACTATTAAATTATGCCTTTAATTTCCGAAAATTTTCATTTATTTGGGTGTTTCTGAGGAAAAGTGCACACGGTAAAAAAAAACATTTTCAATTTAGCCCTGTATCTTAAAAACTAAAAGGGCTCTGATAAGTTTGTTAACGGCTCCTTTAGTTTTATAAAAATAACAGAAACTGATAACCACAACAACATGGTTTTCTTACTGGTCGCTCTTGCCAAACCAACTTAATGGTCTATTCTGACTTTATAAGCTCTGCTGTCGACCAAGGTTGTTAAGTAGATGCCATTTATTTTGATTTTAAAAAGGCCTTTGATCAGGTTGATCAGATCATGCTCATATCCAAGCTAGAGTCATATGGAATATCTGATCCCTTACTTTCATGGCTGGACTCAAGTAGTGAAAACAAATAACTGCACTTCTGAAATGATCAACGTTTCAATTGGCGTCCCTGAAGGTTCCCACTTGGGACCAATATTATTTCTGATTTTTGTCAATGACCTATCAAGGCTCTCTGATTGTCACCACCTAATGTTTGCAGATGATCTAAAAATCTTCAGTCTTATAAATAATGAAACTTACTCTTCTTTACAACTGAATATAAACAACATATATTCATGGTGTCAAGAAAATCATATGGACCTAAACATCTCCAAATGTAAGATTATCTCTTTTAGCAGGAAAAAGCATCCTATTCAACTCATATATGTGATTAATCATATAGAAATTGAACGGGTTAGCATGGTAAATGATTTAGGGGTCAGCTTTGACTCTGAGTTTCGTTTTATTATTCATATCAATAATGCTGCTCTTAAATTATTAGGTTTTAATATAAGGCAATGTTGGAACTTTAAGAACACTGAAGCTTTGAGATCTCTATATTTCGCTTTGGTTAGAAGTAATTTAAAATATTATTGTTCTATGATTTGGGCCCCGAATTACCAGGCTCACATTAAAAAACTTGAGCGTGTACAGAATAAATTTGTAAATTTCTTATTAATTTCTTATTATATAACTTGTGTATTGACAAGTCCGACTTTGTTTATGGTGATCGATTGAAATTGTTGGCTTTAAATGATTTAGCAACACGAAGAATGATTCTTGCATTGTGTTTTGGTCATAAATTGCTAAGTAACAGAATTGACTGCAACGATTTACTGTCAGCTATTAACTTTAAAGTTCCATCGCGTATTATGAGAAATGGTGACCGTTTTGCTCTTAACTATGCGCGTACCGACGTTGGCAAAAATTCTCCAATAAATAATCTTATGAGGTTTTTGAATTCACTGCCTACAAATTTTAATTTTGAGGCAAATCCATTTGAGTTTAAAGATTTCAAAATTTGCTTCGACCTTGAATGTGTTTTATGTCTTACTATGTTTGTAATTACCCTTTTTAAAAGATTGATGATGTCCTAGTATTTTATTTGTTTCTACAAGACGATTTTAACTTTTGTTTTCAGAATTGTTTTAACCTTAGTCATAGTTTAGTATTAAATAGAATTAGATTTAACGATGATTGACATTTGCAACACTATTTGGGCTCTGCCTGTCATGTGTATTGTTCATAGATAAATAAATAAAAAAAAGAAATACACTGCAAAAGTACCCAAAATGGGACACCCTGTACCTCAAATTTTGCACAAAAATCATTTATTATGTATGAATCAGCTGGTAAAAATTTTGGTACAAATCCAAGATAGCGAAACAAAATCTGCATGAAAAACTACTTATTAGACTAATTTCAATTTTTGTGCAAGAATTAAGTGTGATATAGATATGAACTGGTAAAATTCTCATATGAATTCAATATGGCCAGAACAAAATGGAGATCAAATATATTTCTTTAAAATAACAACGTAAAAAGTCTTATTCAACTGACTTGAATTTTTGCACCAAAATTAAATGTGTTATACAGAAAAATGATATTGTGAAATAAATAAATAAACTCGTATGAGTTCAACATGACCGAACAAAATGACAGTCTTTAAGTATCAGTGTAAAAACTACTGATTCATACAGTAGGAAGTTCCAGGTAAAAGAAACTTACCGATTTTTTAGCAAGAAATTGGGTTTATACCCGGATTTTTAGTTTAAATAAGAGTACACTGAATTATCACTAGTTTCCCCTAACATGAAATGTATGTTGTGTTTCTTTAGATATAATGCATATTAGGCTAAACAGCTACAGCATCACAACATTTGTATGTTTTACCTTCTATTACAAACCACAACTTAAAGGATGTTCAAATTGTGGGACTTGGGAGAAGGATTTTTACATATGAACAAAAAAATTATTGGTATAACAAAAACTGTAAAGACCAAGACACACTACAAATCAACAAGTGTACAGGTTTATTAATTATTATGTGAAAGCAGAAAAAAATTAACATACTAAAGTTGTAGATTTTAAGGCCATAATCTTTTGATTATCAAAGTTCTACATATTTTTTAAATAGGTCAAAAAATTAACACAACTTACAATATTTGAAATGGAACCCTGATAGTTTTGAAGATATTCCCAGCACAACTCAGCTGCAAAGTTTGATTTTATACATATGAATGAAAATAATTTTTAAAATTTTCTTAAAAATAAGAAAAATCCTATAATTTTTGTATCTTTGTATCTCCTATATATTTATTAGACAAAAAAGTTAAAACCATAATCGGGTGTTAAATGAAAGACCTGTACAACAGAATAAACACAAACTTAACAAAAAACTTGAGGGATGAATATTTAAAACCATAATAAAAGGGGTTAACAAAATACTTAACTAAACTACTTTGCAATTAAATATAGGATAACTGAATGTAAAAATAAAAATCGAACTAAGGTGGTCCTTTGAAGTAAAAACAAGCCTTCAGCCGACCTGTAAAAACCCACTAATTCAGTTGTTTTATGTTCTTATTTTGTTGTCTTGATTAAGACTTCCTGTTTATTTTCCTATTAGTAGCTATATTTAAAAAAAAGTACCTTAAAATTTACCTTTAGATTGTAAAAACTAACCTGTTTACAACCAAAGTTGTCAATGCCTCACCATCCACATCCTCGGCGATAATAATAAGTGGTTTCCTCTGTGCATTCGCCAATTCTAAAGCTGGAACAATGCTTTGAACAGAAGAGATTTTCTTCTCGCTGAACAAAATTAATGCATCTTGATATTCTACTTTCGCACCCTTGGTAGTGTTCACAAAATAGGGTGAAATATATCCCCTGTCGAATTTCATACCTTCGATAACTTCAAGTTCATCTTTGAGAGTTTTTCCATCTTTAACAGTAATAACACCCTCTTTACCCACTCTCTTCATAGCATCGGCAATCAGATCGCCAACGGATGTGTCACCATTAGCTGAAATTGTAGCCACTTGGCAGATTTCTTCAGGTGTTGTGACAGGTTTTGAAAGTGTTTTTAGTGTTTCAGTGATTTTTTCAACAGCTAATATGATACCCTTTCGGATTTCAACAGGGTTGGCTCCCTTGCCCAAATTGTCAAAACCTTCTTTTGCAATTGATCTAGCTAATACTGTGGCAGTGGTAGTACCATCACCTGCTTCTTCATTTGTATTGTTGGCGACATCTTGAACCAACCTAGCGCCTATATTTTGGAACTTATCCTTTAGTTCAACACCTTTAGCAACAGTAACACCATCTTTTGTTATTTTGGGAGATCCCCACGACTGTTCAATGATTACATTTCGACCCTAAAAATAAAAATTTAAAATATAATTAGAAGAAAAACTTACTTAATACATATATATATTTGAATGAAACATTCATTATTTAAACAACATACAACAATAAAGGATTTTTGTAATTAATTGGTGACAAGTTGGTAACTTACTCATATTAAGAACAACCAATTAAAAAATATTCGTATTTGGAAAATTAAAACCAATGATACTCAATACACATTTATTAGCAATATTGCAGAACAAAATTCTTTTACACGTCAAAATTTAAAAAATACATATTAAATGACATTACAAAAACATTCAAATATATAAAACAATAGAATTATATTATTATTACAAACAAACATTTGTCAAAATTACAATTAAAAATTGAACGGACTTTTGAGGTATTGCTCAAAATAGTAAAAAGCATTGGACACCAGATACTGTTTTATAAAGGCTTGTGAAGACCTGGTTTGAAGATAACGAACACCGAATGACAACACTTTATAAAACCTGAGTCCCAGATAACCTGTGCCATCCCTAGTTCTAGAGAGTCGATGGAATTCAATCATTCAAGAATGTTATTCCAATATCTAGTTGAATAATTATATATATATATATATATATATATATATATATATATATATATATGACTATGAGTGAGATGAGACTGAAGACTACCAGCAACATCATAAAGACACTCATATATGTGGAGAAAGAAGGTAATGTCAAGCTGACTGAATTTAGCTCTGCAACAGTCTCCATAGCCCAACTCATCAATTATTCTTACACATTTCTGCTGACCTCCAAATACCCTTTTCGCATGGACCAAGTTTCCCCAAAACAGAAGAGCATTATGACATATTAGACCCGAAACAGCCACAATGAGCTGTTAGCAGGGTGTTATTAGAGATACATTTAGCAAAACCTCTCATCAAAAAGATATTTGAGAAAGCTTTTTTGATAGTTCTGCCACATGTCTGGCCCATGTCATAACAGGATCAAGGAACACTCCAAGGAACTTAACGGAGGCCTCCTTAGTCTCAAGGACATCCAGATTATTTTGTGGAAGTCCGAAATTTATGTTTGTAGTCTTAGAATTATCAAGGCTAAGTTAAACAAATACTATGATAAAAATATCATACTGAAGAATTTCATTTACATTTTTACATGGCTGATATGAGAATTTTAAGTGTTGAAAATATCAAAAACACAACAGAATTTTTCTCACTGCAGTGTTCAAATAATATATGCACCATCAAAAGCAAGGGAACAGGGGATAGTTGTGAACATCAGAGATATCCCCAGATTTAAAAAATCTTTCTTACCTCAGATATAATAAAGAGTTATGATTCTAAATATGTTAACGTGGAATATAATTTTCCTGTCACAACAAATGCCAGAAACTAATAATCTATTAATTTCTATATAAAGTTATAATAGATCTTTTTGCCAAAACATTTTTTATTTAGAATTTGATGATTTGTTAATTTTTAAACTCTTAAATGACCTTTTCATTTTACCTTGACATTTCCTCTTAACATGCCACCCCAACATTGGTTAACTTTAAGTGATATTAAGTATCTAGGATGTCTCAAAAATATGTAGCATACCTAATTTATGTTTTAAAATGGACCACCCTGTATATTATAAGTCCATTAAACTACTTCTTGCCAATTATAAATATACGAAGTTTAACACTGTTAGCTTTAAAGACACTTGAGAATTTTGACAAAAACCATGCCATAGGATCAATGTGTTAGGGAGAGATACTACATAGTAGAGTCAAAGTAAACTTTGTTTCTTATAACAGAGTTTTTCTGAAATTTCTGGGGTGTATTTAAACATAAATGTTTCAAACCTATTATATTTACAATTTGCAAGAAGAGACCAGGTAAAAATATATTGGCAATATTGTAAAAAAATAGTTTATAACATTGATATTATCGCCCTACACAACCTAACAGTAATATATTACTGTTTAAAGTTTTTTCAATTGACATCTGAAAAGCTACACTGGTCTCAATATTTGAAATAAGCCTACAACAATATTTCGACATTTCAATGATGATTTAGAATGGTGTTGTTCGCTTTTTGTATTCTCTACTGCTCATGTGTAAAGGTATAACATGTATTTAAAGGTAATTATGTTCAAAAGGTATTTTCATAATAGTGTGTGTCTGTCAAATGGACCGTATTTAAAAAAAGATAGCAAGCTATGTTCTGTTAAAAAAATATTAGATATTCAATTATGCCAATTAAGCTAAAGTATGTTAATAAAGCTTGAAAGTTAAATATAAATGTAAGACTGATGTGTTAAACTGCTGCATATTATTGTTTGGATGCCTGTATAATAAAGAATGATTACTGAAAAATATGAGTGTTCATTAAAAAAATAATATATTCATATATGTTGGGTCTGGTAATTTGAGAGTTAAAAACTGTAGAAAAAGTAAAGCGTTTCAGCAAAAAAATCTTTTTCAATACAAATTATGTAAAATGTAAGAAAAAACTATTACTCACATAAACGTCCACTACATTTGTTAACAACACGTAACATGTTTCGTTACATAGCAGCTTCTTCGGACGTTACTCAAATGAAGATCTGTTATTACTTAAAATTAATGGATCTTAATGTTTTGGCGTTTGACATAACAGGAACAGTAGTTTAAAGTAAAAAACGACAAAAAACAGATTTTTTTTAATATAATGATGACTCAACTTTGGATAGGGTGGTCCAATAATAGAGGACATTGGCTGTAGCTCGGGAATCGTGAATGACACTTAACTTAAGGAAAAAAAATATTTATGCGCAAATTGGCAAAGATAAATCACAGTAAATTATTTTCAAGTTCGAAAGGTGGCCGCTAAGGGACGTAACAGCAACACTATAGTGTAAATGCCAATGTTCTCGTAGATTTCCCCAATTGAGGTTTGTTAAAAATATAACCTTGTATTCTTCAACCAATTAAGCACTTTTTTGCTTGACATTATTTTTTTCAAAAATAAAATGGGGAAGGTCAAGTGTTTTTACTTTCAAATGTTAATATCTCTGTTATGGATGAACCGATTTTATTCAAGGTGAGGTCGAAAAAAAATTCTATTCTATTCTATTTTTTTTTTTGCTCTATTTGTGGAACCATAAACTGTACCATAATGACTTTGTTAGGGGTAACTAGATGATGTTGCAGAATTCTCCAAATAATGCTGATTTTCTCAAAAAAATCAAATGGTATGCTATAACTTTTATATCACAATTTATTTGGTAGTTATGAAGGACATTGAATAGAAAAATTAAAAATCCAAGTCGTCATTTAAATTAACAAAGTCGATGACGGTCTCTCGAATCCTAAAATATGGCGTACCTTAGGGTAAGGTACTGTCACCTTTACTCTTTTTGCTTTTTATTAATGATCTTCAAGCTGCACTAAATCTTGATTCTGAATCTTTACTAGTCTTGTATGCAGATGACACTTCATTTGTTCTGAGTGGTATATCTCTAAAAAATGTTAAAGATCGGGGAAATATGATCCTAAAGTTATTTAGTTCTCGGTGTACCAAAAATAAACTCATTGTAAATAAAACAAAAACCCAATTTTTAACTTTTTCTTTTAGAAGTCATATCCCAGACTTCACACTGGAAATGAATGGTACTCAAATTGAAAAAACTAATGATTGTAAGTTTCTGGGTTTAAAAATAAATAATGATCTGTCCTGGATAGCACATATTGAACATGTCACAGGCAAACTGAAATCTGCCTATATGCAATTATAAATTTAAAAAATCTTCTACCTACTAAACAGTTAATAAATGTATATTGTGCATTAGCATATAGTCATCTAAAATACATGATTTTGTACTGGGGCCAAGCAACTGATGTAGATCGTGTTTTCATTCTTCAAAAAAGAATAATCAGAAAAATATTTTCATTAAATCCAATTAAGTCATGTGGACAAACCCTTAAAAATAATGGTTTAATGACTTTAACATGTGCATTGCTTATGGAGGCAGCTATTTTCGTTAAAAGGAACCAACATTTATTTCTTCATGTCTCTTCAGTTCATGATTATGAAACCCATTCAAAAAACTCTATATTAATAACTATCAACTGTCAAAATACAGAAAGAGCCCAATTTGTTTCTGCAGTACTGTCTTTAACAAACTTCTAAATGATATAAAGAATTTAAATAATTTTGGAACATTTAGGAAACAGCTAAAGCGTTACCTGTTACAAAAAACATTTTATTCATTGACTGAATTTTTCAACTGTCCAGTTTAGATGTTCGAGTTTCAGTATTTTATAGTCTATAAGTGCATTTTATCTTTTTTTTTTGTTTTAACTTTTAAAATGCTTTATACTGAATTGTTGGTTAGATATTGATTTTTGATTTCACTTGACAATGTTAACACTTTTATAAACGCTTATTAACAATAAATAAATGATATGATATAATATATGAAACGTCAGAGTGGAAAAATAACCATGCCATTTTGTAGAAGATAAAAAGTGACAATAGTAAAGTGGAAATTATTTTCATCTCTCATTTCAATTAATCCTACAATTTTAGGAAAACCAAAAAAACAAGGCTCCAATACAAAAAAAAAATCTAAATGTGGTGGACAATTCTGGTTGTTGAATTTGTAATCAGGATGCTTTAAACTCTCCTGTACAACCATTATAACATCAGTCACCTTTTTTTTGTTTTTGTTGGGTAGTGTTATTTCTTACTTACCTCCAGATCTTAGGAGTAGAACCTTTGAAATATATACTCAGTAACAATAAAGCAAATATCTAACTTGGTCTAACAAAACATCAATGAATATTTTTATAAAATTTTATGGGTTTTACCAAAATGTGGGGTCTTGTTATCATTAACAAACCCATACAGTTGTCATACAGACTAGCTTAAAAGTAAAAACTCATATTTCCTACTTTTCCCTTAAAAAAAAATCAAAAGTTCACAGAATTCACTACTATTCCATGCAAAAACTCTCTATTATGATGATTTGGACCAAATCAAGAGACAAAGTTATGTGCAGTATTGCCAAATTCATCTGATTGTCTGGAAATATATACCTCAGGCTTTAATGATGGTTTAATTGACAAACCTGGGCTAACCTAACGTGAACACTTTACAATACAGGTTTTATTAAAAAAAACAGCAAACCAAAATAAACAAACTGTACACATTTTTTTAGTGATTATTAGTAAAAAAAATTGAGAAATGTTACAAGTTTTCACTTTTAATCTACTCTATACACCATAGGGTATTATTAAAAAAAAAAAAAAAAACTACAAACATGTGGGTTTGTTAACGACACGAGAACCCAAAATGCTTTATTACTAATGGTAAATGAGATAACCGTAAAAATAAAATTTTTCCACCTGACTCAAGCTTCAGTGACACAATTTTAATCCAAATTGATAGCTTTATAACTAAGATCCAATAAGACAAGTTTTCTGTGTGCGGAACCTTTTTAAACTGTTCAAATAAAAACACAAAAAAAAATACCTTTGGGCCCATAGTTACAGCAACAGCATCTGCTAATATATCTACTCCTTGAAGCATAAGAGCCCTAACTTCCGGTCCGAATCTGACATCTTTTGCATACCACCTTTGAACTTGACTGATTTGTTGAGCCTTACGCAAGGAGAGGGTACGGATTGCATTTGGTACTCGATACATCTGGAAATTGTGTACATTAACAAATTAATAACAGAAATGCGAACGAATTTTCGGAAATACCTCGAAACTGCACTATTAAAATTGTCACGTTGACAATACAGAAAAAAAAAAGAACTCACTGGCAACTTGATTTTGAGGTTACTTTTGAATTTATTAACGTCAGTAAAACGTCCTAAAACGTGTTATATAAACACGATATATTATAAAGTAACTATAAATTTCACAAAAATAGCTGTAACTACAGTTTTGTATAAATTAAATCAAACTTTAAAAACGAGGCGGTTATGAAAGCACATGGTGACCGAACTAAAATCAATCGCTAAGAAATTTCATTATTCCAATACAAATTCTTACACAGATCAACCATTAAATGAGTTTATTTAATACATACCCTGAGACAACTTATTTCTTAGTAGTTAACACAAAAAAACTACGTTTGTAAAACGATGGCAATTGCCGGTACGCTATAGTATTTTCCAGAAACTCCTCGCAGCGATCTCGAGCATTTATCGAACGAACTTTGGACTCTTGCTTGTCTTAAAACTTTAGGAGAGGGAGGGGAAATATGTCCTAAATAGAGATGGTATAAAAAGAACGGAATAGGTTCTTAGGAACAGGTTAGCGTTTTCATTGTTCTTTAACGAAACTTGTCTTTTATACAACGGTCTAGCTTTCCAGAATTTTTAAAGTCAACTCACTCACTTGTGACGTTTCAGAGAACAGGTGAGACAGACCAATAACACAACGCGAGGGAAAAATAAATGTATTTTAGTATTTTTTAATGATTGCGTCCTATGAATTTTGACCAATCACTGACTAGAACTCGTACGTCATATTTAAGTTGTGAGTGGAAAAATTGCCTAACATAACTGTCAGCAGTTTTTCCTGAAAAAAAAAATCTAAAAGGATTCATGTTTTACAAGATAAATTAAAATAAGTATGAAGTATGTAATTATGTTTTTTAGTTTAATCAATATACTGTTTTAAATTATATTATTGTTATATTAAATATTATTTATTGAACTCAGGAATTAATCTTACCAAATATCCCTAGTGCATTTTATTTTTTCTATGGAAAAATTGGGATCCCTTCTAAGAAATATGCATGTCATGCAATTTCATAAACAAATGGTCATTTTTGGCTACAGCTCTTTGTCGCGGATTTTTGGGTTTTTTTCCTAGGTTGGTAGACTTCGGGATGCTGATTACGAAATCGAAGTCAAATCGATTCGACAACGTTCCTTATCCGGGTTATCCTTCAAAATCTCAAATTTCACTTTTTAACGCATTTCTTTCTTTCTTTAGAAAATGTCCTCTATTTTAGCATGCATTTGATGGAAGTGATGTTAAACTGTTTAATTATTAAAAAAAACTATTTTATTGCGGTTTTATGGTTGAAAACTACAATAATAGGGTAATAAAAGCAACGTTTCACAAACTATGCTTTTTACACTACGTCAACCGTTAGTTTTTTTTAGGTTGGTGCTAATGAAAATTACGTAATTTGAATTTGAAAATTTCAGTTTCAAACAAATGAAAATGCGGGAAAGCGTCTATTTTTTAAATTGTAATTTTTGGTGTAAATCGGAATTAACGCCGCCATTTTCGTCACGTTTTGTTTTTCAATTATTCATCTTTAAAGTTCATAAATATCGTAAAACCAATTTACTTTTTTCTTTATTATAAAAATCCGCTGATTCTTTATGAAACTACTACAAACAAATATAAAAAGACTTAAAATAAACTCCCTTATTGTCATTCTTGCCGCAGAGGCGCGGATTCACTAGGTGGATTGGTACCCAGTTAGCATAAGGTTAGGCGCCGTAGGCATCACTGTTAAAGCCTTTATTGAAAACGCGGACAACAGCAGAGTGTATCACTGGGGAAGGCTAACATGTTAGGCTTCCGCCAGTGATGCACTTCGCTGTTAGTAATGTTGATTGTCTTTTATATTAGAGCTTCATTGGTTATGCCTACGGCTCCTAATCGTGTGCTAACCCGGTACCAATTCACCTAGTGCCTCCGCGCATATATATATATATATATATATATATATATATATATATATATATATATATATATATATATATATATATATATATATAAATATTATATATATATATATATATATATATATATATATATATATATATATATATATATATATATATATATATATATATATATATATATATATATATATATTATATATATATATATATATATATATATATATATATATATATATATATATATATATATATATATATATATATATATATATATATATATATATATATATATATATATATATATATATATATATATATATATATATTTTGAAAATTGATAACGGGCTTGACAACGTTGGCTTGGAATGGGTTGTTTACGGAATAATAACAATAACCCCGCCTTGTGGCAACATTGGAAAAAAAACCTTGCTATTAATGATTTTTTTTTATTTTTTAGTCAAAAAAACAGCGTTAAAATAGACATCTGCTAATAATTACACAGTTTAATATCACTTCCATCAAATATATGGTAAAGCATAGGATATTTTCTAGATAAAAAAGGATATCCATTAAAAGGTATAATTTGCAACTTTGAAGGTGATTAACTCGCAAAAGAAACGTTGCCTGATAGATTTGAAATATACCAATGTACCAAAAATCACCAAAACCGACGAGAAAGAGCTCTAGTAAAAATATACCAAACAAACTACTTAAAAACCCGTTAGGGATATTATCCATGGAAAAAAAATTTTACAATAGTAACGGTGCATACATATAGCTGGATATAATTTTTACCTTAAATAAAATGGCCCAACCTGGTCTAGCCAAAAACAAAGTCCGGAAATTAAAACACGGTTTGACACAAAATAATGGGATTTTATTTAAAAAAAAAAATGACAAAAGGAACAAAAATGCCACTGCACGACGTTAGAACTGCAGACTATGCTGAATAGTCCTGGTAGCTCAGACCGATAATCTAAAAATAAAACTGTAGCTACCCGCCAACAGCCCAACAGCCTCCTTGAAAAACAGCGAAAGCCATCCTCAAAAAGAAGAAGTCAATTGTCAAGGTCACAACGGTGACGAGGGCTTTATCAAAAAAATAAACAAATCGTTGAAAAACAATGGGTTCTGAAAAACAGGAAGTTACAACAAAGGAAGATTGGATTAAATTACTTGAAGATAACGACGTAGGACGTAGTAACATGAATAAATTAATCATGAATTATTTGGTCACAGGTAACATTATTTTCATTGTGCAAATCGTTTTTCCACTCCGGTGAATCCTAGATCGTTGATTTTTAGACAGTTTTTTGCTATTTTTAGAGGGTTTCAAAGAGGCTGCGGAAAAGTTTCAGCAAGAATCCGGTGTAGCCCCGTCGGTTAATCTTCATTCACTTGACGACAGAATGCGAATTCGAGATGCAATTATGAATGGCAGAATTGAAGAAGCTACTACATTAATAAACCAGCTTCATGCAGAGCTATTGGACAATGATAGATATTTATATTTCCATTTACAGGTATGCTAAGATTAAGCTATACATTTTTTAAATTCTTGTACATACTTATAGAGTGATCAGCTAAGAAATGAAGCTGGGTTGTATCACAGAAATCCGTCATTGTACAATTTTGATAAAAAAAAATCTAGTAAAAGATGTTATAACAATAATTGTTTGATTTGTATTTACATAATATTAAAAATATCAGCAGTATATATAAAAAGGTTATGAACAATTGTAAATAAATTAAAATGGGACTAAAAATCGAACTAATGACTGGAAACCCCAAGCTGATATCTTTTTTTTACCAAAGTTATAAAGTTATTAGGTACAACTCCCCCCTTACTTTTTATTAAAAATGTTTGTGAATCATTTATATACATACTGCTTAATATAATTTTTTATTGTCCTTACAGATGAATTTATCATCTGAGAGTAAGAGACAGTTAAATTGCTTATAACTGTTGTTTACAATTTTAAAAATAGATTGAAAGAGTATAAAATAAAATAGCCTATTTTTAAATGTTTTACTTACTTCACTTGTTTTTTATTGTATTGTCTTTTGTGTAGCAACTCCATCTTATTGAATTAATAAGGAATAACAGAGTGGAGGAAGCACTGTCGTTTGCCCAGAGTCATCTCAGTGAAGCAGGTGAAGAGGATCATTCGGTGTTGACAGAACTCGAGAGAACAATTGCCCTTCTAGCGTTTGAAGATCCTTTAAGTAGTCCATTTGGTGATTTGTTGTCGCCTTCTCATAGACAGGAGGTAAAATAATACTAACATTAATTACATAACATATATTACACTCTAAAAAGGAGATTTGATGATTTTTTTTCAGGGGATACCATTCTTATCAGTAAACAAAGAAAAATTTAAATTAAAAATAATAATTTAATTAGAATGTTAAACCCTAGCAATTCTATTCAGTTCAGAGATTTTAATTTAGACCAGCTCCTCTTGGCAGTTCTAGGTTTAAAGTAAGATGACCATTTTTCTAAAACCTAAAACAAGGAGAAATAGAGATGCATGCACCTCAGGCAAAAATTTTTTAGGGTGCCTCTCTTTTTACCTTTTTTTTGGTCTTTTAAATAGAAAAAAATATATATATATATATATATATATATATATTTTACCTTTTTTTTGGTCTTTTAAATAGAAAAAATATATATATATATATATATATATATATATATATATATATATATATTATATATCCATTAGGTAATTAAAAAATTTTTTGCCCATTTCATTTTGACTTTCTTTTTATAAAAAGTTGAAAATTACTAATGATTTTATAATTTTCTCTATTATGTTGAGTTAAGGTGAAGGTTGTTATTGAGGGGGAAAAATTAACTTTTCCTACTCCCTAAATAGTAAGTAATCGGGAGGCAGTGTTCTTGACCGCTATCAGACTATTTTGCCAGCTCTCTCTATAGCTTGGGTGCAAACTATTTCCTCGAGTGGTATCAATTGTCTCCCTTGTCTTGTAGTGTAAATGTAAAAATTATGTAAATTATGGAATTCGTGGTTGTGCATATAATTGGTTTTAATGTTATCTTCTTGGTCTTATAGATAGTTCACATACTATACCTGATTTTAGCTCAATTCACTCTGGTGTACCACAGGGCTCAGTTTTGTGTTCTTTACTTTTTTCTCTGTGCATTGCAGACATACAGTTTGTTCCTGAATCATACTACATCCATCTTTATGCTTCAAATATTCAGCTTTCACTTGATTTTTCACCTAATGAAAAGGATTGGGCAAAAAATATAATTAATGAAGATCTTCACAATGTTTAACAATGTATTAGAAATAAGGGACTTGTGTTGAATGCATCGATGAGTCATTATATGTTGATAGGCTCGAAGTATCACCTTGAGAGAGTCAGTGAACTTGAACTTTTAGTAGATGGACAAGTAATCAAGTTCAGCCAGTCTATTGGGAATCGGGGGTTGACAATTGATTTAAAATTGAAATTTGACAGTCATGATTTAGATGTGTGTCATAAAGTCTATCTAAGTTTGAAGAGGCTTTATCCTTTGAAGAACTTGCTGGATAGAGACACTAAGAAGATACTAGTTAGCTCCCTCGTTTTTTTTTATCACTTTCATTATGCTGATGTAGTTTATGTCCCATGTTTAACCAAGCAAAAGATGCAGTATCAATGTTTATGTTTTGTAGTTCATGTTCCACGCTTTGCACATATTTCTCCATATATTTAAGGTCTGAATTTTTATAAATTGAATGAGGTCATATTTGTTCACTTTCCCTGTTTTTTGCATCAAATATTGAATGCTCAAACAACTAAGTATCTTTTTACTAAACTTGTACTTCATTCTGAAATACATCAAAGAGAACTGAGAGGAGTGCGTGAGATTCTAAATACTCCATTTCATATAACCATGGCTTTTCAATCCAGTTTTTTTATTTCTGGCTCCGTTTGTCACTAATGCCCTGAAAAATATACCTAATCAGGGTTCTTAGTGACCTGGAAAAGTCAGGTAATTCAGAAATCCGACTACAAATCAAGGAAAAGTCAGGGAATTTACAAAAAATAATAGAAAGTCAGGGGATTTTATATTAAAACTAGAAACATAATAAAATTAATCAGCATTGCTTGTAGCTTGGAACTATAATTATATTTAACATATATATTATATAATTATAATTTATTTAACATTCCCCATATATTCAGACTTGCCCACCGGCGCCATTCACAATAACAGTAACTCGGACAACTAGAAAATCGGTTTAAGTAGTCTGACTTTCTAGTGGGAGCATATTATGTTTTAAAAGATTCACCTGTCGAGCAAGCTAGTTTTGCAGCTTTTACAAATTGTGACAAATTCCCCTATAAACATGGTAAAATTAGATGGGTAGAAAATGTTCGAGTCTGTGAAAGGGCTCTGAACATTTTATCTCCCGTTAAAATTTGGATGGAAGGTAAAGCCACTAAGCTTCCATAAAATGTTTCAGTTACTAAAACAAAAAAGGTTTTATATTTTTAAGACCAAGACTCACATTTTTAAAAAATCAGAACGATAAGCCTATGGTTCCTTTTTTGTATGATGATCTATTACAAATACTAAACGAATTAACCACAAAATCTTAAAAACACAAGTTATGGATAAAGGTCTCCAACAAATTTTAAAATCAAATTTTGATAATAACGATTGTTCACTCAAATTTGTTCATTTGTAATGAAAAATCGTTCATATCGCTAATGATACAAAGCCATACAAATTCAAATTTATTTGGCACTGCGCATGTCAAGGACAAAAAGAGAAAGGAAAAGGAATGGTGTGTGTGTGGTGTAAGACAAGCGCACAGTAAGAAGCAATTTCGAAATTCAAAATCAAACCCCTTTTATCCAAGTCTCTAAAATGTGTTTGTGAGTGTCAACCCCTTTACAAGAAGAGTAGACAGGAGCTCCTGTAGGACAGCCGTAGTTTGAAGACCCAAGTAAGTGCCCTTTTATTCAACAATTGTGTTTGTATGGCTACGCGTGGTTTTCAATATTTGGCATAAGATAAATAGTTACTAGCGCGTTTACAGTCCCGCGGCTCTATTTTCTATCGAAGAGATCAACATAAAACTCAAAAACCAACAACGATATTCTTTTACCAACTAGTAAGACTGTTGTTGATTTTGCCACTAAAAAGCATTAATAGACCTAAATGTTCCTGAAAACGACAAACTTGTTTTTTTTGTCGGAATGTCATTTTTGATAAATCAAATAAAGAAGTTAATAGAACGTTGTTGTCTTAAATATAGGTTTATTGAATGTGTAACATGCTTAAAACCAAACATCATGCTTGATCAAGGGGTTTCACATATAAGAGCCCAAAATATGTTAAAGTATGACCATTACTTAACAGAAATGTACATAGATCATGGACAAAAAACGGATGAGACATCAACAAAAACCCACCGGAAAATCAGATCCCTAAAAGAAGAGAACATACATAACTTTAAGTCTAAATTGCAGAATGAAAACTGGGACGACATCCACATAGGAGACCTCGATGAAAGGTTCAACAATTTCCTGGGAACTGTCATGTGGCATTACGACATCGCTTGCCTCCTCAGAACAGTAGAGGACAAAGCAAAGCAAAAAAACACATGGATGACGAGAGAACTGATGACACAAAGACAAGAACTGAAGGCCATCTACGACATGTCAAAACAAACACAATCCGATGAGCTCAAGGAACAGTACAAGAAAACTAGAAAGGAATACAGAAAGTGTATCACTGAGGCCAAAATCAATCATAACAAGAATAAAATAGACACAGCGACAAACACAGCAAAAACAATATGGAACATAATCAATGCAGAAACGGGCAGAAAAAAATCGAATGGGATAACCTCAATAAAGGTGAACGATGAGGTTATTACCGACCATCAGACAATCTCAAACTCCTTCGCGAATTTTTTTTCCACCATCGCCGATAAAACCCTGCGCAACCATTTTGGTCCAAACGTATCGATAATCCCAACTGTTAGCAATCAGGTCGAACATTCTATCTATCTACACCCAGTTACAGCCGACGAGGTTAAAACCACTATCCTATCTCTGAAAAATAAAAAATCAAGCGGATTCGACGGGATACCGACAACAATATTGAAAAAAGTATGCGATGAATTAAAGGATCCCCTACACACCCTGCTGAACCACTCAATAAAGCAGGGAAAATTTCCTAACATCTTAAAGCTGGCAACCATAGTCCCAGTATTCAAGAAGGGAAGTCATCACTTGATCGAAAACTACAGGCCTATATCATTATTGAGCTGCTTCAGTAAGGTTTTCGAGAGAATTGTATATAATAGAATAGAAGGCTTCCTAGAAAAACACAAAATAATAGGATCCAACCAACATGGCTTTCGAAAGGGGAAATCTACAGAATCTGCTTCTTTCGACCTCACAAATTTCATATTCCAAGAATTGGAAGAAAACTGTATTGTAGTGGGTCTATTCTTTGATCTATCTCGAGCCTTCGATACGTTGAACCTAAATTTTATAGCAGAAAAACTCTATTGCATAGGGATAAGAGGAAAGGCAAATTCCTGGATAATGTCTTTTCTAAAGGAGCGGAGGATAGCACTGAGGATTGAAGACTGCCTATCAACCGAATATCCCATCAACATTGGAGCTGCCCAAGGATCGGTCTTGGCACCTCTTATATTCCTAATATTCATTAACGAACTGGACATACAGGACTTGACAATAAAATTTGCTGATGACACCAGTGTAATTGTATCGGGAATTAGCGAGCAGGAGCTACAAGAAAAGATGATTTATTTTTTATTTAAGTTTATTAGTCTGAAGAAAAAATACATTTTCATAGATAGGTCAAAAAGGAATTCAATAAAATAAAATACGTTACATAAAAGAAATACTTAACATAATAATACATATTAGACTTAAAACATACAAGTATCAACTACAAAACATTGAATTAAAATACCATTAAATCTACACTAATAGTAAGTTGATCTCCTTATTCTCTCTTATGGCACTTTGAAAATCAGTCACTGAATAAGGAGCAATGGCTGTTAAATATTTTTTTAATTGAGTTCTGAACCGTAATGAATTCAGTTGCCTGAAAGCAAGAGGCAATAGATTGTATAGATCTATGCCAACAGTGTTATTCCTATGAAGCCTGTTCTGTGGTTTTAAAATATTTCCCTTGTGTCGGGTATCATGGTCATGAATGTCTGAATGAGTGGTGTGTTGATGAATGTACTTTTTTAGGTAACATATATTCTCAAGAACTATCTGACCAAAGAGAGTCAGTATAGAGTGTTGAAGAAAAAGAGGTTTACAACTCTCTGTGGATTTCATGTTAAAAATTATTCTTATGGCTTGTTTTTGCTTCATAAATACTCTCAGCAGGTTAGTGTGCGCTGCATCACCCCAAGCCAATATTCCATAGCTCATTCTTGCGTGGAATAAGCCATGGTAAGCTATCAAAGCAGCATGATGACCAGCTGTAAAACGTACCCTACACAGTGCATATAGGCAAGAAGAGAGTCTATTACAGAGAGTATTAATATGTTCATTCCAAGATAAAGCAGGATCCAGCTGCAAACCCAAAACTTCAGAGACACATCAGCTCTACCACCGGTTAATCTGAACTTCATGTCTAATGTTTTAGACTCATTTAATAGGAGCTTATTTGTAGCAAACCACAATCTAGCCTCATCAAACATCCTCCGAGATACATCAGACAGAATATGATCTCTATTACATCTTATAATAAAACTGGCATCATCTGCGTAGAGCAAGGTCAAACACTGACTGTATGTTATTGAACCTGGGAGGTCATTAATGAAGATAAGAAAAAGTAGGGGTCCTAGTATAGACCCCTGAGGTACACCTCTCTTTATTTGTAAGGATGAGCTCAGCTTACCGTTGATGAAAACTTGCTGGTGTCGATTACTAAGGTAAGACTTAAATAGGTCCAGAGTTATCCCTCTAACACCATAGTGCTCCATTTTACTGAGCAGAATGCTGTGGTCGACACAGTCGAAGGCAGAGGTGAGGTCTGTCAACAAGCATTCACTATCAAGACCCGCTTCAAAAGATTCCCACACATACTCTGACAGCCTACACATTGCATCAGATGTAGACAGGCCCCCACGGAAACCATATTGACCATCTGAAAAAATGCTATGTTGATCAAAGAAAGAAAATACACTCTCACACATAATGACTTCGAAAATTTTAGAGAAAATGGGTAGAATTGATATTTGCCTATAGTTACTCATATCATTGTAATCCCCTTTTTTGTATATAGGAACGACCCTAGCCACCTTCAATGCATCTGGGAAACGCCCTTCAAGCAAGCAGGCATTTATTGTGTCAGCAAGGGGTTCAGTGATATACCGACTGCATGCCCTAACAACAAGGGAGTTAACTGAGTAGATATCCTCGGTTTTTTTGTTCTTTAATTTTTGTATTATGATCTTAATATGAGTTGATGAATGAGTTCGGTCATAGATCAAATGAACCGCTGGTGCTTCTCAAACCAACTTATATTGAATGAGGACAAAACCGTACTAGTTCCATTCTACAAATCAGAGCCAAAAGTCAGTCTACCCCAGGCGGAGCCTGCTGTTAAATTCCTTGGATCATATGTAGACTCCAAACTGTCATGGGAAAAACAAATAGATCATATCGCGTCAAAACTTAACAACGCATACTATGCACTCCTAAAATTGAGACAAGCTGTTCCTATACCAACCCTACTAACATCCTATTATGCACTAACCTACCCCCATCTAAGCTACAACATAATGCTATGGGGAGCCTCTACAAGTATCAACCGGATACTAATAGGACAGAAGAGGATTATTCGATTAATATTCCGAATCAAACCTAGGTGCACTTGTAAAGAAGTCTTCAAGGACCACAACATCTTGACAGTGCCATGTATATATATGCTGAAGTGCTCGGTCTTTGTCTACATGAATCGAGAAAAATTCAAGATGAACTGCGAACATCACGAATACAATACCAGGCACAAAAACGACCTCGTGTTTCCTCTTCATAAGTCTACATTTTATGAAAGGTCCCCATTTTACGCCTGTGCAAAAATATTCAACAAACTCCCATCCCACATAAAAGAAGCCAACACACTCAACCAATTTAAAAAGAAAGTTACAGGATACTTAGCAAAAAAGGCATATTACTCCCTAAAAGAATTCTTCACAGACGAAAATCGTTCCTGACAACACCCACGTTCCTTAGTATACAAAATGTGTGATATCTAAAGTACTGTCTTCCTGTATCAATTTAATCTTAGTCTATAATTGAATGTTCTTAGCGTGTCGTCTGTCTGTAGTCAGTGCTGCCTAAGTAATGTCTTTTTTTATATTTAATGTCTTTATATTTTATTTAATGTCTTTATATTATATCTAATGTCTTTTTATATTTTATTTAATGTCTTTTTATATTATATTTTTTGTACTTTCTATTTTATATCAAAACAAATACTATGACGAAACTATTGTCAATGTTTATGACTTTAAAGTGAATAAAATTGAATTTGAATTTGAATTTGAATTTGAAATTTGTATTTGTATGAAAAAGATATAATTTCCACAGCAATTGCAGAAAAAAGTGGTCAACGGTATAGTATCTAATAGAAATTATAAATTTTTGCAAAACATATAACTAAACTACTCGATTGGATATATTTTTCTACAATTTCTGGATACAAAATGACTACTTTAAAAATTGTGGCTTGTTATTAAGTTGATTTTGATCCTTTTTCATGGAAATGCCACTGTTGAGTCGGGGTTTTCCATAAATAAAAATATTTTAGTTGAAAATCTCTTGGAGGAGTACATTATCTGCCAAAGACAAGTATATGACACAATTTATCAAATAGATGGTGCTTTACATGTAAATATTGCACACAAAATGGGGGTATGTGTTAAAAATGCTTGCAGAACTTATCAATATGCTCTTCACAATCACATAAATATTATTCACTTAATGAATTTTATGTAGATTAGTTCAAATGGCTTGTGTTAGTTCATAAGTTTTTTTTTTTAACTGTAATTCTAGTATAGCTTTTATAACGAATTTTATGTAAATTAGTTAAAAATTTTTTGTGTTAGTTTATAAGTTGTTACTGTCCTTTATTTAATTGAATAGTTTTAATATAGAATTGACAATGTCGATGTTCATTAAGAATAATGTATGACAAATTAATAATAAAGTGAACTTTATAAATAAATAAAAAAAAAATCACTCTGAGAGGCTGCAAGTATGTGTGATGCAGGGTTGTCGAAAAAGAAATTACCTACCTAGTGTACCGTAGCATATATAGATATTAGCTTTCCGCAAATATACATTATTTTAGGCAAGGTTTGGGTTAGGTTGAAAATATCAATGAAAAAACTCATAGTTATTCAAAATTGCGAGTTTATTGGTTGTTACAAAACAAAAGAGTTATATATGGTGGTATATAATTACTTTCTCCAGGAAAAAACAACTGGTGTGTCACGATTACACTCTGACACTTAATTTAAAAATACCTGGGGTACAACTTATTGATGATCTGGGAGTGCTCTTTGATAGTGAGTTCCGTTTTACAAGCCATATTGATAGTGTGATTGGCAAAGCTTTTAAGATGGCGGGTCTTTTGATGCGCCAATGTTTTGAATTCAAAAATGTGGAGACTTTGAAAATCCTTTATTTTGTGCTGTGTAGAAGTCACATGGAGTATTGTAGCCCAATCTGGTCACCATATTATCAGGTTCATGTGTGTTCAGTCAAAGTTTGTTAATTTCATGTTGTTTAGGATAAACATTGATAAAACGCAATATACCTATGTAGAACGTTTAAAATTACTGGGCCTAAACAGTCTAGAATCAGCAGGACCATTTTAACATTATCGTTTGGGCACAAACTATTGAATGGCTTAACGGACTGCCCCAAGGTTCTGGCCCTGATTAATTTTAGAGTGCCTTTGAGACAAACTAGACAAACAGAAACTTTCACAGTATCCTATATATAGATTTAGTTTTGCTAACAGATTTATGAGCCTGTTCAATGCCCACCTGTCACAAAATTTTGATATAGATGGGTCATCACGTTCTCTTAAAAATAAGCTTAGATGCCTACTCCCCTAATCGTTATTTTCTTTAATATTGTTTGTGCATTAAAATGTCTCAATTGTGATTAATGTTGTCCTTTACTATACACGTAAAATTTGTTTTTAATTTTATACTTATGACTGTACATCTATTAACATCTAGTGTTGTTTTATCTTGTTTTATTTTTTATATATTTTTGTATGGATTTAATATTAATTTTAAGTAATTTTAGTTTGATAAAATACTAGTGTTGGTTTAGCTTGTTTTATTTTTTTTTTTATATATATTTTTGTATAGATTCAATATTGAGGTAATTTTAGTTTGATCATATACTTATGTAACATTATTTGGGATTTATCCTGTTATATGTTGTATGATCGGTAAATAAATAAATAAATAAATAAACTTAACTAAGGAATGACTTTGGATGTTAAAGCGTGGCACTGCATGTCCTCAGCATACTTTTCATAAGATGGTACATAAACACCGGGTGCTAATCACAAGCATGATGACATATGATCGTCAGTTAGTCGATTGCGATATTTTGACTTAATTATCTTCATTTCAGAAAATGCAGACTCGCACAAGTAAGTTAACCCAAACATTGCTGCCAGTTGAAGGGCAATTTGCCTTATCTTCAGATATAAAACACCAGAAATTTGTATCAGATGCTGTAGCTTTGAGATGTATATCTGATATAATCTGCACCACCTCATTTTCAACAGAATATGAGTTCATATTAAACTGACTTGCTATTTCAGTAGCTAATTCCTCAATGTTTTTACATGAAAAAGGATAACTCATAAATGATGCTACATTTGCCAATTTACTACAATCATAAAAACGCATTTCGAATTGTCTCAAAATATTTGATAATTCAGCCTCATACATATCATAATTCAACTGAGGAATCCTCGCTTTCAAAGACGGAAAATGTTTCAGATCCTTTCTTTTCAGTTGATCTATCATAAGTTGCAATTTACTTTTGAATGCGTTTACTGCGCTTATCATCTCAATAACAGTTTTTCCTTTACCTTGAAGCTCCAAGTTAATGGTGTTTAAGTGGATTGTGATGTCAGTCAAAAATGCCAAATCAGTCAGCCATTTTTCGTTTTTCAACATTTGAGTGTCATCACCTCTTTCGTCTAGAAAAGCTGTTATTTCGAGCAATAAACCTTTCTAGGAATTTTCCGCGACTCAACCACCTGACGTCCGTGTGAAGAACTAAATCAGTGTGTTCAGCTGACTCCCTATCTTCCAACTGCAACTTAAAGAGCCGCCGTTGCAAGCTACGTGCACGGATGGAATTCACAATTTTTGTTGCAATGCCCATAATTTCCTCCATGTTTAAAACTTTCGAACACAAAACTTGTTGATGTATAATGCAATGGATTGAAAAAAATGAAGGGAAATCTTCATTAGCTCGACACAATGCCACAAAACCGTTTTTGTTTCCAGTCATTGCTGGTGCTCCATCGGTTGTAATGCACACTGATTTATATATTGGTAGCTTGTAGTTTTTTACAAAATTGAAGAAAACGTCATATATATCTTCGCCACTAGTCTTCCCCTTCAGAGGAATGATTGTCAAAAATTCTTCCTTAGCCAACATGTCATTGAATACCATCGGAATAAAAATACACAGCTGGGCAGTGTCTGTCATATCGGTGGATTCGTCGAATTGTAAAGAAAAGTATTTACATTCCGTGATATCATTTTTTAGTTTATCTGCCATGTCCTGAATGACTTCAATACGCCTTGTGACAGTCGCGAGATAACGAAGTTCTTATTAGCACACATGATTTCTATTTTATTTTTAAAATCTCCAGATAAAGTCTCACCCGCTTCAATAAATGCTTCGTTCGCAACCGATCTATCTTTGAATGGTTTCTTGTGTTTCGCCAATATATGAGATATTTTAAATGACGCGATCGTAGCAGCTTTTGAATGTTTGGCTGGTCTTATGAACATGGTTTGTTCATAAGACATCAAATCACGTACTTTTCATTAATTCACTCTGTGGCGGAAAATCCTTTTCATAGTTTTTATGAACCGTTTTATGATGCCTCTCTAAGTTACCACGCTTAGGCATTACAACTGACGCACGACAAATAAGACAAATGCACTTATCCTTCACCATACAAAACAAAAATTCTTCCTCCCAATCGTTTTTAAAATGATACGTTTTAGATTTCTTCGCTGCACTCATTTTGTACTATTTAATAATAAACTTTGTATCAATTCCTGCAGGCGCAACATTTATATCGGCGTGAGCGTGAACGAAAGTACCGCGCGTTCCTTTGATAAGGCCACTTTTTGCCGCTAGCAGATTGCTATTTTATTACGTAATAAATGTTTATAGTTTAGTTAAGTACCTACTTATTAAAAAAAAATTTCTTCTCGAGATCTACTCAAAAAGCACTTGCAATCGACCGTTTGAGCACCTCTGATTTAGACAATAAAAAGAAAAAACTAGAAAAAGAAGCAGCATCCATGGAACTGGAAATATCAGAACTGAGGCGAAAAAATTTAAAATACCTATTTTCTATAATCCTTTTAAATTTAATTTTTAATAATGACATTCCACAAGTATATATTAATTTTTTGTTTGTAAATGCTTTGTATAACTACATTTTTTTTTTAATTTTAAACAGAACAGAATATACTAATGTATACCTCGTCCAATTAAAGTAACCCTAAGTAAACTCTATTACTATAGCATTTTCTTTAATATTTTATATTTCTTATACAATTACATTTAAGTTTAGTTTCATTAGTTTTGTTGGATTTTTTTTAAGAAATATATTTTCTCAAAATATAACCCGGAATCTCCGTGAAATTGTCAGGGAAAACCTGGAAAAGTCAGGGAATTTGATAATTTAAAATTGCTAATGTAATGTAATAAAGGCTACTTTAAAAATAAGAAATCGTGTTACCCGTAATAATAGGTAGTAGTTTTGATTTTCATATATTAAATTATTGTTATTAAAAAACAGGGCTAGGTTATTGAGAGAACCGGAGACAGTGTACCTTGTTCTTTTGTGTATTTCGTGCTTTTCTATCTGTTGTATATTTCTTATACTGAAATGTACACAATAAATAGTACTAATAACTCTAATATACTGAGAATTTAGGTATGCCATCAGTTACAATGGAAGAAATTAACACAATGGTTTTAATAATAAAAGATATATAGTATGTTATTCATAATAATATTCTAATCATCGAAAAATACGCTGGAGCGCCATCTTGTTGAAAAACAACATCTTCAATTCTCTCCTGAATCCTGATCAATTTGTGAGTAAAAAAAGTTTTCTAACATATTTGTGTAATTGTCTTCTAGTAAGTTTTCCTTAGAGAAGAAGGGTTCTTACATTTTTTTCTAAGAAATGCCAAGGCACAGACACTTTTGCTGAATTTTGTTCAAATTCATTCAAAGTACATGTATTCTTACTTATTATTATCACGCTTATTTACTCGTCTACTTATCTGGAAAATAGCTTCACTCGACATTATAAGTTTTGTTCTAGGGTATTCTCAGAAAAAGTCTAAAATTGTTTTAGACAAAAGACTCGTTTTTAATAATCATGCTCCAGAACCTTCTGAGTGGTTCGTATTTTATAGGCATTCATTTTTAAGACTTTCAGTCGTCTGTAAAACTTTGCTTTTGACATTTCTAATGCACTTGCAATTTTTCTAATGGAAATTTGATTGTTTTGATTTTCCAAAATTTCAACAATTTCTAATATGTCATCGAAAAGATTTGTATTCTTAATTGAGCCATTTGCTCTAAATTTTTAAGTCTATAGCAAAAGAGTTGAAGGTGGATCCCTATTAAAAGTTGCTTGATAATGTCTTGTGGTGAAAGTAATTGATTTTAATTCAATATGTAAAGTTTCTGTTTGTATTTTTTTCTAGTAAAGAAAACATTTTAATTTAAAAGTTGGACAGGGTTTTTATAAAGGTAACAGTGACACTATCATCTTTTCGTTGCTATTTCTAGTTTCAAGACAAATAAAACAAGGTATAAAAAGTAGAAAGGTCAAACATTCTTCTAGTAATAAAATATACAGGGTCTTCCATTTAAAATAATCAAGTAATATTCATTAAAATAAATACTTATTTAAAAAAATACCGCAATGAATTTGCAGATTTGGCAACAATGTTAGAAAAACTGGTAGTAATTTTGTCCAAACCGGGTTTTGATACCTTTCTTAGTTTTTTAGTTGTTCAGCAATATAATATGATACCTTTGGATGGGTTACACAATACAGTGAAACCTCCCTTAATGAACACCTCCGAACAATGGACACCTTTGATGAAAGGACAGTTTTGAAGTCACCGACCGTCAATATATGTATTCCTGTGTATTAAACCCTTTTGACAATGGACACTCTTAACAACGAACAGTAAAATTTGGAACATTTTTAATTAAAACAGTAATAGATGTTCAGATAATTTTTAAAAAACCCACAATTAATGCCGTTACTTTTATTGCACATTATGGGCAATATTTAGATCTATGCTAATAAGCACCGCGGCGCCTACCTATTGTTAATAGCACTAGTTTAATAGGCTGGGTTATGCTGTCTGGCTTGTAGATAATTTGCGGTGAATTGCATAATAAATAGATCACCTTATTTTTATAAAATGTAGTCTTCATCAATAGACTATCTTAGTTTTGATGTTACTCTGGTGCGATCAATATGTATTCAACACTGGGGGTGCTGCCATAGACCAAACTGTCTACGACTGGTTTTGTAAAGTACCCTTCAAAAACATTCCAATATTCGGTACAATAATAAAGGAAAAAGCACAAGAAATGGCGAAGAATCTAGAAGTCGATGGTTTTAAAGGATCAAATGGATGGTTGGAGAAGTTCTGTCAACGTCATACTATCTCTTTCAAATCCATCTGTGGCGAAGCAGCGGCTGTAGACTTGATTTAGGTAACTGATTGGCGGACGAAATGATGTGTTATTATCAAAAACTACGCACCGAGTGACATTTATAACGCCGATGAAACGGGACTCTTTTTCCGCGCCTTGCCAAATAAAACGTTTTCTTTAAAAGGCGAAACATGTGCAGGCGGGAAAGCGTCCAAGAAGAGACTCACTATTTTACTTTGTTTTGTTATAAATGGAGAAAAAGAAAATGCACTGGTGATTGGAAAAAGTAAACAACCCTGTTGTTTTAAAGGATGAAGTGTGGAAAAATTGGCACCTGAATGGTACCATAACAAGTAAGCATGGCTGACAAGGGATATAATGTCGAATTGGTTGATGAAATTTGCAAAAATGCAAAGGCAAAACCGAAATGTACTTTTATTTTTGGATAATGCTGCATCTAACCCAAAACTGGAGTTAAAATAATTTTTTTACTGCTAAATACGACATCACATTGCCAGCTATTGCACCAGGGCATGATTCAAAATTTTAAAAACCACTACAGAAAGTTTTTAATCAAGCGACTTTTGTCATCCATGGAGTATTCTGAATCTACCGAATAATTGGAGAAATCCATAAATGTTGTAAGTGCTTTGATTCTTAAACAAAGAAAACAAACAAACAAAATAAGCTTTATTGTCATAAGAGAAATGCCCTTATTGACAAAGCCACCTTAAAATTAAGAATGTGTAATTGTATGGGTATAAATGTTAATAAAAGTAAAATATGTATAAAAATATAAAACAATAGATATACATATAAATACAAAACATGATGTAATAATGTTAATAAAACAATAGACAGTAAAAACCAGACAAAACAAATGTTAGGTCACAAATAGATAAAATATTATACTCATTATAGGGGGTTTCCATAAAATTCCTGTAGGTTGTAATATGCCTTTAGCTTAAGAATATTCTTAAGGGTCCTTCGAAAGGACTTTTCAACAGTAATTGACTTCAGGTACATGGGTAAGTGATTATAGATCTTAACACTTTCATAAATTAATGAGTTTTCAGTTAAGGCAAATTTGAGTATCGGGAGAGGGACTCTGTAACTGTTTCGGGTGGTATATGTACTGTTTCTAGAAAAATAGCTATATTTTTTGTGCATCAAGCAAACAGGTCTCCAAGATGAAAATGGAAATAACAATTAAAATTTCTTCCGGTACGAAAAGTGGTTTACAGTGTTCCCTAAATTTGGCTTTACATATGTAGCGTAGTGACCTTTTTCAGAGAACAAAGATTGAATTAAGCAATTGATGGTTACAGTATCCCCAGAAAGCTATCCCATACCTTATGTGACTTTCAATTAAAGAATAATATGCCATTTTTGCAGTGTGTGGACCTAACTCATTAGAAATTACTCTCACTTCGAAGCACCCAGAGGCAACCTTTTTACTAAGTAGTCTTACATGAGTGGATAATTTTAACTCATTGTCAATATGAATACCCAAAAATTTGGTGACAGATGGGTTTTTTATTTCGCAAAGCTGGATTCGACGAAATTCTCGAGGAAAACGTTGACTACGATAGTGAAGATGTTGTGCCAAACATATTATTTTTTTACTTAAAAATAAAATATTTTTTTAAATAAAATTACATTGGTATTTAATTTGTTCACTCCCCACAACAGGCACCTCTGTACAATGGACAGTTTCTGTGGCACGGCCACTGTCTGTTGTTGAGAGGTTTCACTGTATATAAAACATATACAGGGTTATTCAGGCAACCCGTTCAATAAAAGTTTTTGATGATGCCATTTAGATAAAAATTTCAAATTTTGGGATTAAGGTAAGGTCAAGGGGTACTTCTTTTGAAATATTTCCAACTTCCTGTCACTTCTGGTTTAACCGGAAGTTGGTATCAACTTGCTTATTTTAAATGGAACACCCTGTATTTTATGATATTTTTGGATTCTACGGAAAATTTTAATGCTATTTTATGTTGCATGTCCTATACCTAGGTTCATGCGTTCTTAAGATACTTGACCTTGAACCAAATTTTAAAATCTCATATTTTTGTAAGTTTAGAAGATATAATCTTCATATTTTGCAGACGATCGGTAAATAATTTTAGGTTTCTTTTTTTTTTTATTGAATTTGTCCATTTTTATACAGGGTGTCCTAAATTCAGCGGCAAACATTCACATTTTCAAAGCCGCTAAAGTCCGCTTTTTTAAATGGGACACCCTATAACTTTATGGACTATCAAATGTAGAATTTAATTTTCTATCGAACTGTATTAAGGTTCTCTATACCTATCGTAACCATTTTCGAAATAATCAGGTTTTTATTAAACTATCATATGTATTTGCTAAATGCTTACACCTTCCCATAGTAAGCCATGGAAAAACAATTGTTATGCTTTTCTATTCAACATGACAGCTGATTTGAAACTTTTAAATTAAAATAAAATAACACTCAAAAGCTGATATTCTCAATTTATTTTATATTCGCGGAGAATGTTATAAAATATTGGAGAGAACGTGCCATGTTTTTAATGAAAAACATCCTCATTTATCGCCAATGAACAAGAGAAAATTGAAGAGGATTGAAACGAAATTTTTTCGTTTCGGAAAAGTTAAAGTTATAAAAAATGTAATAAATTGTTTACATTATTTTTAACCATATCTACTAAGTTCGAGACTGTTCTAAACTTGTTTTAGTGAACTTAAAAATTATAGCAATCTAACAATCAACAATAAATAAATAAAATAATAAAATTGAATTATAACAAATGTTCTATATGCTGTGCGTTCATTTGAAGACACATTTCAATTCTTCTCTGTACAGTTGCTGTGGCCCGTTGAATTTGTCCGTTTTCTAATTCGGCAAAAGCTGTTCGTATCCTGTCCAGTAAATCTTGTTGGTTATTTACTGGGGAAGCATAGACTTTACCTTTGATAAATCCACATAAATAAAAGTCTAGGGATGTTAAATCAGGCGATCGCGGGGGCCATCTCCAAGAGCCATTGGAACCAATCCAGCGATCTTCAAAAATTCGAGATAATTGGAGATAAACTGCAGCGGAATTACGTGCTGGTGCCTCATCTAATTGATACCAATAATTTTGCAGCTCACCAATAAGAATTTCTTCTATAAATTCAGAAACCGTCTCTCGTAGAATTTCCAAATACTTATCACTGTTCATTTAATACTATTCCGAAAACATTGAAGCTAAACCTCTCTTGAGAACGCGTTTCGCGTAAAGCGTGCGGATTTTCTGCTGCCCAGAAATGTTCGTTTCTTCTATTTGTTATTCCTTCTCTAGAAAATTGCGCTTCATCGGTCCAAAATATTTTTGAAAGGTCCTCTTGAATTTTCAAAAACATGAATTCGCAAAATTCTACTCGTCGGACTTCATCACCAGGTCTTAAGGCTTGCACGTTTTGGAAGGAATAAGGGTGCATATGATGTTTGCTCAAGATTCTTTGGACAGATGAAAAAGAAATTCCCAAATCGTTTTCTGCAGACGGTATTGAACTTTGCGGGTTTGCGTGGAAATAAGCTAATGTGTTTATTACGTTATCCTCGGCATTTGTCACTGGTTTCGGAACATTTTTTGTAACTTTAACCTTGCCAAAACGCAAAAAGTTCGTTTCAATCCTCTTGAATTTTGACTTGTTCATTGGCGGAAAATCAGGTGGCGTTCATTAAACACACGACACGTTCTCTCCAAAATTTATACATTCTCCATGAATATAAAATAGATTGAGAATATCAGCGTTTAAGTATTCTTCCATTTCGATTTACAAGATTTAGTTTATCGCTGACAGCTTTCGATAAATAACGCATACTAATCATCTGTCATTTTGGATATTGGATCTCAATTGTTTTTCCATGGCTCACCATTGGAACATGTAAACATTTAAGCAAATATATACGATATTTTTATAAAACCCAATTATTTCGAAAATGGTTACGAATAGGTATAGGGAACCTTAATACAGTTCGATAGAAAATGAAATTCTACATTTGATAGTGCATAAAGTTATAGGGTGTCCCATTTAAAAAAACGGACTTTAGCGGCTTTGAAAATGTGAATGTTTGCCGCTGAATTTAGGACACCCTGTACAAAAATAGACAAATTCAATAAAAAAAATAGAAACCTAAGATTATTTACCTATCGTCTGCAGAATATGAAGATTATATCTTCAAAACTTACAAAAATATGAGATTTTAAAATTTGGTACTCATTTTCGGTTCAAGGTCAAATATCTTTAAAACGCTTGAACCTAGGTATAGGACATGCTACGTAAAATAGCATTAAAATTCTCCGTAGAATCCAAAAATATTATAAAATATAGGGTGTTTGATTTAAAATAAGCAAGTTGATACCAAGTTCCGGTTAAACCGCAAGTGACAGGAAGTTGAAAATATTTCAAAAAAGAAGTACCCCTTGACCTTACCCTAATCCCAAAATTTGAAATTTTTATCTAAATGGCATCATCAAAAACTTTTAATGAACGGGTTGCGTGAATAACCCTGTATAATGTAATATAAACCATATACTACAAAATTTTAATGGTTATACAATAATATTAATCAGCTTTTCCTAGAAGACATTACAACATGATAGTAACCTAAGCAAAACACAACTGGTGAACAGTTTTTAGCTGTCATAGCAATTTTGATCTGATCTAACTCTCAAACTTATTTAGTGAATAGTGGAATAAATGTGTTTATGTTGATTTTATGTTTTTAGGTGGCTAGCGAAGTTAATGCAGCAATACTGAAAATGGAACATCAAGAAAGTACAGCTCCAAAAATATCCACACTACTAAAATTGATTCTCTGGGCTCAAGAAAAGCTGAACAAGAAAAATGTCAAGTATCCAAAAATGACCGACCTGGCTAGTGCGACGATTTCTGATCCCAAATGATGTTCGATTTTGTCTATTTATAGACGTGCAATTTATGGACAGGGCTTTCCAGTAAACGATTACTTGCCCAATAATTAAGAAGGATTTTAATAATAAATTAATTTTTTTTGTAAAACATTTTGCTGTACCGGAAACAAAGCGTTGAATATTTTATGAAAAGGTTTTAAAAAGCTATTTTATTTAACTTCAGGTTCAGATTTATATTATTAAATGCATTTTCTCATTATTTTTTTCTTAGTTAATTGTAGTAATTGCAAAATAATACTAAATATGTATATAGAGATTAAGGATAAGAGGTTTTTATATCAACAAGTAGAAGATATGTGAAAGCAGGTATTTTAATATTTAAAAGTTTAATTATATTTGTGTTTAAGATCCTTTGTCCGAATATTTTTTCTCTAATATCAAAATAAAAACTTAATTCATCTGAAATCTGCAGTAGTATTCCATAGAGATTGTTACCTCGGGAGGAGAAGTTACAATATAGAATACCCAGAAAATTTTTATTAATTTAGCTTGATATATGAGCTATATATATATATATATATATATATATATATATATATATATATATATATATATATATATATATATATATATATGCCAGAACGTCAAAATAGCTTAGTTTCATTTCATCGAAAAAAACCTATACCCAAGAAACATAAGCAATATATATATATATATATATATATATATATATATATATATATTATATATATATATATATATATATATATATATATATATATATATATATATATATATATATATATATATATATATATATATATATATATATATATATATATATATATATATATATATATATATATATATATACATATATATATATATATATATATATATATGTATATATATATTATATATATATATATATATATATATATATATATATATATATATATATATATATATATATATATATATATATATATATATATATATATATATATATATATATATATATATATATATATATATATATATATATATATATATACATATAGACCAATGAAACACTTCAAAAACAAAAAATGTTTAAGAGAATACAACCGTCTCCTTGTGAGACTAAGTAAAGAGTCTTTTTTCAAAATTCTTCCCAAAAAAAAAAAGTATAAAATATACGCGGTATACGCCCTCTGTGCCAAAAACGGGTGGCTTTCATTGGCCTTGTTTTTTGACACATGGGTTATACCCTCATTCATGGAACTTTCACTTCGGGATTTTAACAGGAAATTACAGAGTAGTAAAATGTACTAAAATTGATATTGCCTTAGGTGCTTAACAATGAAATTTACAGAAGGTTTCACAAAGAATAGGTTATTCCCATCAAAAACCTTAAGGATAACTCACCACAGTAGGAATCATTTGTTTATTATACATGTCTTTGAAGTAACTCTTTATCAGCTTCTTCAATACTACTAAATTTGCCGATGTCGGGCCGTTGTTTCCTTGGCGTAATGGTTTTGGTTATTAGTTAAAAAGAGCATTTCGCCCAAATTATCATTTTGATTATGCCCGTTCTTTAAAAGAGATAAATAAACGTTTTTTGCAATTTGCTCTAATTTTGAAAAAAATAACAGATATTTTACTAAAAGCAAACTTTGACAGTACACAAATAATAATTACCCGATTAGTCTAATAGGCAGTGTCAAGTTCTGTGTCCACTATGAAGGTACCTGAGGAACGACACTAAAAAATACTGGACGTTTCGGGGGAGTCTACCCCCGTCTTCAGCAATTCTAAAAATAAAAAAACTAGAAGCAGAATATTTCTTATGTTTAGTATCAGAAATATAACCAGAATGACTAATCTCTGACCTTTTTTTACTTCAGTATTTACCAAATTTAACCATGTATTATTCAAATTAACAAAACAAGATGCTGCATAGATATCTTTATTTAACAATATTTAGGCACTTTCTTTTATTTTACGTTTTTTGGAACATGGTTCTTTTGCCAAAATACTAGAAGCATTCCAATTAATTTTATGATTGTTATCTAGTGCATTTAGGCAAATGTTTGATTTTTGAAATCCTCTATTTTTATTTATGTTTGGTGTTCTATAATTCATTTGACTAATTGCCTTCAGGTTTTTTTTTTGTAATTTTTTGTTCATTGTCACGTTTTCTTTTTGCAAGTTTGCTTCTAAGCGTATTTTGTGAAGATCGTTCTTATGTTAAAACATTTACCTATTTGTTTTATTTTATCTGATAAGTTAGGTATGTATGGTATAAAGAGGTTTGTAATTGGTCTTTTTTTGGATTTGTTTGACATTTGGATTCTTGAATTCATAAAAACATTTTTCAATGAAATCATTAGGATAATTGTTTTGATTTAAAACATGTTTTATAAAAAAGTTGTTGGTCTGTTTCTTTTTCAGTATTAAATTTAATTGATGGTTCTTTGGTGTTAATATGATTTAAAAAATCTTTTAAATGTTGATTGTCATGTTCATAGATACAAAAAATGTCATCAATGTATCTCCACCAAAACAAGTGGCTTGTGACCGTAATTTTGAATATAATTTAACTCAAACTCAAAATGTTTAATGTTGTATGTTCACTAAGATTGTTATCTTTTTCAAGTTTATTTCTCACTATGTTTAAAGTTTTATCTACAGGTACATTTGTAAAAAGACTAATGATATCAAAACTTACCAGTATATTATTTATATTAATTTGAATATTAGACAATTTCTCTAGGAACTGTTGTGAATTTTTTATATATGAATCATTGTTACCGACTAGCGGTTTTAATATATTTAAAAGAAACCTAGCTAAAGGATGTGTTGGTGAGTTTTTGCTACTTACTATTGGTCTTAATGGTATGTTTGGTTTGTAAATTTTTGGTACCTCATAGAAATGTGGTGTTTTACTGTGGTGTGGTGTTAATTTAAAGCATTTAATATCTATAAATTGGTTTTTTTGTTTTTTTAAGCATAGTTCATATTTGTCTTTCTATGTGCTCTGTTGGATCTTTATTTAATTTCGAGTACGTGTCTATATTTTTTGATATAGTCAGTACAATCCATTAAAACACTTGCCTTACCTTTATCTGTTGGAAGAATTTTAATTGTGTTATTTAATTAAAATGGGTTTTTAGTACTTTTTTTTTTAGGTTTGCTGAAGACAGGGGTAGACTTTCCCCCGAAACTTCCAGAAAACAGATATTTTGATATTTTTCAGTGTCGTTACTCGAGTACCTTCGTAGTGGACCCAGAACTTAAGTCTGCCTATTAGACTTATTGGGTAATTAGTTTGTTTTTTATTGTAATTGCAACTGAGGCGAAAAACCGAAAAAATAGTTTTAAATTAAGGATAGTAGATACATTTTACTACTCAACGAATCATTTTGAAACGGACTTTTACATAGTTTTGAGATGAATTAACATATGTACAATCGTCCTAAAAGTATCAAGCAATTGTAACAAATGTAAGAAAAAATAATTCAGATTTTACCATACATTGAGATCTGTCATACTGCGCTTTCTGTATACTCCGAACAATCGAACATAATTTCTCTATAAACCATCACCCAAGCGTCCTAGAGTGAGTTCATTATAAAATCACCATAATAAATATACGGGTTGAATAGATTCTTATAAGTATTGAAACCTAAATTATTTTCCATAATTGTACGTTGTGAATGTAGTAGATCTAAATCTAGAATTGTATGTGAAATAACTCGATTTTTATTGTAAGATCGGCAAGTGTTGATCGTAATTATTAAATATTTTATTGTTTTGTTAAATAGGTATTTATACAATTTTTAAATGTGAAAATAAATTGTAGTTAACTTCTATGTATTCTTTAATATTGTTTTTATTTCTCTCATTAATTTAATTAGAAATAAACTTCGAAGGGCACCAAGGAAATTTTTACTGGAAATTCAAATTTAATAAATAATAATTTAATAATAATAATAATAATAATAAACATGCTTTATTGTTGACAAAGCAAACCTAAATACTATATTAAAAATTTAAATGAATATTGAACATTCGTAGTTGCAAAATATACAATATTAAACAGTAAAAAAATAAAAATAAAAATCAAACTACAAATAAATACATAATCCAGGCGGAAAGAGGGCTATGGGGGCTTCTAAAAATATGAAACAGATGGAAGAGAGAGACACACACACAATCAATTAACAGTCACACAACTCTACAATATACAACCTCACAACAAAATTAAAAAATATATAAAAAATATGTCCACAATTTAAAATACATTACAATAATGAAAGAAAACAAAAGATTAATAAATATCACAGTAGTCAGCACAGAGAGGTCTATATCACTTTATGAGTCGCTGTAAAATTCTGCCAAACTATAATAGGCTTTTTCTTTTAGAAATAATGATACCGACTTCCTAAATCCTATCTGTGTATTAGACTCCTTTATCGCATTCGGTAAATGATTAAACACCTTAATACTTTCGTATATTAGAGAGTTCTTAGTTAGGGCGCTCCTTGGAATTGGCAATGGAAGATTGTGTATTTCGCGTGTTGTGACGATTTTGCAGAGGAACATTAAATCTATACTTCTTAAAAACTAGACACACAGTTTCCAGAATAAATAAACATGGTAACGTTAAAATACCATGTTTAACAAACAGGGGTTTGCAGGGTTCTCGCATTTTTGCCATAGACATATATCTCACTGCTCTCTTTTGAAGTACAAATGTGGAGTGAAACATGTATTGGCTGCAGGCTCCCCAGAATGCTATGCTGTACCTCAAATGACTCTCAACAAGTGAGAGATAAGCAGCTCTCGAAACTGATTGTCCCAGCTCGTTCGATATAACCCTGACTGCATAGCATCCCCTTGCGACCTTCTCATTAAGCAGTTTGATGTGGTTCTGGAACTTAAGTCTTTCGTCAATAAATACACCCAGGAATTTTATAGATTCCCTCCTCTGAACATCACCGCTGCTCATAGGAATAACATCGATGTTACACCCAAAACTCAGAACATTTGTTTTGTCGATGTTGAGACAAAGAAGGTTGGATGCACACCACTCGCCTACCCTTTGAATGTCGACAGACACAACCTCTTCTAACACATCCGGCCTTCTGTGAGACCATAAGATTGTAGTGTCATCCGCGAAAACAGTAAAATGACCCTGAATATTGAGTGTAGAGAGATCATTAATGTACAGAAGAAACAATACTGGGCCAAGGACTGATCCCTGTGGTACACCATGATCCATACTCTGCGCCCTTGAGGTTCCATCACCCGTTTTTACGATTTGCGATCTCCCTGTAAGATATGATTGAAACTAATCCAGCGCAATCCCCCTAAAGCCATACCTATTAAGTTTTTGCAGCAATATTCTGTGATTTACACAATCAAAAGCTTTTGAGAAATCACAGAATATCGCTGCGGCCACATCACCTGAATTTAGCCTCATGTAAAGGTCTTCTAGAAAGGCAAAAATAGCATCTCCCGTACCCCTAGCTTCCTGAAAGCCATACTGACATTTTTCCAAAATATTATGTTTTTTCATAAAACTGATCATTCTTTCTTTAACGAGTCTTTCAATGACCTTGGATAGTGAAGGAAGCAACGAAATTGGACGGTAACTTTTAGGATCATCCAAATCTCCACCCTTATACAAAGGTTTCACTACCGCAGTTTTTAAAGTAGAAGGAAATCTGCCAGAATCAAATGAAATATTAATACAGTTAGCCAAAACAGTTAGTGCCTCTCCAGGCAGACTTTCAAGAACTCTCACCGATAGTTCGTCGATACCAGAGGATTGTTTATTTTTTATTTCAGAAACAATGCGCCCCAACTCCCTGACATCGGTATGACGCATACAAAAAGACTCCGGAATGGAAACATCATGAAGATAGGACAACGGGTCTGTATTGGTTTTTAGGTTTTTTGTAAGTTGTTCGGCTACAGAACAATAAAAGTTATTTAGGATATCTACATCAATCGCAATATTTTTCACGTTAACTGCATTTCCTCTTAAGTCATTGATAATATTCCAGTTTTCCCTTGCCCTATTGTGCGCTCTTTCAATTCTATTTTTGTAGTACATTTCTTTGGCAGCTTTTATTACTCGCCGATAAGTACTCCTGTATTTATTAAAGTAACTATGAAAATGAAGGTTGGTTGTATATTTTCTTAGGTTATGTAAAACTCTAAGGTTGGTTGACGAAGTTTTTATCCCAGAGGTAATCCATAGTTTTTTAGAATTTTCTTTAATTTTACATATAGGAAAACTTTTTTCAAATATTTCTTTAACAAGATTATTAAAATTATCTAAATAGTTCGGAAAGTTTAAAATAGACTGCCAGTCTGCGTGTTGACTATACCTCCTAAACTTGATGAAGTTAGATGCACTATATATATCCTTCCTACTCTAAAATTCTTCGTTTTTCGGGTTTTATTTAACTTAAGTTTTACAAGAACAGATTCATGATCTGACAGTCCAGCTGGGATTACAGACACTGTTGTTTGGGCATTCTGACCAAAATTTAAACAAAAATAATCAATAAGAGTGCGAGAATGATGTGAGATACGGGTATGTTGATTAACAAGCATAGACAAGTTAAATGACAAAAAAAGGCTTTTAACATTCTGAGTATCAGGGGAATCCAGCACATAGTTAATATTAAAATCACCAGCAAGAATAATTTTTGAATGAACCGGTAAACTGGAAAGGAGAACTTCAAGGCGTTCCAAGAACTCTCTAACATTGCAACCAGGGGGTCGGTAAACACAAATTAAATAAATATTATAAAACTTATTAAGCACGATAGAAAATTCAAACTGACCCTGAACCAACAAAAAATCATATTTACTAACATTAAGTACATCACAATTTTCTAAAAACTTATTCTTAACTAATATCATTGTGCCCCCATGGCCCAACTCGTTTCTACAATAGGCAGTCACTACTGAATAATTTGGAATAAAACAAGGTTCATTTGGCTTTAACCAGTGTTCCGTAAGCATTAATATGTCTGGCCAGCCAAGTGTGTCAATAAAAACAGTAAACTCATTAGATTTATTTCTTAAAGATTGAATATTTAGTAACAGAAGTGAAACATCCTCTTCCAGTGCAACACTATCTATAAAAAATGGTTCGAAATCATATCAGTAGTGGTGCTAGACTTATCATGAATGCAATTCTGTTCAATACCAGGCTCCGAAGTTATATAATCCAGAACTCCCAAGCAATCAATATTGCTGGGTTTCGATCTAAATACTAGATCCCTATGATGCATTATTACTCTTTGCAACTCTTGTGCAATCCTTATTTTTCCTTTATACTTAATGTACAAACTATTTCTAAAAATAAAATATGATGAACCAATGACAGCATTAAGATGTAAAAAGTGACCCCGTTCATGTACAATATCTTTTTTAAATATTTTGCTATACATCATTTTATTATGTTCATTAATGTATGTATTAACCAATCTGTCATTGTTCCATAGTGGCACTGAAAAAACTATTAAATTTGTATAGCTGCTTACTTCCCTAAGTATTTGTATAGTTTCTTCATCAACCCTGATACCCCTTAAAATGTTTATTAAACCCCCCATGACAATTACATAATCTTTTTTAGTAAATTGACTGGTCAATTCCGCGATACCGCCCACTACCTCGTCAATCACAGCATTTTCCTTAATGACTGCTGAAATATTAAAAGTACTATTTAAATAACTATTTAATACAATTATAAAGTTGCTACCAAATTATCCCCCAAAATAAGTATTTTTTATTTTCAATATAGATGAAAATTTTGAGTTGCAGTTTTCAGGTTTTGTTTGATCAATATCTTTAGTATGCAGCCTCAGGACACCATAGTAACCGTTATATGAATTAATCAATCAATCATTTATTTCCTCAATTGAAAAGTTCACCTCCTGTTAAGGAGGATAATAAAAAAAATAATTTTAAGGATTCTGTTAGCATAAATAAGTCTGACATTTCTGTGATATTATTAAACATTCAATCGTTAAGGAACAAATGTGATGACCTCTATGTGTTTTTAGAGAGTAATAATTTACCTGATATAATACTTATTACTGAACACTGGTTAAAGCCAGGCGAGTGTTTTCTTGTTTCAGAATATACTCCAATTTCTATATTCTGTAGGGAAAGTGTTTTACATGGAGGTACGTTGGTTTTGGTATTTTAATAACAATTTTTTAATTGTTGATAAATTTAATTATTTGTTGGAGGAATGTATTTTTGAATTTTCGCTGTGCTTTTGCAAGCGTAATAACTTGCATATTTTATTTATTTATTTATTTATTGTGTCAAGTACACTACAGATTTAAAAAACCTAAATGGTACGTCAATGTTAAATACTGTATACAAATTAAAAGACAAAAATAAGATAAAACTACAAACTACAATAAACCAAATACAAAAAATATAAAAAAAAAACAAGCATTACTTATACAATAACCGATGACAAAGAACACTTTAAACGAGATAATGAACAGTTAAAAATATCATAATGCTCAAAATTCCTATTATAGTTTTTAACAAGTCTATCAACGAAAGCCGTGGCTCCATAGTTGGTTCGGTGCCGCACTTCGAAAAACAACTGAGAATGCCTGGTATTCCTAGCCGGAATTCTATGTTATTGCCTCAACAAGTGACTCACAGTCCACCAAATTGTTTATTATTTTGTATAAGAATATAAGCTGCTGCTCTTTCCTCCTTTGCTCCAGGCTCTTTAACCCACACAACAACCTTCTTGTCTCATAAGAGATATCCTTATAAGGAAAATGGAATTTGTAAAGAAGGTATTTGGCAAACTTATTCTGCGCCCGCTCGATCCTGCCAATGTTGCACAAATGAGTGGGAGACCAGATTCCTGAACAATACTCCAGTAGACTGCGTACCAAGGATGTATATACACACATTATTGCCTTTGTGTCCATGATATGACGGGTGTTTCGTCTAATGAAGCCAAGCATTCGAAGTGCCTTGAGCACGATGTTATCAATGTGCAAGTTGAAAGACAGGTCACTCTGGAAAATAACTCCCAAGTCATTCATTGATGGTACCACCTCAAGACCAATGTCCTCCATCGTGTATGAGGTTGAGTTTGGATTATGGCAAGTGTAGAATCTTAGTACCTTACATTTATTGATGTTTAAGTTAAGGTAATTTTTGTCACACCAGGTCACCAACCGGTCTAGATCGGCCTGTAATTCACTCTTGTCATCATCAGCTGTGAAAAACTTCAAGTCATCAGCATACAGTAAAAACTTGGAAGACTTGAAGCAGCTAGAAACATCATTAATAAAAAGCAGGAACAGAATCGGTCCCAAGTGTGAGCCCTGAGGCACTCCTGAAGTCACGATAAAAGAATGGGACACTGCACCGCCAACAGTAACCTGCTGGAGACGCTCGGTGAGATAGGAAGAGATACACTTCAGATAATAACCAGAAATTCCCATTTCCTGCAGCTTCTTAAGCAGAAGACGATGGCAGACACTATCGAAAGCTTTCGATAAATCAGTGTAAATGACGTCCACCTGCTTTCCATCCTCCACTGATGTGATTACAAAGTTTTGAAAAAGTGCAAGGTTGGTTGCTGTAGAGCGTTCTCTAAAAAAGCCGTGTTGTTCAGGAATAATATTTCTCCTATGAAATAAATGACGAAGCGGTTCAACCAAAGAAGGACAGTTCTGCAAAAACAAGGGTGGAATATTGTCGGGACCCGCAGACTTTGTTGAATCCAGCAGTCTCAGCTTTGTGGCTACCTCTTCGCATGTGAAATGGTGATTGGACAGATGCTCAGCGAACTCGATCGACTCCATCTGGTCCACATTCTTGCTATCAAAAGTACTGTAGCAACCACTAAAGTGTTCGGCAAAGCCCTTTGCAATGTCTGATGGGGAGTGAAGACTTTTGCCTTGATACTTCATAGTTGAAGGAAGTGATGAATCTCTACGAAGGTTTTTTACGAAGGACCAAAAACTTTTTATATTTTCAGGTATTAATTGTTCATTTTTAGAAACAAACAGAAGATAACACATATCTGTTCGATATTTTGCTTCCTTACGGAGATCGGAATATGTTCGGTAATCGGATTCCAACTTAGTACGCTTGTATCTCTTGTAGAATTTGTTCTTTTGGCCAATAAGTTTCTTCAGAGGACCATCAAACCATTTAGGGTACTTTAAATCCTTGGCTATCTTCTTGGGTACAAATTTGTTAATGCTCTCAAAAAGAGTATCGTAAAACTCTCCAATAAGCAAATCGACGTCACAACACTTGGTCTGAAATGGCCAATCAACTTGTTCATAAAATTTGTTCAGTGCGGGAAAGTTCGATTGAGATAACAGATATATTTCAACACTTGTTTCACTCTTGGACAATTCGATAAAGTTGACATCCAGAATAGTTTCAAGAGGTGGATGATATGCGTCAGTTGGTAAGAGAGGCATTTGAGAATTTAGAACCTGAATATTATCAAAGTCATCAGAAAAGATCAAATCCAAGAATTTCCCAAAGCTATTTGCTACCCAGTTGATCTGCTGTAATTCTAAGTAGTACATCGTGTCCACAACCAAGCTTGCCGATACTGTAGGCAAAGTTTGAGGGACTATAAAGTCGTCCTCCTTGACCCAATTAATTCGGGGCAAATTAAAATCTCCGAAGATCAGGAATTTACAGTCAAAATGTTGATTCTTCAAATGCTCGCAACTATCACAGAAAGATCGATAGGAATCGACTCCACAGTTCGGTGGGAAGTAAACACATCCAACAACGGCGCTGAAGCCATGCATCCTAACCTTAATCCACACGTCATCATAAGCAGACGAGCAAGTGGTCGAAATAAGAGAAGAACACAAACCATTAATGGCCGCGATCAAGACGCCATCTCCCCGCTCACAATTGAGTTCTTCATAGTTCCTGTCCTTACGATAAGCAATATAATTGGGAGGTATACACTCGGATGAGCTATAATCTGAGTTAAGCCAAGTTTCAGAAAGAGCTATTATCTGGTAGTCGGACACAATAATGCTTCGAAACAGTTCACTTGTCTTTGTTCTCAATCCCCTGACGTTCTGATAAAAGATCACTAAACGCTCGTCAGTTGATCCACGAGAATTTTCGTCGGAAATTAAAAATTTGAAGCAACCTCACAATCATTCGCCAAAACGCAGTCTTCCGCACACACATCACTGTGCAACAATTCATCAGTAGAATTAATAACACTATCACTCAGGTATTTTACAAGCAATTTCTTCCTATTAAAATCCAATGAGCCACAGTCGGCAAGCTCGGCGATAAGGGGAACAAAACAAGCGTGAGAAGAACCAGCAAAGTTAGAATAAAAGAGAGTATTCTGTTGAATTATAAGCTTGTTAAGAACTGGCCTGTTTCTCCAAGGCGATGGGCCTATGACTATTAAGTTGGTGTTTGACAATTCTGTCAAGAGGAGTTTTAGTTTATCTTTACAAATAGATTTTCCACGTATACAGTTTTTGGGACCGATGAACAAAAAAACAAAATCATTCTTAGTGAAATTTTTACATAGAGGAAGACATCCATCGACTATCTCATCAAACATGATTCCATTTCTCCACTGGCAATTGAAGTCAAAAAAACTATTGACACATTCTTTGAAAATTCCAATTGTTCCCCTCGCTGATGTGTCGCCCATTATTAGAATTCGACTGAACTTTATATAAGGCCCCGACTTTGTACCACATTGTCCATTTTGAGTCTCACATGCCGACGGCATCACTGAGGAAGAGGCGTACCCTTTCAACTGATCTTTAAGTCGACAGACCTCGTTATTGTACCAGTCGATATTCGCCTCAAGCGTTTTAATTGATGTGAGCATATTACCATTCAACTCTCTTAGCTCTTTCACTTGTCCCTCAAGCTCCCTTCTACTCTCCTCCTTGGACACTAAGCTTTCACTTAGCAACTTGTTCTGATGGGTCATAGCAGAAAATTCAAAGTTTAGCTTTTTTATTTGGTCACGCTGCTCCTTAATCTTCTCCTCGCACCTCCTTTCATGGTCCTCTGCATCTTCTTCAAAACTTCTGGATCTCCTGGATAGACGTTCTAAATATAGGTCCTTTGCGCAAATCTCCTCCTTTAATTTGTCAATTTGAGATATCAGTTTAATTTCCATTTCCTTGCTCTCAGTAATTATCGCATCAAGAGACTGTTCCTTCATTTCGACGACAGACTTAAGGTGCTTCAGTTCTTGCTCAAGGGTGTCGAGTAACCTGTCCTTATCAAGGATCTCCCCCTTAAATCCAGTAAGGTCATGCTCTGGTATGCCAATCTGAGCACTATCTGAAATATCACACTTCCTCGAACAGATAACTTTGTGTCCATCAATGTGCCTGTAACTTCTCCTATTGAGACAACTGGGATGGAAGACCCCATAACAACGAATGCACACATGATAAGCAAAATTTTTATTATCACAACACTTAAAGGGAGTTTTTTCCATAGTCCCTTGAAAAAGACAAGTATCCCAAAATTCAAAGCGACGATTAGCTAAAGGGACTTGCGTTTAAACACACAAAATGAACACAAGTAAACCACGTCGACTTTTGTCACACTAACATATACATAACAGTATTTCACCTAAATTAACTTTCAATAGAATCAGAATCCAATAGTAAATATGGAACGTAGTCGAAAACTAATAATGTAAACAAATGTATTGGTCTGATAGGTTAACTTTTTCCATCAATGATATTTTCAGTTTAGTTTTAGTTGTATGTATTACATAATGTATTTTTAATAAGATTGTTTATTATTGTTCATAATAATGCGAAATGAAGTTTATTACTTCATGATTTTATGTTTGTACCGTTCACCTTCAGCTCAGGTTTATGAATTTTTGAGGAGACTTGATATTATTCTCTTACACATTTCGCCTTGCTCTAGAATTATCCTGGCTGGTGACCTTAACATCAACTTTGATGATAAACATTCAATTAATACTCTTTTGCTTGTAAGTTTGCTCACAACTTACGGTTTGGAAATGCATACTGACTCACCTACTCTTGTATCTAGAACTTCAGCCACTACTATTGATTACTTCTGCTCAAACCTTGATGTTACATCTTACGCAGTCATAGATGCTGGCCTTTCTGACCACAAGGCTGTGTGTTGTACCTTTTCTGGTATGTTGGCTGAGATTAATAATAAATGCTGTCATGGTAGAATCTTTAGTCAGGCAAATTTTGATGCATTTCGCCATCTTTGTCTTAATGTCAATTGGCTGGGTATAGAAGGGTCTCCACAGCCATTCACAATGTTTTACTAGACGTCTTTAACCGGGCTTTTCCATTGCGTCAGTTAAAGCATAGGAAAAAGAAACGAAAACTGTGGCTGACTAAAGGATTGAAAAAATCTGCAGCTAATCTTCGTTGTCTTAACTATATTAAAAAATATTCTAATAATTTAGGTTTTATTTCGTATTGCAATAGATATCGTAGGATTTACCGTAGACTAGTAAATGCTGCAAAAAATTATTATTACGAAAACCGACTTTCATGTGCTAAGAACAGACAGAAAGAGAGTTGGTGCATTATTAACGAATTGCAAAACAAATCTAATAGGTCTGGTTCTTATAGTGACATTGATCCAGATACATTAAACAGTTTTTATTGCAGTATTGCAGGAAAATTGGTCAAGAATTTGGCTGTGGGAGTTGATCCTCTTTCTTATTTGAAAGATTTATCTGTGCCTGGTTCTTTTTATTTTTTCCCCACACATAACCAGGAGATTAGAGAGACTCTTCTTAGTATAAAAAACAAGAAAGCTTGTGGAGATGATGAGATTTCAGCTGAAGTTCTCTTAAAGTTGCCGGAAGGTGCTTTGGATGCCCTCGCTTTTGCAATTACTGATTTCTGGTCTAAAGGAGTTTTTCCTTCATGCCTAAAATCGGCAATAGTGATTCCCTTGCATAAGGGCGGGGATCTCAGTGAGCTCTCGAATTTTCGTCCAATTTCTCTTTTGTCTACGGTCTCCAAGGTTATTGAGAAAGTTGCTAAGAAGAGATTCTGTGAGTATGAGTATCTTGAGACATTTCATTTACTTACCTTGAATCAGTGTGGATTTCAGAATGCAAAAGGGACGCATGATGCAAATTTTGGTTGTCTCGAGGGTGTCTACACTAACATTAATCACGGAGAGGCGGTGGCAGCGGTTTTCTGTGATCTCTCAAAAGCTTTTGATTGTGTCGATCACAGAATATTGCTGTCTAAGCTCGAGTTGTATGGTTTCAGGGGCTCCGCGCTGTTGTGGTTTTCTTCATACCTTTCAGGTCGAAGCCAATCTGTAACTACTTCCGAAAGGCGATCTTCGTGATTGAGCATAAATTGTGGGGTTCCGCAAGGGTCTAACATATACATAACAGTATTTCACCTAAATTAACTTTCAATAGAATCAGAATCCAATAGTAAATATGGAACGTAGTCGAAAACTAATAATGTAAACAAATGTATTGGTCTGATAGGTTAACTTTTTCCATCAATGATATTTTCAGTTTAGTTTTAGTTGTATGTATTACATAATGTATTTTTAATAAGATTGTTTATTATTGTTCATAATAATGCGAAATGAAGTTTATTACTTCATGATTTTATGTTTGTACCGTTCACCTTCAGCTCAGGTTTATGAATTTTTGAGGAGACTTGATATTATTCTCTTACACATTTCGCCTTGCTCTAGAATTATCCTGGCTGGTGACCTTAACATCAACTTTGATGATAAACATTCAATTAATACTCTTTTGCTTGTAAGTTTGCTCACAACTTACGGTTTGGAAATGCATACTGACTCACCTACTCTTGTATCTAGAACTTCAGCCACTACTATTGATTACTTCTGCTCAAACCTTGATGTTACATCTTACGCAGTCATAGATGCTGGCCTTTCTGACCACAAGGCTGTGTGTTGTACCTTTTCTGGTATGTTGGCTGAGATTAATAATAAATGCTGTCATGGTAGAATCTTTAGTCAGGCAAATTTTGATGCATTTCGCCATCTTTGTCTTAATGTCAATTGGCTGGGTATAGAAGGGTCTCCACAGCCATTCACAATGTTTTACTAGACGTCTTTAACCGGGCTTTTCCATTGCGTCAGTTAAAGCATAGGAAAAAGAAACGAAAACTGTGGCTGACTAAAGGATTGAAAAAATCTGCAGCTAATCTTCGTTGTCTTAACTATATTAAAAAATATTCTAATAATTTAGGTTTTATTTCGTATTGCAATAGATATCGTAGGATTTACCGTAGACTAGTAAATGCTGCAAAAAATTATTATTACGAAAACCGACTTTCATGTGCTAAGAACAGACAGAAAGAGAGTTGGTGCATTATTAACGAATTGCAAAACAAATCTAATAGGTCTGGTTCTTATAGTGACATTGATCCAGATACATTAAACAGTTTTTATTGCAGTATTGCAGGAAAATTGGTCAAGAATTTGGCTGTGGGAGTTGATCCTCTTTCTTATTTGAAAGATTTATCTGTGCCTGGTTCTTTTTATTTTTTCCCCACACATAACCAGGAGATTAGAGAGACTCTTCTTAGTATAAAAAACAAGAAAGCTTGTGGAGATGATGAGATTTCAGCTGAAGTTCTCTTAAAGTTGCCGGAAGGTGCTTTGGATGCCCTCGCTTTTGCAATTACTGATTTCTGGTCTAAAGGAGTTTTTCCTTCATGCCTAAAATCGGCAATAGTGATTCCCTTGCATAAGGGCGGGGATCTCAGTGAGCTCTCGAATTTTCGTCCAATTTCTCTTTTGTCTACGGTCTCCAAGGTTATTGAGAAAGTTGCTAAGAAGAGATTCTGTGAGTATGAGTATCTTGAGACATTTCATTTACTTACCTTGAATCAGTGTGGATTTCAGAATGCAAAAGGGACGCATGATGCAAATTTTGGTTGTCTCGAGGGTGTCTACACTAACATTAATCACGGAGAGGCGGTGGCAGCGGTTTTCTGTGATCTCTCAAAAGCTTTTGATTGTGTCGATCACAGAATATTGCTGTCTAAGCTCGAGTTGTATGGTTTCAGGGGCTCCGCGCTGTTGTGGTTTTCTTCATACCTTTCAGGTCGAAGCCAATCTGTAACTACTTCCGAAAGGCGATCTTCGTGATTGAGCATAAATTGTGGGGTTCCGCAAGGGTCTGTTTTAGGTCCTCTCTTGTTCTTGATTTATATTAATGATCTTGCGAAAGTTAACTTATCAGGAAAATTTACCTTATTTGCGGACGACACCTCTATTGTTTGGCATAATAAAGAGATTGCTCAGCTAAGGAAAATTATAACTCAAGACTTGCTGGAGGTTAAAAGATGGTGTGATTCAAACCGACTTTCCTTCAATTTGACGAAGACTAATGTTGTTGGTTTTAAGTGTGACATGCAGAACTTGCAGTTGGACAGTGTTACAATCCTTGACAGACATGTGACAAGGTTTTTGGGGGTTTTTGTTGATAAAAACGTTTCGAGGATTTGAGCAAGAAACTCTCTTCTGGCTGCTTTGCAATCGGAATTGCAAGAAATGAACTCGGAATGGCAGTGGCGCGTACCGTTTACTTTGCCTTATTTGAATCGCACCTCAGATATGGGATTCCATTCTGGGGTTTTAGTAGTCAATATCTGTTAAACATCTTGTTTGTGCTGCAGAAGAAAGCTGTTCGCTTTTTTGCTGGTGTGGGTCTGAGAGAATCCTGCAGACCTCATTTTCTGTCACAAAAAATCTCTTAGCTCTTTATTTTTCCTCGAAACAGCATGTCTAATCTTTAAATACCGAGAAAATATACAGCGTCCTGCAGGTCAACGAAACACCAGACAAGCTTTGGATTTGCCTTTGCCAGTGCCTACTTCTGCTTTGACTAAGAATTCTTTGATTTATGAGGGCAGAAAGCTTTTTAACCACTTGCCAAGTAGCCTTAGAACAATTGGGTCATTAAAACAATTTAAAAGAAGTCTTAAAAAAGTATTGTTAGGCAAAGCCTACTATAAACTTGCCGAATTTTATGCTGACCCTATTGCCTAATCTGTCTGGTTGTATATGTTATCTATCTAATGTTCTTTTTTCAGCTGTACTGTTTTGCACATACTTGTATTTACTATGTTTGTATTTTATATTGTTTAGCTTGTTTAAAGATTTTTTTGTATACTATTAGACTTTATATTATTTTGTAGTATGCTTTGTCAATGGAAATCAATGTCAATTAAATTACTAATAAAACAATATAAAATGTAAGTTAATTTAAAAAAGTCTTGGTGGAAATAACAGTTAATTTCAAGTAAAAGTGATTTTAACTTGGATCTAAAAATATACAATGTCACAGACCTCTTAATATTATTATCCAACACATTAAAAAACTTGCATGCATTAAATATAACATTTTTTTTGATAAAATGACGACCTGTGACTATTAGGCAAGAGTAGTTTCCTCATGCGTGTATTATAATGATGAGCAGATCAATTTAACTGAAGAGTGGATCTGTTTTTATAAGCATGTGTACATAGTTCCAAGATATATAAGTCAAAAATAGTCAAGATTTTGAGATTGTGGAAAGCGAACTTACATGACTCTCTGTTTGAGAGACAATCGATTATTCGTATTGCATACTTTTGTATGCATGCCATAGCGCAAATATGATTGAAAACTGGCATAGTATAAGGTCAGTAAAATACTTTAACTGCAATGATTTTTTAGAAATCGTAAGGCATAGCAGGAACTGTGCAACCTACCACAAAGGTCGTCAATATGGGCATGCCACTGAAGTGTGCTGTCAAAAATTTAGGCCTAACAATCTAACACTGTCTAAGGGGCTCATTTGATTTGGTGCACCATGAAACTATGCAAAACCTTCGTCAACTTGCTGTCTACTAGAGGAAAAAAGTATAAATTGTGTTTTATTTTTATTTAGAATTAAGATGTTTTTTTGTGACCAGGTTAGTATATAGTTGTAAATATTTTCAGCAGTATTCTTTAAAGGTATTATATCTGGCCTTATTATTAGAATGTTTGTGACATCGGCATAGCATACTGGAAAGATCAGTTGCTGCTTTTTGAAGGCATAGTATATCATTAGAAAATATTATAAAAAGAAGCAAGATATCAAGCGCAGGCTATTAATAGTCACATACTAAGTCCGATTGGTAAGATATGAGACAAAAAGGTTTAATGCCTTATCATGAATCCCATAGCGATAGAGCTGCTTTGCTAGTAAAAGCACGTGAAAAATCTATAAATAAACCCATCACAAATCTCTGACTGTCAACAGCATCAATAATTTTGTTTTGAAAGTGTGATAGAGCAGTTTCTGTACTCTTTGATGGTGTAAAACCATGTTGTGCAGAAGAAAACACTCTTCCAAATAAAGAATGGATAAACACAGACCTAATTAAACAGAGTGAGAATTTAAAAAAATTGTATTGGTTGTGCAGATCTTGGAACACATCGGAGTGAAAAGACTTATACACTCAGTCAAAAAAACTATTTCATGAACAGCTGGCTCTAGAGAAATCAAATTTTTACAAACAAAAATTTTAGACTCCTCATATAACTCTAAAACGATCTGGCAACTATTAAATACTAACTTATTAAAAATTAGTATCTAACAATAATTACATAATAAATATCTGCGAAATATGTGAAGAATTCTGCAAATATTTTGCAACAAGCGCAAAAAACCTAATTTCAACAACCTTGGGTAAACATAATATTGATTTTTCAAATTGTACAACCAGTGAATTTCATATCAGGTCCATTTTTTTAACTCCACTGAATGTGTACGATCTCCATTCAGCTTTAAAACTGTTAAAAAAACAAAACAGCCTGCTCTGGTAAAAACGACATCCCAGGCATTAGACAAAATATGGGATTATATTAAACACCCATTATGCTATATCTTTAATTTATCCCTCGAAAAAGGTATATTTCCTCATGAGTTGAGGGTGGGGGAAGGTATTCCGCTTTATAAAAAGGGGTGAGGGGGAAAAAATCGAAAACTATCGATGTATTACGGGCCTGCCTACCTTTTCTAAACTTTTTGAAAAAGTAGTTTTATGCAAGATAGAAAACTTCTTAAATGCAGAAAAATTAATAAGTAACAAACAACACGGTTTTAGAAAAGATTGCTCCACTTCTACAGCTGCTTTTGAGCTATTAAATTTTGTTTATGAAGGCTTGGACACATCAAACTACGTTCTTGCCATTTTCTTTGACTTAACTCGAGCTTTTGGCTGCTTAAATAGCTCCTTTTTACAGAAGAAATTATATGCATTGGGGACAAGGGGAGATATCAACAACCTGGTTAGTGTCTTACTTAGAGGAACATAGATAAAGGTTAAGATTGACGATGTTATCTCTACTGGACATAATATAAACTGTGGTGTACCTCAGGGAAGCATTATTTCACTGCTACTATTTACACTTTTTATAAATGATCTGGAAAATTTCTTGCCTCTGTCACTATCAAAAAATAGAATAATTCTCTATGCAGATGACTGCATTATAGCAATTTCTAATAATAATTTCGAGAAATTGAAAAATAATGCCAATATAATTTTGGAAAAATTTGCTATATGGTGTGAGAAAAATTGATTGTCAAAGAATCCAAAACCTGCTTTATGACATTTTGTATAACAAAAGATATGCCTCGGGTTCCAAATTTATCATTAAACTGCAAACATGTAAATAGAATTGAAAATTTTAAATTTCTAGGATTACATGTAGATTCACACATAAAATGGTGCAACCACATGAATACACACACACACCTTCTTTGCAATAAGAAATTTAAAATTTTTAATTTCATTTTCTCTTTAAGTCCATTAGACTCATGTAAACCCTACCTGCTTCAAACAGTATAAAATTCTCCCTCTTCCATGTATACTAATTTTACACTCGGTATTATTCACTAAAAAAAGTACAAGTAACTCCGCAAACATTTATATACCTCCCTATAGGACTAGCACTTTCCAAAAAAGTCCATACTGTCTTTTCCTTTCCCTTGCAAACACATCACTATTCCCGCTGAACCGTGTATTATTAAACAATAAACAAAATAAGATTATATGTAATTTAAAAGTAATTCCAAATTCATATATAAATACTTAAACATATGTGTGTTCGTGTTATTATTGGCATCAAACAAAACAAAAATTAAGAAGATATGCACTCAAAAATACTCTTATTATTCCAATGCACTCCAGTTAGATACTTAAATACACATACTTTTTCCAACCATTCAGATGTTATTTTTGTTAATACATACTTACTTAAACTGTTTATCCATTATTTCGAAGTAACTAAGAATATATCCCAATAAAGTGCGTAACAAAGGTCTGAAGTACTACCTATCTTGCGGAGCAGAAATTCAACATTGTTTAAGTTTAGAATCGGTAGAATTTTTGTTGCATCCTGTATAGAATATTCAAGGTGGAATACTTAAAGGTGCCAACCCTGTTCACAATCTGATAGACCATACTGAATGATTGCCATAAGTGGGCTTTGTTCATCAGACCATTTTTAAAAAAATCAATTTTTCTAAAAAACCCTGGATTTGAAAAATAAGAAAAAATTTCAAGAACGTCATCAAAAACAGATTTTCTGTGATGATACTAAGAAATTCAGAACAGCAACTCATTCAATAAAAATATCATCACAATATATTTCAGACTTTAATTAAAAAATATAATTCATGTATAAGAAATGAAAAAGTTACAAGATAACAAAATTGCATAAAATAACATCGTATATAGAACAGAAAATAACTACCAACCAAACACGTACTCGATCGCTTTACTAACAATGCCAGTCGATTTTTGGGGAACATTCTGAGTAGGAATCACATTGTTCGATGCATGTGGTGAAATAAAAGAGTGTCTCAAAGACCTCGCTCTAATAGGAGACGTTAATATGGCACTGTTTTCCTTATTCTCTTTATCATAATGCAACTGGACCCCTACCATAATGTTATTACTGATGCACTTTCCATTTAGGGACAAGGCCCTAGACACTTCATTAAAATTATTGAATTTCACATGCACCCAGTTACCCTTCGAGGGGATTCTTTTGTCTACTATAACACCACAGTTTGATAACTGAGACAATATCAAATTTAACACACTAGGCGGAAAACCAAAAACCGTGATCCAATAAGTATCTATTTTTTCTATTCTTGAGCTAAAGTGTCTGCTAGCATTGAAAGTTTCTTCGGGATGTATTCTCGATATGCTTTCATTGAAAATTCCAGGATCATTGTAATGTGCTACGGTGCTACTTAAAATTGGACTTGCCTTCTTCGACGCTTCAATTGTATCAAATAAACCTGTTTTTGGTGGCCCCACTTTTTCAGTTACTTGCACATACGGAGATGTCTGAGCGGGGCTCTCTGCTAGTGACTGATTAAATAATTTCTGACGCAAACTTCTGGATTCATGAATGTTTGAGGTACTTTTAAAGCTGCTGGGGGTTTTGTTTCTTCCAGGGGATACGGTTGTGTTATGCGGCGTTGGTGGAATATCGCCTATTAAGAAACTTGGTAAAAAATTCGGGTTGGTCCCTGGTGATGATGGACTTGAAGGAGCACTGCCTAAAGCCATTGGTTCCATCTAGAATTACAAAACGCCGTTATTTTAGGGACACCCTAAATTTATTGGTAAAGAACATTTCTTTAGACTTTCTATATATTTTTAAACTAATACCTACCGTTAATTTTTTTTTTAAAAACTTGATTTAGAGGAACTTTTGACAGGAGTGACATTGACATAAGATTACGTTGACATATGTCAGTTTTTGACATTATCAAGTAAATTCCATTGATAATTGGTAAAAAAAATTGAATGCACATACGAGGAATGAGGAATTCATTTTTCAATATTCAAGAGTTTAATAAGTATTTTAAATTTACTCGCTAAGCCTGGAACACAAATTACTTATGTATCCTAAACATTTAACATAAAAGCCAGAGGCGACAACAAAACTTCTGAAAGGAGTGATACGCAATTGGTGATAATTATGGCGTAAATACCTTTATTTAAAAAAAATATCGAACAAAACGGAGACAAACGCAAAGAAAAATATTGAAAAACTGATATAATTTGCATTGTCTTCTACCTTTAAAGCACGAAACACAATAGATTTTACGTCACTCGTTTTCGTCCATTTACGTCAAATTTTATTTTTAAGGTCTAAATTTAATTTCCTATGATAAAACTATTTTACTCTCCTGAACCACAGATTAATATATTGGTTGTTAATCTGTGCCTGAACTATTATTCCAAGTTAACCTAGAAGAATGGCAAGTTAAGCTAGAATGGCAATGCCAAAACTAGGTTTGGGATATCAGTCATTTTTTTTTATTTTGACACTGTCTTTTGCTTTTGATTTGAAAGTAATATTTATCTTTGTTTGAAAGCAAATACCTAATTTGTCCACATTTGATAAATCATGCCGAAGCTAACGGAGGGACAAAAGTCAATATTTTTTACTCCATTTCGCAGTACATTTCAGCAGAAACACCGTTTTCTTAGCCTAGCAAAAAATTGCAGAATATGGTGGTATCATTGAGAGACCAAAGGCGGGACGTCCAAAAGTTTCAACACTGAATCAAGACCATGAATTGGTGCGGTTCTTTAGAAACAATCCTTTTCAAAACGCAGTAAAGGCCAAAAAAGAAATCAATTTCCCAGTCCAGTTTCTGCAAATACTGCAAGGATATGGTTATCAAACCTAAGAAATCGTGCTGCTTCTAATAAAATATTCCTTACCTTATTTTGCATTATGTGATTTTGTGAATAAAGGCCAAAAAAGAAATCAATTTCCCAGTCCAGTTTCTGCAAATACTGCAAGGATGTGGTTATCAAACCTAAGAAATCGTGCTGCTTCTAATAAAATATTCCTTACAGAATTTAATAAGGAAAGGAGTTTGGAATTTGCGTGGGAATAATATATGAATAATAATGAATTATTTCAATTTTAATAATTTTGTTGGTCGAAAATAATAAAAATGTGTGATTGGATTACTTTTCATGAGTGACACCAAAGGTGGGTTTATACAGCATATAAAATAAAATAAAATTTAAATTAAATTGAGAATTCAAAGGTGGTTTATACGAAAATAAAAATTAAATAAGAAATAAGAACAACTGTTGCTGCCAAACGTACTTTTTGCCACCTATTCAATTCGATATCGCCTAAACTCGTTTTCTTTAACCTAAAATTCATAATTTGACAGCAGGAAAAATCATATAACAGTTCATATGATGCTTTCCCACGTCCCAGTTACATTTGGTGACGATGGTACATTGTAATTTTTAATTTTTGTTAGTCTATATTAACGTCGTTTACGGAAATTAATTTTCTTATAATATATAATACACTAAAATGTTCCTAAACCAACCCAGTTTTCTACAATGTAACTCAAATACCTACTTTTTACTTGCATTTTGGGTGGCCTCTTGATCTAATAAATTTAATTTTTAACGTTGGCACAGAGTGACGTAACAAAACCAATAAATAAAAGAGAAATTAAAAATTAGAGGACGTAGCAATGCCCATACATTACATTGTTTATTGACGTCCAGGCTTGGAATTTCTTTTTTATTCGCTGAAAAGCTGGTTGCATACCTGGTAATAAAAACAAATGATAATAAATATTTTCAAATCACAGAAATTACTATTTACCAATGGATTTTCCAGGATTAGAGAAATATATTCCAGGAGAAACTTTCTGGTTTCCTAAAAAAAAAATTGTATATGCTTTTAGATTAGATTAGTTAATCAATTTTTTCAAACACTGCGCAGTGAGAGCGACGGATCCCGCATGGAAAATAGGATAGAAAATTATCGTCCTCTCCTGGACTGACAGTCTGTCGAAAATGGCGATGCCGAGGGTTTTATGTCGCGCTCGTTTGTGGTTAAACAACGATTTTACCGCATTATCGAAATATTCTGTATTAGTAAATAATGTCTCAATAAATAAAGTAAGTATGAGTTTATGTAATAAATCGAGAAATATGCACGTTCGCCGTTGACAATTTATGTTTATGTTGTTTTGCAACCCTATTATGCATATCGTCAATATTTGTGTGTAAACAATAAGTTTCGAGTCTTCTGTTTGCAACTGCAATGATTTTTTTCAAGCTGAAAAAATTTCTTCAGATGTTATTGAACTATTTTAATTACGAACTGATATCGTTTTTTCCGAATTTGAGGTTATATTAAGGCAAACAAGTGATTTTGGACTTTCATTAAACAGGGATAAGTTATGGAAATATTAAATTAATATTACTATAATAATTATTATTCATCTGAAGCGAATTTCAAGGTTATTTTAATATTATACTGGTGGATTGGTAATATAATTTCGATAAATAATAATATAAATAAAGGTACTTTCCTCTATATTTATTCCCTATACTAGGTAATCAACATCATTTCACTGTTTTATAAATTCATAAATAGATCCGGGCCTGTAATAATAAAAAAAATACCTATGTACCGAGTGTTCCACTATAAAGGGACTCGCGTTTAATTTTTTTATCTACTGAGAAAAAACTGGTAATTTAAATTTTCGGGGTTGATCCCAGTTTTCAACAGAAATTTTGTATGTATACAGGGTGTTAATAGCGCAACATTAATAAATGTAATTTGTTAAATATGTATGTACTTTTCTCGTAAAAAGAACGCATTGTCTTTCCTTTTCAGGTCCCTAGATATTTTTTTAATTCCGTCTGTCTGTCTATTTGCGGCAAAAACTACTTACCCGATTGACTTCAAGTTTTGGTCAATGGGGTTGACCTGGTAACATTTTGGTAAAAATCCAATATGACAAAATAATATAATGGCCCTTTGAAGGTTTAAATATTTCAAGTTTTTGCGTCCCATGTAGAAAATATATTTTATCAATTTCGGCTGTCAGTTTTTCTGTCTATCTGTCATTTCGCGGTATAGCTTAAAAACTACGTATTAGATTTTCACATTTTAGTCAAAAATTAAGAGTAATTTGGAGATGACCTGGTAATATTTTGGTAAAAAATCCAATATGGCGGAACAAGATGGCGGCCTAGTGAAACTTTAACAAAATATTACTTAAAAAAAACAAAATATCCAGTTTGCCTCAAATTTTGTACAAATAGCGTTACATAGGAATGAACTGGTAACATTTTAGGATGAATATAAGATAGCAAAGCAAAATGGCCTAATAAAATATTTATGTGTGATATAAAGATAAACTGGTGAAGTTGTGGTACGAATTCAAGATGGCTAGACAAAATGGCGACCACATATTCTTTTTTTAAATCTTGGAACGCAACATTTCTTCTTGGTCAATTTTTCCATCAAAGTTAACCGAGATTGTTTTAATTTAGACATGAATACTCGAGTACTCGGAGGCACTGAAAAACATTACAGTACTCAAAAAAATCTCCGATCAACAATAACGCATTCGAAAATGCGTTCGTCATTTTATGAATTTCAAATAGCTATACTTGAAAGGCAAAGTTGACATTTATACGCTTGAAACGCATCTAGCGGCGGACTGCATAAGCTATTCTTTCATTTGCCATTTATTTTGTGAAGGGCGCTATTTTGTGGTAGAGAAAAGTAATTTTTTTATAGGAACAAGTCATTTTAATACACGAGAAAAATCAATCGGCATTTTTGGCAGTTGTTTATATATTTTCTCGTGTTATTTTTTGAATGATTATTTGAAAAATAACACTACTAAGATGCACTTAAACAATTCGCGAAGGTATGTTTCCCTATACGTGCCTTTAAAAAAAACGCCTTTTATAATATGTACAGGATGTCCGGATTTGGTTGCAAAAGCAGGGTATCTCGCTTATTTTTAAAGATAGAACCTTGCGGTTTTCACGAACCTGAGGTAATTTTTTGTGAAACTCATGAAGCCGTAAACAAAATTTTCATAGCCTTCTTCGTTTATGAGATACAGGGCGAAATGGAAAATTTTGCATTTTGGAACCCCCCTCGTATCTCGGTTATCCTTAACTTAACGCAAAGGGAAAAATTGCTCCTTATACAGTTTTTTACGCTGGATCCAGTGGCGTAGTCATATTTTTCATTTGAGTTGTTATTTTTTAGATATGACCCAAAGTTGTGTTTTTTTAAATGGGACACCCTGTATATTTGCCCAGAAATTGATTTGTCCTTTTAAAAGCTTCTCAAAAATATATAATAGTATGGGTCTATTTTAATAAACAACAACAAAAATCCTAATTTTTATAATTATCATCCTAAATTTTGCAGTAGGCCATGCAAAACGATGCCGTTTTCTTTTGTTTTCTTGGAAGCAAATGACATTTCCCAATTTTGTACGCGTATATAAAATATAGCGCTAGTTTTTTGTATTCATTTATTGTGTAAAAATATATTTGTATTATTATGGAAGAAAACCAAACTTTCGAACATTATGAAAAGTACGATATGTTAGCTTGTTTTATATTAAGTAATGAAAATGTTGAAGCGGCTTCTGAGATGTATTTTAACAGGTAAATAGTTAATTTTTAGGTATGTTGAAATACTATTGCTTAATTTTTTTTTAGATATCCAGAAAGGAGGCAACCTAATATATCCACTTTTTATCGGGTAAAAAAGAATTTACTTAATCACGGATCATTTATCAAACCTCGTACTTAAACATAATAAAGAAAATCGGGAGCCTGAGGAAATTACGGTTTTGGCTATTGCAGAAGCTTACCCTACAAACTCTTGTAGGGCCAGTGAAAAGAGCATAGGGAGTCCAAAAACTAGAGTTCAAGAAATTCTAGAAAAGCACAAATACCACCCATACAAATTTAGGCTCGTGCAGCACTTACAGCCAGGGGATGCAGAGCGTCGGGTAGTCTTCTGCAATTGTTTTCGAGAAAGATGCGATATGCTCAGAGATTTTGAAAGGAAGGTTATATGGTCAGACGAAGCACATTTCAGTAATTCTGGTATACTCAATAGGCACAATAGTAGATTCTGGTCCCAGGAAAATCAACACCAAATATTTCCCAGAAGGCAGCAGGGCAGGTTCGGTCTAAATGTGTCCTGCTTCATATTAGGAACACATATAAAATTTTATATATTTGAGGGAAATCTAACAGCCAATCGCTATATAGAAATTTTAGAGGCAGCTATACCTGAATTACTTGACGATGTTCAACAGGACGGTGCTCCTGCACACAATTCTGGAATGACGAGATTATTTCTGGATAATAATTTTACCAATCAATGGATCGGAACAAATGGACCTATAAGATGGCCCCCTAGGTCCCCAGATTTGTCGATTTTAGATTTCTTTCTATGGGGATATCTGGAAAATAGAATTTACAAAGACCACTATGATAATGTCCAAGATTTAGGAAATGCAATAAGAGAAAATTTTCGCTATTTACAAAATCATCCCTTTATTTTGCTTAATTCTCTAAAACGAATACGAAAATTGTGCGAAGCATGCATAGAACAAAATGGAAATCAGTTTGAACAGTTCTTTTGATTTCTTTGGTTACTGTAGTTCGTATACGACAGTTGATTTTTGCTGAAAGGCTTGTTACATAATAATTTATTACTGTTTTGTTCTTGTGTTACATAAATCTAGGTAGGTGGTACTTTTTTGGTGCGAAATTATAAATATATATTTTGATAAATAGATTTAATTGCATATTTATTTTGATTTATTGTTAGGATGTAGATATTGTTAACGACTTTAAATAAAAGGCAGCATTGTTTTGCATGGCCTACTTCAAAATTTGGGATGATAATTATAAAAATTAGGATTTTTTTTGTTGTTTATTAAAATAGACCCATACTATTATATATTTTTTAGAATCTTTTAAAAGGACAAATCAATTTCTGGACAAATATACAGGTTGTCCCATTTAAAAAAAACACAACTTTGGGTCATATCTAAAAAATAACAACTCAAATGAAAAATATGAAATAAAAAACTGCATAAGCAGCAATTTTTCCCTTTGCGTTAAGTTAAAGGATAACCGAGACGAGGGGGGTCTCATCTCATAAACGAAGAATGCTATGAAAATTTTGTTTACGGCTTCATGAGTTTCATAAAAAATTAGCTCAGGTTCGTGAAAACCGCAAGGTTCTATCTTTAAAAATAAGCGAGATACCCTGCTTTAGCAACCATATCCGGACACCTGTACTGTTTTCTGGCCTATTAAGAAGATGATTAAAATTGGACATTAAAGTGGTTTTATATGTTTTTCTATCAAATAACTGATTTTATTACAATATCGATTTTAGTTAGATAATGTTATTGATTACATATGCCGTGGATAATAGACATCATAGACGTGAATATTGATTTCATTATTCACGGGCTGCAACCGGTCACAAAACACTTCCATACTTCGATCCTAATTCCTCGCCTACCGCGATTAAAACAGTTCATCGCGAATGCCATGAAAAAACAAAAGAGAATAATCGGCACGTCAGGAGACGCCATAATTTTATATGCTGTCTCATTTATACTGAAAATAAATTGTCTTGCCTAAATTTCTTTCTTAAAAGTCAGTTAATTTCCCTTAAAATGAGTGTAAATGGTAAAAGTGAGATTGATAGTACATCATCAAATATTATTGAAGCCTCCAAAACAACTTTGGACGAATTATTACCAGAAATTTCAAGGAAAAAGTATGGAATTGTTTATAAACTATTTATGGAGTGGTGAAGTCGAAAGAATGTTAATTCATTTTCGGAAAATGTCCTATTTGCCTATTTTGGAGAGTTTTCAGAAAAGCATAAATCTTCCTCGTTATGGGCACATTACTCGATGTCAAAAAATACGCTTGCTATTAAAGAAAATATTAGTATTGAAACCTATCGTAAATTACGTGCTGTTTTAAGACGAAAAACGGAAGGATACAGAGCAAAAAAGTCCCAATGGAAATTAAGCAGGTTTATTAAAGATGTACCGAATAATGTTTACCTGGCAACAAAGGTAAGAGATCTAGAAATGTCATAAATCTACCTTCTACGTCAATTAACTATTTTATTGGTTAAAATAAATGTGTGTTTTGTTGATACGTAACTAAAATACTGGCAAATATGGGTTAAGAATTTTGCGAGGACTTCAGCTGCCCGCTTTTGAACTCTAGATATTGTGGACGATTAAATAAACTCATTTTTGTAATTATGTTTTTAGTTTTCGATCTTTAATTCCATCAAATAAAATAATTAAAAGTTTTTTGATATTATTGAATTATTCGGAAGTTTTAATTTACTTTTTTTTTAGTAAATTTGAGAGCCATTTTGTTCCGCTGTGATGATTTCTTAAACATTTAATTTGGCAGCTGTTTTGTTTCCCATATTTTATTAATTTTTCAATTATCAATTTTATTAATTCGTCCTTTTATCGGAGTTATAATATTATATATATTTTTTTTAACTTAAAATAAAGTAAGCCTTGTTGGATTGATACTTACCAGTTCATCGTATCACACTTGAATCTTGTGCAAAATTTCAGGTCAATCGAGTAAGCAGTTTTTTACAACAATTTTTGAAATATTTTATTAGACCACCATCGATTTTTTCCGCCCTATTTGATTTTTACCAAAATAATACGTTCCGTCCCCATATGACCCTCAATTTTTGACCAACATTTGAAATTAATCGGGTGGCTAACGAACAATTGGATACCTTGCATATAGGTATCTTCTGATATAAAAATACCTATAGAGTTTTTTAATAACAGTAAGTTTGTAACAACAGTTTTATAGCATACAGTAACAACATAACAAACACGGGTCTTGTAAACAATTAAACCCACGGAATTTGATAATTTTTTAATATAAAATAGAAAGTTTACTTTCATTTAACTGCTTTAAGAAAATAAAATAAATGGATGAACCACTTTTTCTATTAAAAAAAACCAAAAAGAAATTCGATATTTTCACTGTATTCCAATGCGTCATATTCGTTAATATGACAATTTGAAGAAAGGCTATCTTGCATTGTTGCCAAACTTACATTATTGTATGGAGCTTAAATTTCTCATGTTTGTCTTCCGACAGTAACGCATTTGGACCGCTGTGCCGATCCCAAATATTAGACTTTCGCCAGTGATGCACTTTGCTGTCGTTCTCCTTTTATATTAGGGCTTTAATGATGATGCCTACGGCGCACAGTGAATCGTTTAATACAAGCTAGCGGGACAAAATTGTTTTTACATATTTTTTACCTAATTTCGGTTTCATGTATTTTTTTTAGGTGGTGTATTTGTGTTTGGCATACAGGGTGTTGCGTATGCCAGCCGGGCCGGGTGTATCTAGCATATTATACACCTTTTATCGTTTGTTTTGATCATCAATGGATTTTCTGAAATATGTTTAACTGAAGTTGGGGTAATATGAATTTGCATCAAATACTAAATGGCTTTGTAAAGTTAACAAAAAAAACAAAAGGCTATGACAGCTATTAATCCAAACGCAACGTTTTATCGCATTTATGACACACTGGAAAAAATGTTAGGAATTTCAGTGTTTTTTTTTAAGCAAGATCGAAAATAAAAGTCTTTAGTTGCAAAAATATTTTTTTTATGTAACTATTTTTTAAACCTTTTAACATCATAACAGCATAACAGATATTAACAAAAATAATAAATCATAACAAAAGCAATAAACCCAAAATAATCAAGAACTAGTTTAACTATTATCAGTAGTCATATCACGAGTCCATAAGCAGAGTGCCGATAATTCCTTAAAAATATTCATCAATTCCTAAAGAACATAATACAAAATTCTCATTTTATAACCGAAATCTAATTTTAAAAAAAATACAAAAAAATTCAATACAAATCGTTTCTGTAACCCTTGCTACAGTTTTTCCAAAGTAATTAATCCGAGTCTTCATCGCTAGAGGAATCCTCAACATTATATATATTTAAATCAACTTCTTTCAAAGTACGTGAAGTACTTGGTGCAATAGTATTATTTGTGGGTATACTGGCCTGAGATAATAATGAAAGCACTCGTTCGGGAAAAGCATCTTTCTTTTTTTTAGGTTGCTCTCTGAGTGCATTTATGAGTGGATCTGACGTTATCAAGAGCATATTAAGTAAGTCTCTATTCGTGTTATATCTCAAGTTTTTTCTCGTGTGATGTTCACGAAACCTGCGACAGTCCTTGTTTCGCGCTTCTTGCGCCTCCTCTGAAAGTTGTCCTATAGGCACAATATGATATTTAATAATGGCAACTCCATGATTAAGAATTTTGTGGACTGTCGCAGGCATATTATACCACGAATAGAAACTCAAATATAGCTCTCTAGTTTCTGTTGCAAATTCTTCAAACTTTTCCGTGTTTACTTTGAACCCTGAAGAAATAGCTCTTAAAATGGTGTCAAACTTCTGTAGAAGAACCGCGTCTAGCCCAGTAATGGCAGCACTTAATTCACTCTCATGAAAAAAGCGCCGAGCAGTATTGCCATCATTACTGCTGCCAAATCCTGGCTTTGGTTTATCAACAATTAACCCCATTTGGATTTTAAATTGCTTTTGAATTTCTTTTTTACGTATCTCATATAAAGAAGAGTTTAAACGCCATTTCTTATGTTCCAACTTATATGAGATATGCAAAAAGCATTCAAAGCAGCGAATCCAAGCGTGCAATGTTGATAAACCAAAGCCATAGTTTTCAATAACGGGAGGTCTGGTCACGGTAATTTTATTCATTTCTGTTGAAGTGCAGCCGCAAATAAAGCATCTTTGTGACGATGCGTTTTCTGAAAGAATATTACATATTTTTCCATCCACCATAGTCAATAAAAATTTATGTTGGATGGAAAAAATTCTACCTGTGCTAGAAGTTACTTCTGTAAATAAATTGTTGTTAATTTGCTGCTTAATTTTTTCGGTCTCTTCTAGCACAAATTGTGTAGTTTCTTTCGAAAATGCAAATTTGATGGGACGACAAAGCCTTGTTGAACTAGGACTGGGGTTTGCCACACTAAAAATGTATTGTCCTCATGGCTATGTAGGATGATGGGAACCAAACAAAACACAAACAAATATTCGTCAGAAAGATGCTGTTGACTAAATTTTTGCTTATAATTACTGTGACCAGAGCTTCCGTCACCACCCCATTTGGACACAAGAGTAAACCGGAAAGGTTTGACTGCAACAGAACTTCTTCATGAGCACGCACTAAGCGTTCCGTTGTTATGTCAAGAATTGCTTTCACACTTATCTCAGCTGTAGTTTCTGTTATGAAAATATGCTCTTCGGATGGATAACAGTCCTTTTTTGCCTTCTGGAGGCTGTAATATGAAGGGAAAACTTCATTACCAGTCCGAAGAGCATATTTTCTGGTTTGTTTGGATGAATGTGAAGTTGATTTAGAATCTATATAATAGGCTAAGGCTTCCTCACTTGACAAAGGTCTGGACTCCCGCACACTGTTATTCTTCAGGTTTTCCTTTATTCTGGAAACTGTAGAAGGGCTACCAGAAGCAATTGTCCTGATTATATTTGCCGCATCTCGCTTCCCCGATTTTCTAACTACCACTTCTGCGGCAGTTGTTAGCTCCAAAACGGTTCGATTTTCAACCAAATCTTGAACTCTTCGCAGCTTCGTTCTAGAATAGACAAAAAAACGATACTGTTAATTTCATCGACATGGAAAAAAATATTCAGCTCACTTTTTTGAAGCGTTAGCCAGAGAGTCCAATTTTCGCCAGCCAACTTGACTCAGACTGGGGCCAGCCAAAAAAAATTTTTCTTGGGGAATTCCAGAAAATGATAACTGAAAAGCATTTTCGTGGAGCCAACTTTCATTTTCTCCAACGAACTGAGACTTCTTGCGAAAACTTCTTCCATTTTCTTTCAAATACTTTGGATGTCTTCGATATTTCTTTCAAAAGGATGTTTTCTTGCTCACTAGTTAAAGAGCGACCTAAAGTGTCTTTGAAATGAGTGCAGAGTTGACGGTTGCGGCCTGCTTGTTTGGAAAATTTCTGCCAAAGTTCAAAAAATTCTCGGCGCGACACGGTCAGCAGGGTATCTAAAAAATCATAATTTCATGACTAACGCAAAAAAGCGCTCAACCGGAATGGTTTTATTTGGTAGAAAAAACCATACTGATTGATTTAAAAATAGTCTCCATAGCGGCATTTTGCGGCATACTTAGTAGATAGTCCAACGAAGTTTAAGAAAAATTTCTTTTATGTCATATTTTGACAACTTCGGTGATTTCATGCAATATTTGGTACAAATGTTGAAAATATATATATACAAAATACTTACTGATACGGTTGACATTTCAAAACTGGAATTTCTGGTTTTTAGCTCTACTCACCTTTCTTAATAAGCGGTAATTAATAAAAAAAGCGTGTCTTGACATGAATTTTGTCCCGCTAGCTTGTATTAGGCGATTCACAGTGCGGCGCCTAACCTGGTACTAACCCGGTACCAATCTACCTAGTGCGGTCAACACTAATTAACAGGCGGGTGCATCACTGGCGGAAGCCTAACATTCGACATCGGCCCTCTGGGCCGATGCCGAATGTTGGACTTTCGCCAGTGATGCCCTGCGCTGTTGTTCGACTTTTAGGGCTTTAACGATGACTCCTACGGCGCCTAACCTGGTGCTAACCCGGTACCAATCCACCTATTGCCTTCGCTCTCCTGCTGGTACCGATCCACAACCCACAAATGCATTTTGTTTTTCTTATATAATTTATATAGATCATATTTAAAATAAACTTGGCAACGTAGCATCCCCAGCACACTGGATTTCCGTCCAACAGACGACACTCTCGCTCTCTCTTTATTTAGCAGCTCTAATTATGTTTAAAAACGTTTAATAATGTCCAATATAATAATTACTTCTAACTTTTAGTTACAAATAATCATTTTTGTGTTATAAAGCATTATAATATAATTAGTCTTTTACGTAGTTCATAAATTAAGTTTGTGAAAAATATGTTTTTAGCGATACGCCAAAAACAAGTTCAGTGCAACCTTCCGAAATCTTAGTTTTTTTGGATATAATTTGAAAAAGTACCTCATCCATAAATTTTTATGTATAGGAGTTATTTAAAAAAGGTAATCTTTCAAATGTATATTTTGAATTTGTTAAATTCCATGGGTAAAATTCTTTACAAGAGCCAACAAACACTAATAAAGCCATAATAATTTAAAATAATTAACAGAATTCTGACAAAAGAAAAATAGATTACCTAACTACTTTCATAGAGTAGGCAATGCTTTTTTGCCTATATTGTATGCGCGCCACTGGTGTTTGGGTGGTAAAAGTGCCAACTGATCATAATATTATCTGAGGAACTATGTGGTTCAAATAAACCAATTGAAATTGTAGTCAAAGCCCAGCTGAAAATTTATCAGTTCATTGCGGTCTTGAAAGCTTTTTTAAAACTTCTTTTAAGAGACGTGGTTGGTTTTTTAAAAATTTTATATTGTTGCAGTGTGTGCATATTCAAGTTGTGAGGCCATTTAGGACTAACTTTTCGGTAAATTTAGTAACGAAAGAAAAGAACGAAAATGAAAAGAACAAAGATATGTGTAGCACTACATCCAGCTCTTCCTCGGATAGTGATCAGACTGATGATGACTCGGATTCAGACGAAGGTAAGTCAGTAGTTATGTTTATATTTAAATTGTTGTTTTCGATTGCTTGTATTTGTATTTAAATTATTGTTTTTGATTGCCTGTACTGGCGCAGACAACTACACCTTTTCAATTTTAAGCAACTTTTCTGAAATACCTATCAAATAATGTTGGAAAATTTTTATTTAAAGTTGGCTCTTTACTTATTTTACATTTGACGGTCAGCTATCTAAGCCAGATTTCCAGCTTCAATAAGTCTTAGTTTTGATACACCAAAATTTGTTTTAAATACTAAATAATTTATACTAAGTACTATCGGAATTTTCATTCCTCCTGGAGGTGATTACACTGCACATTTATTGACTGACTAAATTAACACACAGAAAACGTATTTTGTATATTTTTAATATGTTTAAATTACAATTCTTATAAAAGTATATTTCCTATTGATTTAGTAACACAAATTTAGTCAAGACCATTAATTCAACATGTCTCTAAGCTTATATAAAGTGTTTTATTTTACCCAAGTTTGAGGAAACTATATTTTTTTTTAAGTTTAAGTTGGTAAAAAACGGTATGATTTTATATACGTCACACCAAACTTCTTATGAAAATAAAATTTCCTGTTAATTTAGGTACACAAATTTATTCAAGATCACTAATTCAACAAGTCGTTAATTATTAATATATTTCAAGGAAAATTAATTTTTTGAAATTTAAGTTAAAAAATAAAAAATGACGGCCTGAAGAATTATTACCGAAAAACTAATTATCCATTTGTACAAAAGTCAAGTATTATGCTAAAATGAACTGATACACTTGGTACGAATCCAAGATGGCGAACAAAATGGCGAATTAATCCCAAATTCAATGTTTTTTGAACCTATTAGTCGTAACGAAATAATTGATACAGCGAATAAATTTCCAAATAAAAATTCTGCGGGATTTGGCGATATCCCTATGTCATTTATATATATATATATATATATATATATATATATATATATATATATATATATATAAATACCTGTCGATTACTCTTCCATTAAAGATAAAATTTAAGTATTGTCTTACATCCCTTGCTCCGTGACATGGTGCGCTATCCTGCTGGTACCATATTTGGAACCTCTCACTTATGGGTAGTTCATGAATAAAACCGTACAAGTAAGTATTTAGAAAATCCAAGTAGCGTTGACTAGTTAAATTATGTCGAAAGAAAACTGATCCAATTACTCTATCTTTATAAATTCCGCACCACACATTTGTTTTGAATGAATACTGATTACGAGTTTGTATAACAAATTAGGATTAACGTCACTCCACCAACGACAGTTTTGCGAACTTACAGTCCCATTGGAAGTAAACGTTGCTTCATCGGTAAAAATAATGCGTCTTGCCATAAAAGGATCATATTCTAGCTCCCCTTGTATCAGACAGCAAAACTCGAACCGTCGCTCAAAGCCTCCTGGTCTCAAGGTATGTATAAATTTTGGTTTGTAAGGTCGAAAACTGTTTTCTTTCAATATTTTTGAAACTGTATCTTTACCTACGTTATTTGGCAATGTTGCTGACCTTTTGCGTAGGGATTTTTTAGGGTCATCTGTCACAGAGAGCATTACTTGATTTATAGTTTCGTCATTCGCAACTCTTGACCTCCATTTCTTGTTAAAGTTAATGTCTACATTTCCAAAAGTCTTGAATTTAGTTAGAATATTCCCCACTGTTGTGAAATGTATAATTTTATTGGGGTGTCTGCTGTTAAAAATATCTGCAGCTTCTCGAAATGTTTTATAATTTTCTCCGACAATTAAAATTATTTTAATTTTATTTTCTTTGCTTAATTTAGCCGTATTTCTTTTTACTATAATATTCAAACTGATGTTTCAATAAAGTAATACAATATTGTGGTTGACAATGGTAGTGACAATGCCATTATCAACAATCGATAAATAAGGAAATTTTGCTGGTATGCAGGTAGGAACAAAAGTAAGAAACTGGACTTGCCAGTAAGAAGCCAAAGTTTTACATTCCTTAAGAAGTGATTTTAGATAGGAAGCAATGAATCTAGTGCTAGATATGTTTTTTATTCTAAGTAAGATTTTGTATTACATTTTGCTATAAAATAAAAATTTCTCTTGAGTCAATTTCGATTTTTTGGCCACCCTGTATATGCAATCTCAAGTTTGAATATTTTAATATTATTTTGGCAGAAAGCAGAACTTTTTATAAAGAGTAACTTTTTTCCGTAAAACTAGTAAAAAAGTTTCCCATATGTAGAGAACTTATGTAGACACACTGTATATATATATATATATATATATATATATATATATATATATATATATATATATATATATATATATATAAATGACATAGGGATATCGTCAAATCCCGCAGAATTTTTATTTGGAAATATTCGCCATCTTGGATTCGTACCAATTGTATCAGTTCATTTTAGCATAACATTTGACTTTTGTACAAATGAATAATTACTTTTTCGGTAATAATTCTTCAGGCCGTCATTTTTTATTTTTAGCAAACTTAAAATTGAACAGTTTTGGGATAAGGGGTAACTTGAAGGACTGGATCATTTCTTTTTTAACTAACAGGACATTTTCGGTCAGGGTTGACGGTGCAAAGTCTGATCTTTTTGATCAAAATATAGGAGTACTTAGGGTAGTACCTTGGGCCCGCTAATTTTTGTTCTTTTCGTTAATGATTTGTCCGAACATAAGTCCCAGGATAGAGTATTTTTGTAAGTCGATGATACCACAGTTGTTGTCTCGGATCCGGATATGACTGCATTGAGGAGTAAAGCCAATATTATTCTGAAGGAATTTTCTTCCTGGTGTAGGGAAAACAAACTTATGATAATTTGATCGATCGGTCGCGGCATCACGTCGGCATGCGGAATATATATATATATATATATACAGGAAATAAAATGTTGGTAGTGACTAGTGCAAAAAAATAAACAACTAAAAAGTGCTTACGAACTTAATTTTGCAAAAATAACCAATTTCAAGGTGGTCTACGTTTGAGTTGTGAATGTAGATGAAATAAAATGTCGGTAGCGCACACAATTAAACAACTAAAAAGTGCTAACGAACTTAATTTTGAGAAAATAATCGAATTCAAGGTAAGTGGTCACAATTTGCCAAAAATAAAGAAGTTCATCGAAACTTTCGCAAAAGTATGTACGATTTAGCTAACTGGATATGTGGTTGTGAAGTGTCTAACTCATTCTACTGTTATGTTTGTTTGTTGTTTTCTAAAGACTCGTCGGTCTCATTATGGTGCATAATCGGTGTTAAAGACATAAAACACTTAAAAGAAAAAAATAAAAAGCATGTGTTTTCTGCAGATCACATGAAATATTCGGTGAACTATGCTACGGTCGGAAGTGTTGATATTCGCCCTCAGCTAGACACAGCTTATAGAAAATCTCTTAGAGATTTTAATGAAAATGTATCCAAAAATCGTTATATTTTAAACAAAATTATAGATTGTGTAAAATTTTGTGGGGCATTGGAGCTGGCACTATTTTTATAGATTTTAATATACACCTATGACTTGTTTCTATCTACACATTGTAGTTCTCGAAATGTAATATATTTTGAATTTTAAATTTTACCATAATAAAAAATTTAGCCTAAAAATTACTTATTAAATTGTCAGATTGATTTCAGATTTTGTGCATGAATTAAGTGCAGTATAGAGGTGAAACTGCGGTACGAATTCAAGATGGCGGAACAAAATGGCGGCCAAATGACTTGTTTGTAATCATGCAGAAATCACTCATTCAATATCTGAACTCTTGAATCTGACGCTTAAGTTTGCTATCTGACTAGTCTAAGCCAGTTGCAGATGTTTTCCAGGGTTCCTAGATGCCAAAAAAAAACATATTTTTTTCAGTTCTGTCGGTTTGTATGTCTGTGTGTCATTTCGAGGTATAGCTAACAAACTACTTAACTGATTGATCTCAAATATTTGTTAAAAACTAAGGGTCATACGGGGACGACCTCGTAACAAAATCCGATATTGCAGAACAAAATGGCGGCCTAGTGAAATGTTTAAAAAATGATTACTAAAAAACTAATCATCTAATTTACGTCAAATTTTGCACAAGAGTCAAGTTTTACATAGGAACTGAATTGGTACAATTTTGTTACAAATCCAAGATGGCAATACAAAGTGGCGGCCTAATAAAGTATTTAAAGAATCGGCTTGAAAAAACTACTTATTAGATTGATTGCAAATCTTGTGCAAAAATTAAATAGAGATAGGCTGGTAAAATTGTTGTACGAAATCAAGATGGCGGAAGAAAATGGCGGCCGAATGAAATGCTTAAAAAAATCATCGTAAAAAAACCTTATTCAATTGACACAAAAATTAGATGTTATATAGAACTAAAGTGGTAAAATTTATAATCGAATTCAACATGATGGAATAAAACGATGTCTAGTGAAATAAAAAAAATCTGTGTAAAAACTATTATTCAATTTATTTTGAATTATGTCCAGAAATCTAGTGTGTCATGAATAAAATCTACTCAATGTGCCAATTTTTTTAGGCCATAATTAATACAATGGTAATTTTATTCGTTAATTAGCTGTGCATTATATTATCTCTTCTTCAATATCTATCACTTTGATTTGATTTTTATTCTGCTTGTAAATTCGTAAATTAACACACGTTTATTCGTAACACCAACTTTTGTTTTTTCTTCAATATATGCTAGGAAAAATGGCAATTAAATTGCACCTCGCCTCCAGTTGTTAGTTTGGATGTTTAAAAATAGATGCCAACCTATTTATCACAGTATCTATAAATGTAGTTTAATTGTTTTTTAGTTTGGTCTGGTTTTAACTTTTAAACTTTCTCCTAGAAAGTTAATAGCTGGCTGAAAAAGACAAATATTAATTTAAAGTTTTAAAGGATTTTGCATGATGTGTAATGATACTATTTAGTAATTAGCAAATTTCACGTCCTTATAAATACTTCAGTAAACATTAACAAAACATTATTTAAGTAGCAAATTAGATTAAATCTTTTAGATCGCGAAAATTATCATTGACAAGAGAACTAAAGTGCAAACAATAGTGATTCTGATGCGGCAGCAACTGGGATTTGAATACATTGTAATCTAACTTTAGTTTAGTTAGGATTGCCTGTAGCGAGGCCTGTAGCGAGTTGGGCAAAATGGTGGCCAATTTCATTAATTGAAAGCCATTTTAGATATGGAGCATTTTGGGGTTACTGTAACTAATGTACAGGGTATCCGAATTTCGATGGTTTTGCGGAGTATTTCCCTTATTACTGAAGATAGAGAGCCATCTTCGTTTTTGAGCTACAGAGTGAAATTGAAAATTTTGCGTTTTTAGGTACCCCTCGTATCTCGATGGCCTGGCAACTTACCGCAAAAGTTAGTTTTAACTTCGATAGGGTTTTTTGCCTAGAATCCAGTGGCGTAGTCAGTTTTTGGTTAGCTGTTATCGTTTTCGAGGTATAGACTAAAGTTGGGTTTTTTTAAATGGGATACCCTGTATATTTTTTAATATTCGATTTCCGCTCATTTTTAGCTTCTCAAAAATATATAACACTTGATATTTATTTCCAATCCGGTATCGACAATTAAGTCAATTTAAAGAAATTTTAATCTGTTTTTCTAGTAGGCCATGAAAATTGTGTGTTCATTTTCTAAATCTGAATTATCTGTACCAAAGTTTGTTATAATATCATTATTAAAGAATAAATCAGTTAACAAAGATTCATACTATTTAATTTTTACGCTAGGGAAGCACACAAATATCTAAGAAATCTACTAAAAACACATATTATAAACTAAAAATATATACATATGACGATAATTTAATTATTTTTCTAATGTTGACAATAAGATTGTTTCTGTCAAATACTAACTATTGATTAAAGTAGAAAAAGGCTATGCGGGGTGTAGAAATTACAGATACTGTTCGAACTGTTCCCCATTATACCTTATACACATATCACACATCTTTCTTATTCTACTTAGTGCGTTAAGCATAATCATTTGGCGAGCTTGTAAATATCTAAAGGCTCTTCTTGAGTCGTTTTGTAGATCTTCGATCGTATGGTGTTGTCTTTGGTAGATGATACCTTCAAGATATCCCCATAGAAAAAAAATCTAGGACCGACAAATCTGGCGACCTAGGCGGCTATCTAACAGCCCCATTTGTACCAATCCAGCGACCTGGAAATTCATTTTCTAAAAGGTACTAACAGTCCGTGCATTATGAGCCGGGGCACCATCTTGCTGAAGAAAAATATTTTGTAATTGTGCCAAAGGAATATTATCTAATAAATCAGGAAGCGTATTTTCCAGTATCTCTAGGTACCGGTTTACAGTAAGACTACCGTTATAAATGACATACTTTATTTTTGTGCCAAGGATAGAGCAGGATACGCTAAATCCAAATCTGCCTTGTTGTTCGCGTGGAAATATAACGTGTTCATTTTCTTTGGACTAGTATCTATTATTGTGTCAATTAAGAATACCTACACTTGAGATATATGCCTCCTCAGACGATATAACTCTTCTTTAAAACCTGTACATTTTTGTTGTTCCCCATTTTTGAAACACCTTGTATAGAAAAAAAAATGTCACTACTTTTCAAACATTACAACTTTCCTATTTATATCATTTCTCTAACCAGTGGCACAAAAAAGTTAAAAGTGATGGGAAAATATAAAAAATGCCCCTGTACGTACACCGATTACTCCGCGATGGTACGACCAATTTGGATGAATTTTTTAGGAGGTCTAGGCCATATTGAAAGGAAGTTTAAAATGGCGAAATGCACCAATTTATATATATTTGAAATTCTTTAATACAATGCCTGAACCAAAGCAATGACTTAAAATACGTTAAATTCTCATTAAAAGGGTCCCTATTTCTCAAAATTAAAATAAACATGTTGTCAGTAATCACTCTTCAAATTTAAAATATCTCGAGGGAAATTCGTCTCAATTCAGCGACGTAAATTGAGTTGTTCAAGACCGTCTCAGACTGGCGTGGAGTCAATTCACAAAACTTTAAATTGCAAGCAATTTACATACTAATTTGAAGTTTAGAAAATTCTTTATGCGAAAATTTAATTTTAAAATATATATATTAATTAGTTTTAGAGAGATTACTTTCTGAAAATTAACTTTAAAAGATGTTATGTATGACATATTCATAAGATTTTGTGTTATTTTGATATACAAATTGGAATAAGCAAGAAAAGGATATGAATAGTAAGATTGGAACAATTAAAATCAAAATTTTTTTTATTAATGAATAAATTATTTCATAGTAATGGCCTCAGATTAGAAAATAGATAACAAAACAATAAAATGTGACTGAGGGATCAATTTCCTCCCACACGTACATATGTTTGCTTGAAAATCCCTCTACGTTGATTGGTTCTAGGTGCTACTATGATCGTCTTGATGATTGATGATTACTTCCCTCGTAAAAGGGTAGAATTATAATTGTGAAAAATCACCCTCCAATTTTTTTTCTTTACGTTTCAAGTACCCTAGATGCCGCTCTTCGCGGCACAGTTAAAAACTACTTACTACTTTCTAAGGAAAATCTAGTATTGTGCATAAATCAACTGGTAAAATTTGGTACGAATCCAAGATGGAGGAGCAAAATGGCGGCTTAATAAAATACTTAAAAATTCAGCCTGAAAAAACTACTTAATGGATTGATTTCAAATTGTGTGCCATAACTAATTATGGTATACAGATGAACTAGTACAATTGTGGTACTATTTCAAGATGGCGGAATGAAATAAAGGTCAAATAAAAAGTTTGTAATCGTGATAAAATCATCGACTCAGGTTTTATATATCTTTTTCACGTTTTAGCGTCCCTAGATGCCAAAAAACAGGTTTTATGAATTCTGTCGGTCCATTTGTTTGTCTGTCAGTTCTTGGCCATAGTCAAAAACTACATATCAGATTGACTCATGGTCATATGGAGACGAACTGGCAATATTTTGGTAAAAATCGAATATGTCGCAAGAAGGTGGCGGTTTAGCGAAGAAACTGTTACTAAAAAACCAATTATCCAATTAATCTCAAATTTTGCACAAAAATGAAGTTTTACATAGGAATGAACTGGTAACATTTTGGTATGAATCCAAGGTAGCAAAACAAAATGGCGGCCTAATAAAATATTTAAAAAATTATAATTTCAAATTTTGTGCAAGCATCAAGTTTGATATAGAGATAAACTGGTGAACTGAAACCTGAAAACCTGAAAACTGAACCGAATTCTACTTCTGATTTCCGACCAATACTTGTTGTTTGTCAAAAGTTCTGGAAAATATTATTAACAAACAACTAAAAACACTTTTATTTAGCTTCCACGTAATACCTACCACGCAGTCTGGATTTCGCTCCGACCACAGTACCGTTACTGCCCTGTTGAATGTTCGAAAAATAGTTGTTTAATTCTTTTGGATTATAGCAAGGCATTCGATATCATGGCTTATTACTAAAGAAACTGCGATACTTTGGCTTGGGTCCTGAGGCAATTCAATTTATGAATAGTTATTTAGACGGAAGAAGTCAGAGGGTGGTTTTTGGTGCTGAAGCCTGTACCGCAAGGGAGCATTCTGGGTCGCTTGTTGTTTTCTGTGTACACTGCTGACTTTTCATCTCATCTGAATTATTGTCTCTCTCATCAATATGCCGACGACGTGCAACTTTAGTGCTCATTTGCAAAGGAAGATCTGCAAACAGTATGCGGTCACATTAATAATGACTTGGAAATCATTTCTGAAGTTTCTTTGGCACATGGTCTACTTCTAAACAATAATAAAACCAAGCTTCTAATATTTGGTCGTGATAGAGAATCTGTTGAGAATAATATTAATTTCTGTCTCTACCGGAATAATGTTAAACTAACTGCTACCAATGTTTGCAAGAACCTTGGGCTTTTAGTGGATACTAGTCTGCGATTTGATGATCACGTGTGTCGCCTGTTTAATTCAAAAATCAATTGCTAAGTTGAAACTTCTTTATATTTACAGGGATATTCTTTCGACCAATGTAAGATTAAGATTGTGTGACGGCCTTATTCTGTCACATTTGGGTTATGTCGATGTAGTCTATTGATCTTTTCTCACGCAAAGAAATAAAACCATCCTTCAAAGAATTCAAAACTCCTGCATTAGATTTTCATACGGACTTCGTAAGTTTGACCACATATCAAATCATTTTGAGAGATCCAAACGAAGTGCGTTTCGCATGTTTAGTGTTTAAAATTGAGTTGTCCCAAGAACCCACGTATCTTCTTGATAGGTTGTCAAAGGATTTAAATGTCCATAATAAGATCTACCAACCGAGTTTTGAAGCATCAGCGACCGCCTCTGTTGAGTAAAAATTGAGATATCGGACGATCTGGATTCACTAAACACCTAAAAGGCAAAAATAATAAGGAACTCAAGTTATACACCCAGTGAGCAGGAGAAGCATAGAGGTCAAAGAGGTTATTTACTAGGAATGGCCATACTTTTGTCTATAAAGATCTGCCAACAGAGTTTTGAGGCATCAGTGATCGCCTCTGTTGAGTAAAAATTGAGATATCTACCTAAAAGGCAAGAATAAAAAGAAATTCAGGTATACACCATTTGAGCAGTAAAAAAATAGAAGCCATATACCAGGAATGGCCATAATTTGGTCTATGAAGATCTACCAACCGAGTTTTGAAGCATCAGCGACCGCCTCTGTTGAGTAAAAATTGAGATATCGGACGATCTGGATTCATTAAACACCTAAAAGGCAAAAATAATAAGAAACTCAAGTTATACACCCAGTGAGCAGGAGAAGCATAGAGGTCAAAGAGGTTATTTACTAGGAATGGCCATACATTTGTCTATAAAGATCTGCCAACAGAGTTTTGAGGCATCAGTGATCGCCTCTGTTGAGTAAAAATTGAGATATCTACCTAAAAGGCAAGAATAAAAAGAAATTCAGGTATACACCATTTGAGCAGTAAAAAAATAGAAGCCATATACCAGGAATGGCCATACTTTTGTCTATGAAGATCTACCAACAGAGTTTTGAAGCATCAGCGATCGCCTCTGTTGAGTAAAAATTGAGATATCAAACGATCTGGATTCACTAAATACCTAAAAGGCAAAAATAATAAGAAACTCAAGTTATACACTCAGTGAGCAGGAGAAACATAGAGTTTAAAGAGGCTATTTACTAGGAATGGCCATACTTTTGTCTATGAAGATCTACCAACAGAGTTTTGGAGCATCAGCGATCGCCTCTGTTGAGTAAAAATTGAGATATCAAACGATCTGGATTCACTAAACACCTAAAAGGCAAAAATAATAAGAAACTCAAGTTATACACCCAGTGAGCAGGAGAAGCATAGAGGTCAAAGAGGTTATTTACTAGGAATGGCCATACTTTTGTCTATAAAGATCTGCCAACAGAGTTTTGAGGCATCAGTGATCGCCTCTGTTGAGTAAAAATTGAGATATCTACCTAAAAGGCAAGAATAAAAAGAAATTCAGGTATACACCATTTGAGCAGTAAAAAAATAGAAGCCATATACCAGGAATGGCCATAATTTGGTCTATGAAGATCTACCAACCGAGTTTAAACACCTAAAAGGCAAAAATAATAAGAAACTCAAGAAGCATCAGCCATCGCCTACCAACCGAGTTTTGAAGCATCAGCGATCGCCTCTGTTGAGTAAAAATTGAGATATCAAACGATCTGGATTCACTAAATACCTAAAAGGCAAAAATAATAAGAAACTTAATTTATACACCCAGTGAGCAGGAGAAGCATAGAGGTCAAAGAGGTTATTTACTAGGAATGGCCATACTTTTGTCTATTAAGATCTGTCAACAGAGTTTTGAGGCATCAGCGATCGACTCTGCTGAGTAAAAATAGAGCTACAGGACGATCTGGATTTATTAAACATCTAAAAAGCAAGAATAAGAAATATGTTATACACCGTTTGAGCAGTAAAAGAACTCAAGCCAGAAAGGTTATATACCAAAGATGGTCATACTTTTATCTGTGAAGATCTACCAACAGAGTTGTGAAGGATCAACGATAGCCTCCAGTTAGTAAAAACAGAGCCACCAAACGTCATCTTATATATTTTATTTCCCCCATGACCCTTGTAATATTTTGCGATCCACCTTAAAGCCCTTGACAATCAACCGGTCGATCGCGATCATCTGTTTGGCCACTCCTTCTATAGGGATTTGTATAACTAATATGCTATATTTTACTATAGTTAAAAGTGTTGCCATTTTTTAAATTATTTTTCCGTAATTTTGTAAATCTCATTTATTATTCTCATATATTGGAGGATTGGCGAAATTGAAGTATATTTATATTCAAGTCAGAGCTCCCGCAATCACATTCTTATCAGCATTATAACTCAATCACAGTAAGTAATACATACAACATTGTAAAGAAGACTGCATAATATCTATATAAATGTATATATACTCTCCAAGGTGGAATTTACTACCCCTGCGTTATTTTATTTATTCATGAAACTTTGAAATAGCTTTAGACTTTAGACACGGGGGAAAAAACTGCGAAATAAATAGGAAGTCCGTGTTAAATTTTTATAAAAAAATGAAACCGACCTAGCTTTAGTTCGTGATTATTTAAATGCAACTTATCCAGACCGATGGATCCGGCGGGGTGGGTTCATTGCGTGGCCACCTCGTTCGCCAAATTTAAATCCATTGGACTATTTTCTTTGGGGCTGTTTAAAGTAATTGGTTTATTCGGCTCCTGTTGACAACCTACATCAATTAGAACAGCGGATCATAAATTGTTGCCAGGAAATACGGAATAAACAAGGGGTTTTCCAGTGAGTTAAAAGGTCAATGAAATGCCATTTAAAGAAATGTATTGAGATGAATGGAAGACACTTCCGCATATTTATTGTAATTTTTTTAAAATTTTTATTAAAACGTTTTTTCTGTAACCTTGCTTTCGAGCGAAAAATTAAAAATTATTTTAGTGCATGCCTCTGGATTACACAAAAAATAGAAAAGCAGCAATTTCTGTGATATGTTGTCCACCTACAGTAAATTAGTTTCTATTTTTTTCTCGAAAACGAAGCAGGATGCGAAAACAATCCAAGAGACAAAAATGTGTTTTTAGTTGCTCGATCCGAAAAAAAAAATTGTTTAAAAAAGTCAGTGGCACACCTTTTTTTGCCAGTAATATTCGGATAGTGTCCACCGGGACTCCACTAGACTTAATAGTATTAACCTAATTAAGGCTAAATTAGCCCATTATTACTACAGTCAACACAGCCAAATCAACAACAACAATCGGTCACAGGATTTTTAAGATATTTTTTAAAAACAGTTTTACACCCTGTATCTTGAAACCTGTGCATTTTCGGACCCAAGTTCATATGAAAATAATTTCATTTTTTTTTGTGTAGAATCACCCTTTCCAATCAAAGTTTTTAGTTTTATCATTGCTTATAATAATAATAATAATAATAATAATAATATTTTTATTTCTTCAGTTAAAAAGTAATCTAAATATAATACACATAATCACAATAATATAATACAATAATCACAATAACTAAAGAAAAGGTCAAAACATACAGTCATGCACAAGTTGAAGCATGTGAAAGTCGAGTTGCTCCTTTGACACACCAAACTATATGGGCGTACTAACCAATTTTTTTGATACTTTAGGTGCCTATGTAATAAAAAAGTCATGAAAACTGTAGCAGTTCTTCTCCAATAGTAATTTCTTTAATTTGTTTTTAAACATATTGACAGATGGTGAGTCCCTGATACTTTTTTCAAGAACATAAAATTTACATGCATTAAACAATATGCTTTTCTGATAAGAACTAGTTCTATGAATAGTTGGCAAGAGAAGATGTCTCCTACGAGTGTCATGATGATGAGGTGCTCTAATAGACTGCAGAAAAGATTTATTTTTGTATGCATGTAGACAAATTTCAAGTATGTACAAATCAAATAATGTTAAAATTTGTAAAGATTTAAAAACGGGTTTACATGAATCTCTGTAAGAGAGGCCACTCACCATTCTTATTACACCCTTTTGCAACAGAAAAACACGTTTATTGTGCACACTGGTTCCCCAGTTCAGAATACCATAGCGAATATGGGACTGAAACTTTGAGTAGTACAATGTGAGCAGTGTACTTTGACTGCAATGGTTGCTTAGGTATTTGATGACAAAACAAAAGCTACGCAGTTTTTTACACAATTCATCTATATGCACTTGCCAAGTAAGGGCACTGTTTAAAACTATACCAAGCATTTTCGTTGTATCAGTGGAGTAGACAGTGTCATCAGATTTATCGCATAAAATCATGGTGTTGTTGCTTTGTTGTCGTTGATTTGTTCAATTTGTTTTGTTTTTGTTTAAAACCAATTTATTTTTTTCTGACCAAAGAATTACCCCTTTATACACTTTTTCTGCCATGGTTTTTAATAATGGTAGATCTTGTCTAGTTATGGGGATGTTGGTGTCATCAGCGTAACAAATGGAAAGGACTCTAGGTGAAACCTTTTCTAGATATAGTATGAGGTCGTTAGCATAAACCAAATAAAGCAATGGCCCGAGGATTGATCCTTGGGGAACATCCTGAGTAATAATGTTCGAAATACTTCTTTTGCCATTCACAACAACACATTGGTATCGACTTTCCAAGTATGAAATGAGTAATGCAAGGGGATTTCCACGGATTCCGTATCTCTGCAACTTACATATTAAAAGTCGATGATCGACCATATTCAAATATCTAAATGAAAATAATATTCTATCATCCTCGCAGTATGGATTTCGTGCTGGTATTAGCACTGAAAATGCGATTCAACATGTAACAGAGTATGTAATTGAAAATTTCAACAAGGGTTATAAAACTGTAGGCATATTTCTAGATCTAGCCCGTGCCTTTGACACTGTGGATCACCACATTCTACTTCAAAAAATGGAAAATGTTGGAATCAGAGGAATTGTACTAAAATTGTTTGAATCATATTTAAATAATAGATCTTAATGTGTAAAAATAAACAGGATATTAGGCAAAAAGGATGAGGTAGAATGCGGTGTGCCGCAGGGCACGGTACTGGGCCCTATTCTCTTTTGTATTTATATAAATGATATAACAAATATACTGCCTGTGTCAGATTACTCCTGTGTGTGCTATGCAGACGATACCGTTATACTGATAAGAGATGTAACTTGGCAGCAAGTATTTCAAAAATCTGAAAAATATATCTCAACCATTAAGCTGTGGCTTGATCAAAACTTACTAACCCTAAACCAAAATAAAACACATTATTTAGCTTTTTCAACTAAAAATAAGTTCACTGAGACTTTACCTTATTTACGGATCCATGAGTATAAATGTTTGTTGAATGAGAATCACTGTTCTTGTAATAGTCGCATTGAAAGCAAAAAAAGTATTAAATACCTAGGACTGTATATTGACTTTAATTTAAAATATAATGTTCACATTGATTACATTACTCAGAAGATACGAAAAAGCCATATATAAATTTTATCAGTTGAGAGAATTCTTATCTCAAAATCTCTTAAAAATGGTCTATCAATCATTGATTGAATCAATTATTACTTATGCAATTAGTGTCTGGGATAGTACGCACAGTGGCATTATGGATCATCTGTTTATAACTCAAAAATATATATTGAAGGTTATTATGAGGAAACAGAGACGTTATCCTACTGAGCAACTATTTATTGACTCTGGACTGTTAACATTAAGACAGCTTTATATAAAAAATATAGTAAGATATATGAAAGTATCCAACAAATATAAAAACCCTGTTCATCACAGTATTGTCACCCGTAATATAACTATAATTTGATTTCAAATAATATTAGGAATATAACTAATGTAAAACATTTCATGTTCCTTGTTAGTGAGTGGATTAGGTGCAATTATGCTTTTATAGTTGGCAAGCTACCTCTACTGTTATAATTATAGGCAAAAAAAAACTACTATTATATTGTTAAGCAGAAATTTGTTACAATTAAAGAATAGATAGCACATATTTTAGTACTGTTTTGTACCCCAGGCAAGTTACTTTGTAACTTATAGTGTACACAATTGTAATAGGTTATACTATATAAGATGTATTTTTTTTTTGGAAATAAAAATATTATTATTATTATTATTATATGATCTGCGCGTGAGAAATCAATAAACAGGCCCATTACACATAGCTTGCACTCAAGTGCCTGCGCAATATTCTTTTGGAAAGCAGACAGAGCGGTCTCAGTACTTTTTAGTTTGGTAAAACCATGATGTGCCAAGGATAAGATGTTATACTTTCCACAAAAGGAAGAGAGTTGATCTCCCAAATTCATCTCATATACTTTGGAGATAGCCGACAAGCTTATTGGTCGATAATTATTATAATCATTCGAGTCACACTTTTTAAAAGTTCGAATCACTAACGCCAACTTTAGTTTAGTAGGAAACACTCGTAAGACAAATTGATCAGAAATGCCAAAACATTGCTACAAAGAAAATCAACATCAGTTTTTTTGTTGGAGCCTGCAGTTGTGAAACATTTTATAAAATTATTTGCTACAAGTTCATCAGAAGGTTGGTACAGTCTATTTTATAATACCTCGTTAAAACTAGTTTGCTATAATGTTATCATTAAAACGACGGTACAACCTCCTTACAAACCCGAAGGCCCACTCCCAAGAAGGTTCTAAGGGTTTATTTTAAAACTTGTCATAAAACTTAGTATGGCATTTTTAGTAAACCATAAAGCACTACAGGCTTTATTCTACATAAAATACACGTCTTAAAACTAATTGGCTAGTTTTAGAACCTTTTTGTCTTAATACTGACATTGATAAAACACGTTTTGCAGATTTGTATCCCATAAAGCCTATTTCTTTTTTACTTCTGACTGTTAGGATCTATTTATTTTATGCGTTGAAATCAAGAGAAGTCATAAGAACAGAGGTCTCCATGTTTGTTTACTGAGTATACTGTTTCTCATACCAACTAAATTACAATAATTTGCTATTATTTACAAACTTTTATCACAAACGAATGCCATTTTTCTGATAAATAGACATATAAAAAAACGAGCGTCACAAAAATATTACTTTTAACTAACAGTAAAATAAAAAAAAACTAAATTAGTCTAATTTGTGCAAGATGGAATTAAAATGGCGGGTTACTATATTATAAAACAAACACTCGAAAGCCTATGAAAATTAAATTCAACGGGTTTTTAAATGATTTTAGGATATATTAATTAATGCCGAATTTCTGTTAGCGTGAAAAATATGGCCGTCATACTTTTAAAACCAATTGTTCATTTCTGAGATCTCGTTAAAATAGTTAAGCTTGAAAATGAATTTTTATGGACAGTTCATAATCCTTCTAGTACAACTTCTTTATTTAGGATTCATATAGCAATATGGCGAACAACAAAAAATATACAGGGTCCTGCAACGCAGCAAAAAATTTTCGTTTTTTGTATGCAAGTTTAGTGAAACATTTTTGGGTCTTAGATTGTGTTTAAACTTCGTTTCTCTGCTACTACGATATCATAGAATCCGGAAAAAACATCCATTTTTTCGCAGGATGCCTGCAGGAATTTATACAGCTCCTAAAAAATCCAGAAAAATCACTTTTACGACGCGATTTGCAGGACGTCGGAAAAATCGCCACAACTTTTTTCCCTTAAAAGATATCGAGACGCGTTTTGCGCGATTCGATTTAGAAAAAATGAATCTATAACTGCTGAAAATTTAAAATTTTTATGAGTTCCACAAGTGTTCGAGAAATATCGTGAAAGTTAGGGTATGTTTTGGGTGCAGAGGTTTGGAAAAATAGTGATATTTCAAAAACGAAGACTTAACGCGACGCGGTTTGCGCCATTTTATTAAGAAATGATTACTTTAAAAACAATTTCAGCCATATGACGAAAAAATTTTGGAAAATGGGGAAAATTAATTTTTAAAGTGAAAATTCAGTCGTATCTCGGAAAATATTGATCCTAGGTCACTGTAGATATTCTAAATGCATTTCGGCTCAATTTATATATAGAAACGTACTTTTTCAAAGCTTTTTCCGAAAAAAATTTTCCTTTTATTTTTTCAGTTGAAAAATTTCCATGTATACAGTTCGATATCCGGCTTCAGATTTACGATCGATCAATTGTTTTTGGAAATATCGGGGAAAAACCGAAAATGGCGGATTTCGTTTTTGGCCAGTATATACAGAACGGTAAATTTGACAGCTGCCTAAATGTGACATTATTGGGACACATTTTTAAGACAAATAAGATGGCGTATACGACACGTCTTCATTGTTTTTTGTTAACCCGCAACCCGCCTCAGCTTTCATTTTTCTTATGACCGCCATATTGAATTTTTAGATTTATGGGAAGAGCCTAAAATTTCCAGTCTAGTGATATCTCACAAGTGCATTAAAGATTTTAGTGTCATCAAAATATCACACTTCGTAAATTAGGTTTCAATGTTTTTAAAGGAGGCCATGATTTATTTGTCAAAAGATTACATTAATAAGTAAGTAATATATTGAACGCATTGAATTCAATACAACATAAACGTAAATAACGACTTAAAAAAACTAAATGAGCTTTAACTACTTTGTAAGTGGGTAACATTAATTTACAAATCTGCAAAATGACGTCCATTTGCATCGAGACATTTTTGACAATTGGTGACTGTTTTTCGTACAACCCTGGTAAGTTTATTTCGGTTAATATTTCTAAATGTGTCCAGAACTCTTTGTCTCAGGATTTCTATGGTCACGGGGGATCTAGGAGGCCAAGAGATTGGACCATTTAAAGAAAGTATTCTTTCGTCAAACTGCTCTCTTAAGAAGTTCCTGACTTGAATGGTATTGTGAGCCGGACATCCGTCTTGTTGATACCAAGTTCTTCCTAATTCATCTTCCGTTAGAATAGCTCGTAAGACTGGTACAACCTGGTTTCGCAAAAGCTCTAGGTACCTCTGCCCGTTTAGGATGTAGTCAAACAAAAATGGTCCAATAAGTCGATTTCCTGAAATGGTTAATAATTTATAAATAGGTGCCCAACAGTCAAGGGCGGCAGGGTCGGCCGGGTGGTACTAGAAACTATAAATTATAAAGGGAAAATTATCTTTATATTAAAAAGTAGATATTTTCTTTCCAAAAATAATTATCGAAACATCCCGTAATGAATGAGCTTGTATACAGTTGAAATCTACTCAGCTTTATTATGAAAAAAAAAACGTATTTGGTTAGCGGGAAGTAATAGCCGTAATAAATTATTTTGTTGGTATTGCATATTAATTTCGGAAATACTAAATCAATTTATTTCAGTGATATAATAATCTTAAAGAAGTACACCGTGCCTTAATAAAACATAAAATATCAAAAGTACAAACCCCCTGCGCTTTAAAATTTAAATTATTCGGAAATACAGCTGAACGCCTTTCTATAAATCATAATGAAAATCGAAAAATAATTCGACATTTGATTAATTTGGTATTTTTTTCATAACGCAAGAATTAGGCTTCCTGGGTAATAATAAATCATTAAATTCAGACAATCAAAATAATTTTAGAGAATTAGCTAAATCTGTAGAAAATTTAGATAAAGTGTTAATAAATTTATAGAAGCCAATTCTATTTTTATAGGTTCTTCGAAACTATAATACAAAATGATTGAATAAAAATGTAATACAATATCAAAAAAGTAAGTTGACTGATTAGAGTAGAACGTTTTACTTTTTTTTATTAGATTATACTCTTTTAGTATCATTAAAGAACTAAACGAAAAAAAAAAGATTATTATTTGACCATAATTTGGTGCCTATTTAAAAAAGATTGATTAGATTAACTTACCAATGATCCCACACCAAACGTTACTTCCAAATCTGATCTGTAGACGTCTCTCTGCCACTTCGTGAGGATTTTGCACAGCCCAATGATGACGGTTGTGCCTATTACAGACTCCACAATTCGTGAACCTGCTGTCATCGGACCACAAGATATGATTTACAAAATCAGGATTTTCATTACATCTTCTAGTATACCACTCACAGAACTGTACTCGTCTTGGAAAATCAGTTTCCTTAAGTCCTTGTACTATTATGGGTTTGTATGGATGGTACTTATTCTTTTTTAAAACTCTCTGTACTGTTGATTTTGGCACATTAGTTTCCAGTTTTTGCCGATGCACTAGGATTTTCGTTGATAGCTTGTAAAATGTTTCTGTCTCGATTTTCATTGTTATTATTGTATCCACGTTTAGGTTGTTCGAAGGCACCATGGTTAATTAAATGAACTACGTTTTTCCTGAATTGGGTTTTATGAGGCTGCCGTCGTTCGGGGTACATCTCCAAATACCTTGCTGAGGTAACGTCGGCGTTTCTGTATGATTGAAAGTACCGAGCTAACATGTCAACCTTTACTTCATTTGAATACGGAATGCCAGCCATTTTCTATAGGTTTTGACAAATTATGTGTCAGATTTATGATTTTATTGGGATAAAAGCGTACCTACTACTTATTAAAACACAGCTTTGATACTTTCAACTATATAACTTAACGTCAAAGTCCAAATCCAATTTTGTTACAAATAAATCATGACGTCCTTAGAAAAGCATTGAGAGCTAACATTACTTTAAATCATGGCCTCCTTAGGAAAAAATAAAACCTAACTTTACGAAGTGTAATATTTCGATGATACTAAAATCTTTAATGCACTTGTGAGATATCACTAGACTGGAAATTTTAGGCTCTCTCCAAAAATCTAAAAATCCAATATGGCGATCATAAGAAAATTGAAAGTTAAGGTGGGTTGCGGGTTAACAAGAAACAATGAAGACGTGTCGTATACGCCATCTTATTTGTCTTAAAAATGTGTCCCAATAATGTCACATTTTAGCAGCTGTCAAATTTACCGTTCTGGATATACTGGCGAAAAACGAACTCCGCCATTTTCGGTTTTTCCCCGATATTTCCAAAAACAATTGATCGATCGTAAATCTGAAGCCGGATATCGAATGCAATAAGTTTCCTCTAAAACTTTCCCCATTTAGCCTTTGATGTAGGTATTTTAGGAGCCGAGATCCCTGTATAGAGAAGCGAATCTGCGACACTGTATGTATGCAAATTTTGTGAAAAATTTTTGGGTCTCGGATTGTGTTCAAACTTCGTTTCTCTGCTAATTCGATATCATGGAAACCGAAAAAAACATTCATTTTTTCGCAGGAAGTCTGCAGGAATTTTGACAGCTTCCGAAAAATCCAGAAAAATCACTTTTACGACGCGATTTGCAGGACGTCGGAAAAAGGGCCACAACTTTTTTCCCTTAAGAGATATCGAGATGCGGTTTACGCCATTCGATTTAGAAAGAATGAATTTATAACTGCTAAGCATTTTAAATTTTGATGAGTACCACAAGCATTCGAGAAATATCGTGAAAGTTAGAGTGTGTTTTGCGTGCAGAGGTTTGGAAAAATAGCGGTATTTCAAAAACGAATAAACTTAACGGGACGCGGTGTGCGCCATTTTATTAAGAAATGATTACTTTAAAAACAGTTTTAGCCATATGACGAGAAAATTTTGGAAAATTGGGAAAATTGATTTTTAAAGTGAAAATTCAGTCGTATCTCAAAAAATATTGATTCCAGGTCACTGTAGATGGGCAGAATGCATCTTTCAGCTCAATTTACATATAGAAAAGTACTTTTTCAAAGCATTTTCCGAAAAAAATTTTCCTTTTATTTTTTTAGTTGAAAAATTTCCATGTATATGTATGCAAATTTTGTGAAAAATGTTTGGGTCTCAGATTGTGTTCCAACTTCGTTTCTCTGCTAATTCGGTATCACAGAAACCGAAAAAAACAACAATTTTTTCGCAAGATGTCTGCAGGAATTTTGACAGCTCCTGAAAAATCCAGAAAATCACTTTTACGACGCGATTTGCAGGATATCGGAAAAATCGCCACAACTTTTTTCCCTTAAAAGATATCGAGTCGCGGTTTACTATTCGATATAGAAAGAATGAGTCTATTCTTAATTAAAATTAAGTCTCTTATTATTAAACACATTAATTGTAATAATAATAAAAAAGTGTAGTAACATTGATTTTTTTATTTATATTTTCAAAGATAAATAGCTCGGAAATGGCTTAATGGCTTAGGCAAATATAGACCAATAATATTTTTGTAATCGGAGAACAAAGATCTCTCGTCTTGAGGAGAAATATTCAGGGTGTTCAATTAATAGATAACAAAAAAAAAATTTTTTATTGTTCGCTACTTTTGCAACATCCTGTATACACAAAAAATTGTTTTCTGAGCACTACTTCTCAAACATTATAACTTTCATATTTACATCTTTTTTCTAACCAGTGGCACAAAAAGTTAAAAGGGGGGGAAAATATAAACAATGACCTGTCATAAAAAATGCATAGCAAATCTTCTTGAAAAATTATAACAGTTTTTACATAATAAAAATTTTATAAATACTTTAAACACTTTTTTAAAACAAATATTAAAATATGTTCTTATATTACATACACAGATATAACTATTTGGTATACAAAAATAATTAAATTGTTCACTTGGTTAAAGTTTTCTATTGTGTTCCGCTTTTATCCGCATATTTATATGGTAATAAAATGGTAATTTGCTAATGGGTTTTCCAATCAATACGATATTTAAATGGTTTAGAACTAAAAATAATTTGCGCGCATAGGCACACCTAAGTACAACAGAAACGTTTTTCGAGTATTCAATAAACGATATATTCCGCCTAGAGTTAAAATGGCAGTATTGCTTCCCGTTATTCATATACATATAAAATTTCCCAGGTCATGTTATTTTTCGTCGGAAAGAATACAAATTCTAGGTACACAACAGCTATTCGCAATAATAAGAATTATATCACTGTTTACTTCTTACTTACTAGGAAAAGATATAAGCATTGAAATGCCTCAGCGCTCTGTCATGGGACCCTTACCTTTCTAAGTTACATCAGTGATTTTCCCATTGTACTCTTTTGCCGATGACACTACAATTTCATGCTGTAGAGGGGAGGGGAGGGAACAGTGATTTGCAGCAAACCAATTCTTTCTTAATACCTCTAAGACCCAGTCCATATTTCTTATGCGATCATTGATGGGGTCACAGTTACGAGGGGAGTATTTCGACTGTAGCGCAGGGCAGTCCCTATTCTAGCCAGTTTATCATATAGAGCGGATTGTAGACAGGCGCTGCTAAACCTACATATCACGACCTTGCCAGCTTTATTTAAATTCGAAAACTCTGTTTATATTAAAAATAATATTCAGATTTACCAAATTTATGAAAATCTGCCCAACAGAGAACTCAAGTCAACATTAAAAGTTTTTCGAGTATTGGAATTTTGAATTTTAATATGCTTATTTAGTTATTTTGTTCTTTTTTTAATACATGTAATTATTTAGGTTTTTGTCACTCTTGACATTTATTATAAAATTACCTGACATATATAAATAGCTTTTTCCCCCTGCCTGTATTGTAAGCAACCCATTTTGACACTGCTTTGACAGACGTAAGTGAAAGTTACTCAACAAGGTATTGGTTGCCCTTAATGACAGGATGTAAGTCAACTTACATCCCTAGGGAAATAGTAATCTAAAATTATTATAAGTAGCTTTAATTTTTGATTTCATCAACATATTACAAAAATCCGGTCATATTAATTGAAATGAATATTAATGGTACAATTATTACAATTATTCACATTATTAACAAAATTTGGAAACACGTTTTCTCGTTTCTTCTCGATGTGTATTACATTTTCTGACTCCACAGATCCTTCATTTCTAACCAATGTTTCTGTTACTGTTGAAGCACTGCAAGAGACTTCTGGCTGGGTCTTATTGTATAAAATTTTATTCGCTACTTCCTTTTTATTATTGAGGCTCTTAGCTACGTAACTTTCCGCAATAGTAGCGGATTTCAATCCCCCATGTCGCTTGATAGCTAATACATCAACTCCAGTATTTGCTAATAAAATTGCCGACGTTTTTCTAAAAGAGTGTCCACTATACATTTTGAAGTTCTCAAACTTTAGAAATTTCGCAATTTTACTTGGAATTGACGAAAACGTATTTTTCCCGACAGGCTGGTTTAAGCACTTTCCATTTTGATATCGCATAAAGAAGCGCGGATAGTAATAGTCGTCATGTGGATCTTGTATCAGTGTAGTTTTGAATTGTTTTGAAATGACAAACCTGAGTGTCGTCGCTTTTTGTCACTGTAAATGGACGTGACATTCCATTTTTGGAGTCAGGAATGGTCGCAATTATGACTTCTTGACTTATTTTAACATTGTCCATTTTCATTTCACAGAGTTCATTAGAACGGCACGCTCCAGCAACTCCCATTACCATTTCGACCTTCATCAATAAGTATATATCATGGGGGCTTCAAGCATGAACTTATTCACATCTTCCCTGTTAAACGCATTCGATTTTTTGGGTCTATAACCATCATTTTTTCTTTTCAAAAATACTCGAAGTTTTGGATACTTAGAAATATCTATATTTTCCTCTATATAAAGGGTGGACTTCAACATCGAATACTCACACCATAAGCTTGATGGGAACTTCAATATAGCACTTTTTTCGTGGAAATACGCCAAAAACAAGGTTTCTAAGACTGCAGAAGCCGTCTTGCTTTGGCACCAATTCTTAAAGGATTCATATACTGCTTCATAACTTTTTTTCGACTTTTCCAGTAGTAGAGATAAACAAGCAATATTCGCTGATTCTTCTATGTCTGAAACATCCATTTTGTCCACACAGAATCAAACAATTCGACTTCTTCAAACTTTTCGCTATGAATTGTCAACTTGACGTTGTTGATAAAATAAAAACTGCTTATGTTGCTCTGGCAACGGATCACGGCTGCCTTCATAATTTAATGAGATTGCTATCGAATGTAATGATAATGAAAATCCAAAAATATATCCAGCATGTTCTTGTAAACATACAATACAGGGAGGGGAAAAATGTTATATACTATATGAGATGTACCATTAATTAACCAGTCTCGAACTCTCACCACTTTTCGAAATTAGAATAAGCTGTTTCGTACGTCGCTCTGGACCTACTCGACAGCAGATTTGCTACTTCAGCTTTTGCAACTTCTTCAACGTCGGAAGGTAGATTCCCTCATTTTTAAACACAAAATTAGGAAATAAATGTGGATATTTTGACAAATATGTCTTGATCTTGGAACTTTTTCATGGTAACTCTTATATCACGATTGTTGCATTGTTATCTCTGAAGAAACAAAAATGGCTTTAATGCTATTTAAATGAAAATGAAACGTAATGAAAATTGTATTTATTTCATACTACCTACTTACCCTGTACTGATTTGAGGCCGGTATGTGTTGACTAGCAACACTGCCATGTTATTGTTGTTAGGAAGCAATAATTTGTTAGGTTTGACTTTGATATTTTCTCCCTTAAATAAGAAATAAAATATTTGGTTTTATTTAATTGACAGTAGCGAGCAAAGACAATCATAATTAGCTAGGAAAACAATGGCTATAATATCGTTAAAGTGATAAGATTGTTAGAAGTTATTACAGTACTCTTTTATATTCTAGGCTCGGCTTCTGCGTCCTGCGTCACCTCATCCGTAAAAGAACTCGTACTGTAATAAATCACCTTCCAGATTTATAACGTAAAGTGTTTTTTCGTAACAATTGAATTTTAAAAAATCTTGTAAAAAAACACGATGCAAAACGGCAAATTTTTTTGGTGTTAGACCATTTGCTAGGCTCGTGACCCAATCTTCACATCTAGTGCAAAAAATACGTTGACTTTGCAACTAGTTATATCGGGTGATTCAAAATTCAGTACAAATATTTTAGGAGCATGTACCCTTTATAAAAATAAGAAAAAATTTCAAATGAACATAGTTCCAGAAATGCGTCGTTTTCAAGATACAAGTTTTTTATTCTTTTTTAATCTTTTCAATGGAACTTGTTCATTTTCTAAAATAATTTATTTACATTTTGTACAAAGAGTCCTGTAATCTGTAATTTACTACGAAATGGCTATAATAGATTTTAGAAAAATATACAGGGTGTTACTTTTTTGGGGGTCATGATCCCTTAAGACCCCCCCCACTTTTTACTACCGAGCCACTGACTGCTCTTACTTCGAAAAAACATTTTTCATTCGATTCCCTAACTTTTTGGTCTATTACAACATTTCGATATTTTTTACCGGTTAAAAGTTTTTTAGCAAAATGACCATTCAGGTATAACCAATAAGGTAGAAGGATAAACATGATCAAAATGAACTTTAACAAAACGTAGTCGGCTGCTACTGTTTATTTGTTTTCGTCCGTCACTCGTTTTGACGTTTTCTGTCAATTTATGTGGAACACTTGAAATAATTACCAGTCTGGCTTAGCTAAAAGTGACATTACAGCTCGACGTGTTTTTTTTTTCAGTGTATATAATCTCAAATGGAAAATGAACGATATTCATTCGAGCATCTCGCTGATATTCATTTCGTTTACGGTCTAAATGATGGTAACACACGAAGCTCAAAGCTCAAAGTCTATACGCAATAAGATTTCCTAATCGCCGGCTCCCCAACGACCGAATTTTCACAAACAGTCATCGGCACCTCTATACGGAAAATTTCAGGGTCCCAGGAATGATGCTGGAAGACCACGAGAATCCCGCAACCCATTAACGGAGCAGCAGATTTTGAATGCAATCGACGAAAATCCTGGTTTAATCACTCGACAAATACCAGAGGATTTGGGTGTTTCCCAACCAACTTTGTGGCGAACTATGCACGAGAACAGCTTATACCTATATTATATCCAAAGCGTCCAAGGTCTGCTTCTTAGAGGCTTTTCGCGGCGCTTGCAGCTCTCTCGGTGGGTACTTCGTAATTGTAAGATAAATTTGGGCGCGAGTAGTAGAAGAGTAGTGAATTTTCCTAACATACATACTTGGGCACTGGAAAATCCCCACGAGATCAGAGAATCCCACACATCACCCCACACAATTAGATTCAATGGCCTCCACGTTCTCCAGATTGGATCCCACTAGATTTTTTTATGGGGATATTTGAAGGCCCCAGTTTATGATCCAGGGCCAGTGCCTTCCGTCCAGCTTCTCCATCAACGCATAACTGATGCCTTCGAAGTTGTGAGAAACATTCCTGGAATTTTCGAGCCTGTACGGCAGTTCATGAGGAGAAGAATGGATGGTTGTATTGCAGCAGAGGGAAGTAATTTCACACCTGTTTTAAAAAAGTTAAGGTAGTTTCTCTCTAGTTGTTATTTTTTATTGTTAATTTTAATTAATTAATAAGTTATAATCATTTTTATGAATTTGAAAAAGTTAATAAAATCTGCAGTCAAAGCCCACTAGGTTTCGTTAAGTATCATTTTGATCATGTTTATCCTTGTACCTAATTGTTTATGTCTGGAATGGACATTTTTCTAAATAACTGTTAAACGGTAAAAATTATCGAAATCTTGTAAGAGACTGAAAAGTTAAGGAATAGAACGAAGGATATTTTTTCGAAGTAAGAGTGGCGCGGTGGTAAAAAATTGAGGGGGTCTTAAGAGATCATGACCCCCTAAAAAACAACACCCTGTATATTTTTCTACATTGGAAAGAATGATTACAGGACCCTGTATACCAAATTTAAATAAATTATGTTAAGAAATGTACAAGACGCATTCAAACAATTTAACACCCTGTATGTTGAAAACGAAGCGTTTCCGGACCTATGTTCATAAAAACTTTTTATCGTATTTTCATGAAAGTAACCTGCTCTTTAAATATTTCTACTGCATTTTGACTCACCCTGTATAAATAACTAGTATTTGATGCCTAGAAAACGTGAATATTAATGTTTCAAATATCAAAACGAGTTTATCAAAAAGAAAAGGAAATTTTGTCAGTTTTGTATACGTTATACATACCTATTTTACGTAAATATTTTTAAAAATTAATAACTGTGAGTGCAAATTTAGTGGTTTACTAAATAAAATGTGGTTTAAACGTAACTTTACTCATAATATCATTAGAAATTCGCATGCATGAAGGGGATTTGTGAAATACAATTATATTTAACGTAGAGCTTTCGCCAGCATGAGCTTATCAGTATTTTGCAAAATAGCAGTGTAAGAAAGGCAGAATATTATGCATATACTATGGGGAATTTCGTATGTGGAATGGGCTTCACCTATTTTATTATAATGGAATTTATTCATGAAGTTATGAAAGAAATGTAGACAAAGTTACATACTTGAATACACACAAATATACACTACAAAAAAAAGCGTGACAGACATCAGTTTATCCGCCCTTTTACCACCCCGCACATAAATGTTTGCTTGAAAATCTATCAGTGTTGATTGGTTGTGTGATCGGTCCAAAAAGATGATGTCACTAATGTCAGCCATATTGATTCGATTCATCGGTTTTTTTAGTGTTTAGAGTTTTTGTTGGTAATTAAGTACTATAAAATACAGAAAAAAAAATCTAATGAAACTTCCCCTTGTCAACTTGTCATCGAAGCGGTTAACCGAAACAGAACATTCGGTCCTTTCCAAAGGCCAAAATTTCGCTATAGCACCGAATAGCATTCCCGTAGAAGACATACTATCCTCCGTTGAAGCAGCATTCAGAAAATTACCAATGGAGCAATCCGATGAAATCAGATATGAGACAGCGAAGGTCATTAAAAATTCAAAACCACCGAAGTCGAATCTCTCCGCTGCCGAAAAAACAGCTATGAAGACCTTAAATGAGAACGCAGACATTCTGGTCCTTCCAGCGGATGAAGGCAACGCCACGGTCGTCATGGATAGAACGGAATGCGTGGAAAAGGTAACTCAACTTTTGGACAACACCTATAAGACAGATCTCATCAGTAGAATAGAAAGACGCATCACTAATCTGATTAACGCATCCAGTCTACCACCAGCAGAAAAGAAATCATTAACACCAAGCAGTTCCAAGATTCCCAGGTTCTACGGTCTTCCCAAGATACACAAGCACAATGTACCACTTCGACCTAGATAAATATCTTTCAAATTTTCTTAAACTATTTACTGGAAAAACAGATTCTTTTATTAAAGACTCTGTACCTTTCGTTGAAAAACTAAAGGCAGTCCAGAAGATATTTTAGTCAGTTTCGACGTAGAATCACTATACACAAATGTTCCTGTCAACGACTCAGTTTCCGTTATATCAGCCATATTAGATCATAATAATCTTAACACGAACTTAACAGACCTAGTGGAAGCTTTTCTTACATCTACTTATTTCATTTTTCAAGGAACTTTTCATGAACAAACTTCAGGGCCAGCTATGGGATCTCCTCTATCATCTGCGGTAGCGAATATCTTTATGGAAGCCTTTGATATTGCTCTAACATCCGCTCCACTAAAACCAAAACACTGGTTCAGATATGTAGATGATACTTTTGTTGTTTGGCCTCATGGACAGGATAATCTCCTCATATTCCTGGACCACCTAAATCGACAACACCATAATATCATGTTCACAAATTGGTAAATTGAATCTAAAGGAACAATTCCCTTTCTAGATGTGTGTTCAAAGGAAGGAAAATGGTACATTAGGACATTCTGTGTATAGAAAACCGACGCATACAAATAGATACCTAAATGCAAATTCCCATCACCATCCAGCACAAAAGAAATCGGTTATCAACTCACTAGGATTTAGTGATAATTGAATAATAAATTGAAACTTTTTTCCCTTAAATGATATCGGGACGCGGTTTGCGCTATTCGATTTAGAAAGAATGGATCTATAACTGCTGCAAATTTCAAATTTGTATGAGTACTACAAGTGTTCGGAAAATATCGTGAAAGCGAGGATATGTTTTGCGTACAGAGCTTTGGCAAAATAGTGATATTTCAAAAACGACTAGACTAAACGGGATGCAGTTTGCGCCATTTTATTAAGAAATGATTACTTTAAAAACTGTTTCAGTCATATGACGACAAAATTTTGGGAAATGTGGAAAATTAATTTTCAAAGTGAAAATTTAGTCGCATCTCAGAAAATATTGATCCGAGGTCACTGTGGAAGGCATTAATGCATTTTTTAGCTCAAAATACATATAGAAACGTACTTTTTCAAAGCATTTTTGGAAAAAAATTTTCCTTTTATTTTTTCGGTTGAAAAATTTCCTTGTATATGTATGCAAATTTTGTGAAAAATTTTTGAGTCTCAGATTGTGTTCAAATTTCGTTTCTCTGCTAATTGGATATCATAGAAACCGAAAAAAACATCCATTTGTTCGCAGGATGCCTACAGGAATTTTGACAGCTCCTGAAAAAACCAGAAAAATCATTTTTACGACGCGATTTGCAGGACGTCGGAAAAATCGCCACAACTTTTTTCCCTTAAAAGATATCGAGACGCGGTTCAGGCCCTTCGATTTAAAAAGAATGAATCTATAACTGCTGAAAATTTAAAATATTTATGAGTACTACAAGTGTTCGAAAAATATCGTGAAAATTAGGGTATGTTTTGCGTGCAGAGGTTTGGAAAAATAGCGATATTTCAAAAACGAATAGACTTAACGGCATGCGGTTTGCGTCGTGTTATTAAGAAATGAGTACTTTAAAAACAGTTTCAGCCATTTGACGAAGAAATTTAGTGGAACATTTTTTGGGTCTCAAATTTTGTTCAAACTTCATTTCTATATTAATTCGATATTATAGAAACCGAAATTTGATCGTAGGATATCAATGTCAAGTTGACAGATAACAAATTTTTGTTTTTTATTAACTATTTTTTGAGATTTACCAATTTTTTACTTTTTGGATATTTACAAAAAGAAACAATAAAGCGGTCACCGCATGAGGTTTATATATATATATATATATATATTTAGGAATATACGTTTCTGGAACCTTTAACTATATTCTTATGGAATTTTCCTCGGTATTTGGTTCACTGAATTAATTGGCAAATTTTAGAAATCGGCAAATATTTATTTCATAGCGTGAGTTCAAAACGTTTCAACCATATTTTGATCTTCATCAGTTGTCTGTAATGAGATATATAGATAAGTCACGGCACAGAAAATTACAATAATTAAAAAAAAATTTCTCAACCAAAATCAAAAAGAGGATTTTTTTTCGGCTTACCTAGAAATTAAAACATTATCCGAGATTTAAATGTCGGCATTTTAACATATTTCCATACACCACAGTTAATGCTAAAATATATGTATTATATATATATATATATATATATATATATATATATATATATATATATATATACACACACATTGAAACGATTCAGACAAAATTTTATATTTGTAATATGATATTTTCTTCAAGCGATTCAAATGATCTCTGTTTTTTAAAAGTACATTATTAGGCTTTATTCTTAGGCAAAATGTTTGACAAAAAAGACAATTAACGTTAATATACAGGGTGATTCAAACACACATGTTTTTTACCGATAATGTAACTACATTTCTAAATTAAACAGTAAATCCTAAAATTATGTTTATCTTGTCTAAGGACAAACCAATATATTGAGAGGACTATTACCTCCACAAAAATTAAAACTCATGTCCAGGTAACACAAAATATAACCATTTTTACAAAAACCATTCAAAATCGATTATATGAAGCATTCATTTATTAGGTATCCTCAGTTATTAAGAGAATACAGACGGTCTCGTTTGATTTTTGCCGAAGGACATGTTAACTGGGATTTACTCGAATGGTCACATTGTTTATTTGCGGATGAATCAAAGGTTGCACTTCATCCTGAGAATCGGATTCGTGTATGGCGCCGAACAGGAAAAAAATACGAAGTAAGAGCGTGGGGAGGAATATTTACAGGTGGTCGAACAAAATTAACAGTTTCTATTAATCGCTTTGTACACGCATTTCGTTATTTAGAGATTTTGGAAAATAACATATCGCAAGGAGCTGACAGGACACATATGGGATGCTTTAAAGCGGCCGCGGCGTTTGTATGCTCGAACAATACCTCCTAGAATTATTGATGACTTGGTTGAAGCAATTCATGAAGTATGGCATTTAGTTCCTTAAGAGTTAATAGACAATGCTATATTAAGTATGCCCAGCCGATGTCGGGAGGTTATAAGTTCGCGGAGGACCTAGTACCTGTTGTACCTACTTGTCTATAGTTTTTTTATATTACTTTCGGTTTAAAAAATAGTGTTTTAGTTAAGGTTAATTTTGCTAATAAATGTGTTTTAAAGGTAAACGTTGTTGTATCACTTTTTCACGAATATGGTAGTATCATAAATCCAAGGGTGTACAAAAACCTTTATAATTTAAAAATGAAATAAACTAGGCTAAGGTTTTTAAAAAAACATGTTTTAAATCAAAATTGGGGCTATCATTTGACATGGAAAGCATAATTTTGGGATTTGCTGTTTAACTCAGAAATGTAGTTAAGTTTTGGGTAAAAAACACGGGTTTTTGAATCACCCTGTATATTGACTTTAATTGTGTTTTATGTCAAACATCCTGTCCAAGAATACAGTTTAATAATGTACCTTATGTAATCAGAAAATATCATATTACAAATATTACTGAAATTTTGCCTGAGTTGTTTCAAATTTCCATCAGTTTAGTTTTCCCATTTCAGAAAAAATAATCGTATTTTGTTGTTGTAGTGAAAGCTTCAGCAAATGAAGAGTTATTATTATTGGACCAAAACGGTAGTGTTAGGTTATTTATTCTAAAGCTAATTTGTTTATTCTATTTAAAATATTGTTATTGTTGTATTATATATATTTTTCTCCTTAAAAATAATGGGGGTTCGCCACTCTCTGCCAGATGCGCCTGAATTGGCATGGATTGAAACGCTTTCATAATCAATCCCAAAGCCTTATGTTGTACTATATCAAGTTTTTAAAGGTGTGAATTACAAGCTGCTCCATAAAATATTGTTCCGTTATCTAAAATTAGGGATGTTTTTGGATCTGAACACCAAGAGCTTGACACCACAGCTCTGAAAGTAGATGTTGAAAGGTATTTTTCAATTTATACGTTTATTTTTTTTTACACGCGTTTGACATAAGGCGCTTTTTTAGCGTAAGATCAACAATTATATTCCCTAAATTTAAAAAATTACAGATACATCAAAAAACCATGCATATACAGGATGTTCTGAAACAACGTCAGGGAACTTAAGGCCGTGATTCTACATAAAAAAATAATGGTAGCAAGTCATATTTAAGAAAATGTCAAAAATCTCAATGGTTTCCTAGTTACGGCTGATCAAAGTTGCATTTTTAATTTTAAATGTTGGGAATATTTAATTTATCTCTTTAAGGTAATGGATGCTCTTATCCAAAGATAAAATTGTTTATTTAAGTTGTTACCAGAGGGCACTTTACCTACAACTGAAAATTTATTTCCGTGAAAACTTTTCTATTTTGGAAGAAATTGTCAAAATTCTGTTGCCATCTTTAAGCCGATGGAATGTGCTTCAAATAATGTCCTCTTACTTCAAATTGATAAATCATACCGTTTAGCCCCAAATCGATATGAAAATTTTATTCAATTAAATTATTATGATTTAAATGTCGTAGTCAATTTATTAATACCAGTAGAAATGAAATTTGACATTTGTCTACTTTTGAGTTTGAAAAACTTGTCTATATGTTCAAAATAAGTAATTTATGTCTTATTTAAAAAATTGCTTATCAATATTCGAATGTAGAATATCGGGACATGCACTTTTGCTATGGGAGAGCAAATGGAAATACAGAAGAAGCACGTCGGCTTTACATACACGCACACCCTGACCGAAATGTTCCTCGTGCTCAAAGCTTTGTGAGTGTTCATAGAAGACTTGGTGAACAAAGTTCATTTACGCATCGCAAATATGACTCAGGAAGAGCCACGTCCGTTAGAACGGTTGAGGCAGAAGAAAGAATATTTCAAAACATAAAAGAAAACCTGGGTGTTAGTACTCGGCAAAATGGTAATTCATAAAAATATTTCTTTATCTTTTCCATTTGCAAAAGGTGCAGCCTCTTTATGATGGTGATGAGGTATTACCCCTAAACATGTGTATAATACTTTTATTAATATCATATTATTTACTAATGAAGCTGGTTTTACACGCGATGGAACAGTAAATTTACATAACACACATCAGTGGGCTATTGAAAACCCACATACTTATGTAGAAAGGGGACATCAGCGAAGATTCATGTTTAATGTTTGGGCATTATAGGCGATTGTCTCGTAGGACCTCACTTTTTTGATGGGACGTTGAATGGAAATCTTTATTTAAGTTTTTTACAAAATCATCCTCCTGGCATATTAGAAGATGTTCCTCTTCGATCACGAATAAGGATGTGGCTCTTGCAATATAGCGCTCCACCACATTACAGCCTTAACGTCCGTGAATATCTGAATGAGGTATTTCTGGATCGTTGGATAGGAAGAGGTGGAGCACTCCTTTGGGCACCCCGTTCCCCAGATCTTAACACAATGGATTTTTTTCTCTAGGGGTATTTGAAGACGTTGGTGTATAAAACTGCAGTCAATAACCTTGACGATTTACGAATTCGACACTACACCACAATTTGTTACGTTCTGGACGCGCGTTTAGCATCATCAGCAGATGATACAAACTAAAGTAATCCTAGTATCCTAACCGAGACTATTTATAGGTAAATGTAGTCACACTTGATTGCACGCGACTGCACCGTTGTCAAGTAAGCAATAGAGGGGACTATAGGGAATAGAAATTTTAGTTTATCGGACACAAGGTTTTACTACTCTCTTACTACTAATACACTGTTTGAAGGTTATCATTTTTGATAACGGGTTTTTCTCAATTGAATCGTAAGGACCCGTTTGAATCAAATTGTCTACTCTTTCAAAATAATCTGCAAAATTCAAACTTTTATTCAAAAGGGCGATTTCTCTATTATCAAAGGACTGAGAAGAAAGATTTTTTACAATGTTTTCGACTTCCGAAGAAATTTGTTTTTGTGGTTTCAACTTTCTCTGTTGTCAAAAATGATAACAGAAGTAAAAAGTACCTTAAAACAGTATAAAAACCTTGAGTTCGATAAACTAAAATTCAAACACATAGTACCCCACAGTTATCTAAACTGTATTACCTTCCCAAAATCCATAAACCTGGGAAGTCCATGCCCTATTGTTGCAGCTGTTGGATCACCAACGTACAATATTTCAAAATGGTTAGTGGAAGAATTCAGCAAATTAAATATCTCGTACGATAACTTTGAGGTTACTAACTCGTTAGAATTCTTAGATAAAATCTAGAATGTTCGCTTAAAAGAAGGTGAAATTTTAATATCTTTTGATGTAAGCTTATTGTTTCCCAGTGTACCCATACCACTATCTGTAGAGTACCCAAAGGAACTACTTGAATTCAATAATTTGAAGAAAGAAATTATAAATAAATATTTGCTTCTCACAAAATTATGTATGAATCAAAATTTTTTTCAGTTCAACAATAAATATTATAAACAACTTGAGGGAACTGCGATGGGCAATTGCTTATCTCCGTTCCTTGCAAATTTGTTTATGGGTAGATTAGGAACCCAACTAAAAAAAGAACCCAAGTAGTATTTCCCAAAGGTGTGGTATAAATACGTATGCGATATGTTTACTATTTTTGATACTAAAACAGAAAATTTTGACCCTTTCTTAGAAACACACCCAAATTTTCTTCTAAATAATAAATATCCTTCCATTAATTTTACGTACGAAAATGAGAATAATGGGCAATTACCTTTACTCGACACGTTAGTTATTAGAAATAACGATAACTTTGAATTTGATATTTACAGGAAATTTACTAATACTGATAGGTATATAACATCCAACTCATTTCATTGCCGTCAACACAAAATGGCAGCATTAGATTTCTTAACTCACAGATTAGTTAATTTTCCATTAAGTGAAAAACGTTTTAACAATGAAACGAATCGGATTAAAAATATAGCTAAAATTAATGGATATAATGATAATTTTGTACAAAAATTAGTAAATAGACATAAGCATAAGAAAATATTAACAGATGCCACTACTCTTCAAGCACCTGAGGCTCCCAGTAAGTTCATAGTAATCCCATATGATCCCGGATATACGAGAGGTCTAGAAAAATTATTTAAAAACGTAGGTTTTAGAGTAGCCTACAAAACGGAGAACAGTTTGAAAAATCTCCTTGGAAACCCTAAAGACAAAGTCGACTTGAAGGAGAGGAGTGGCATCTATGAAATTAGCTGTAATGACTGCGATCTAAAATATGTTGGGCAAACTAAACGCTCCATAAACATTCGTTTTAAAGAGCACATGGCACATTTAAGATAGGGAAGAACAGAAAAGTCAAGCGTTGCCCAACATGCTTTGGAAAACAATCACCAAATAGGAATAAATAATCTTAAGATAATTAAAAATGTATCTAATAATAGATTATTGGATGCATTTGAGAGTATAGAGATTAAAGTTAAAGAGTTAAATGTGGTAAGACAGCACTAAATAAAGACAGAGAGCCTATTCCCTATAGTCTCCTCTATTACTTACTTGACAACGATGCAGTCGGGTGCAACCAAGGTTAGAATAAGTTACTTTAGTTTATATCATCTACTGATGATGCTAACTTGGTTAGCGAAACGCGCGTCCAGAACGTAACAAGTTGTGGTGTAGTGTGATTAGAACTCTTGTATTTTGCTCTATCTTCCACCACACGTTCCAGTGTTAGGACTTAAGATGTATAGAAGTTATTGGTGGACATTTTCAAAATTTATTATAAAGTGTGTTAGTTACGTTATTTGTTGTATTGTTATAATTTAATTGAACAAAACTTTAATATCGATTTGCGGCTAAACGGTATGATAATCGATTTGAAGTAAGAGTACATTATTTGAAGCTCATTCCATCGGCTTAAAGATGGCAACTCAATTTTGACAATTGCTTCCAAAATAAAGAAGTTTTCACGGAAAGAAGTTTTCAGTTGTAGGTAAAGTGCCCTCTGGTGGCAACTTAAATAAATATTTTTACCTTTGTATAAGAGCGTCCATTACCTCAAGCTTATGGTCAAATATCAAGTTAACACGTAAAGAGATAAATTAAATATTCCCAAAATTTAAAATTAAAAATGTCTGTCTTGATCAGCTGTTACTAGGAAACCATTGAAAGTTTTCTTAAATGACTTGCTACCATTATTGTTTCATGTAGAAACAAGGCCTTAAGTTTCCTGACGTTGTTCTCGAACACCCTGTATAAAATTTATGTGTCTTTTGGAGTTACAACTTTGACTAATATCCGATATAAATATATAATGTATAAATTTATAGAGAGAAAAAAATCTGGAGATATGTAGCTAATTTTGAATCTTGGCAAGGCACTTCATTTTACGGATTTAAGTATCGATAGTACATATTTTTAGACGCTCCACTTTGTACAACAGGTCGGACTTGTAGAAATAGACACGATATTATTTCGAGAAATGAATGTTTTCATAACACGGATGACACCGATTTTCTGATTCGAGGTGAAGTGTTGTTTCTCGAAACTCTCTGAATAACTATGTTTTCGTTATTTTCTGACAATCTCTAACATGGTTTTAAAAAATGTGGGCAATTTCGCATTTCTTTTGAAAGCGAAGATTGTGTTAATAATGTTTTATTATAAGGGATAATCCACTAACGAAAATAATGTACACACTCATGAAAGTACCAAGAAAATACTCACAATTATAGAAAACACATGGAAATAATAAAGAAATACAAAAAATCTGAGAAAATACAAGTGAATACACAAAAATACCAAAAATACTCTAATATTTCTAGGCAATAAGTGAAAATAATAGGTTAAATAAGACGCAATATTTAGATTTTTATGTCATGACAGCGTTGCCATATCTTTTTTTACTTTCCTAATTTCCACTACTAAGTTTTTGATTTTTATATGGGGCACCATATACATGATACAAGTACAACCATTCTGACATTCAAAGATATTTAGGCAGATTTGGCAAAAACTATTAACTTATGTGCAAGAAGTCTAGGAAAAATAAGATTTTTCATCTTATATTCACTAAAGATCTTTTATACCCATTTAAATATCACTTAAACGTATTTTTTAGGAAAACTCAATTGTTTTTAATATGATGAGGGGGGCTCATGGCTCATCGGATTAGGCAAAAAGATATCTTTTTGCTAGTGATTTGATACCCCACAACAATATTCAGTTTTTTAAAAAATCGGCAAATAATGCCATAATATGCATTTAGGCTCAAGCACTGTCTAGACACTCATGATATAGCAAGGTTTTGTTTTTACACGTGGTTGAACTTACAGTGTCATAGTAAATCCAAATAAGAAAACAAATGTAGGGTTTCCCATTTAAAAAACAAGAGTTAATAGCAGAAATTCGGAAATAAAAGAAGATATGGCATCGCTGTTTCAGTAAAAAAAAAACAAAATTATGTTCTATTTATCTATTAACCAACCAAAATATCATTCTAATATGTTGGCAAATTAAAAAGTTATAAGGGTGAAGGATGAGCCACACGTTTAGTTACTTATTAAAATGCATATTTTGACAGATAATTGGATTATACATCATTTCCGGTTTAACCGGAAGTAACCTAAACTTCAATATATTAAAGGAAACCCTGTATATTTTTTTTCGTAGTCGTATTCTGTGCAAAATTCCTTTTCCAATGATGTATCACAAGTTACATTTTTCTTCTAAAGTGGCGGCAATAAAACCGGTTTTCTAAAAAACGTGATATTCTCCATATAACATAAAACAAAAGACAGTGTCAAACTTCTGAGGTGACCTGATTAAAATGAAATTTTTTAGATTAGAAAAAGCATGAAAGCACGTTATTATGTTTTTTTTTCAAAATATTACGCATTTTCGAAAAAAAAATTGAAATTACTACTTTTAATGTAAATTTAGTAGACAATAATTAAGTATTCTATTTAGTTCCAACATGTGTCAGATTTGTTTATAATATTATTTATTATAATATTTAAACTTAAATGACCAGGCCTAGGTTGTATAAGCAGTGTGAGCGATTCTAATACTCTAATCTCAATATTCTAGTTTATAGAAATAGATAAACTGGTCATTATATTAATATAAACATTTTAAAATAATTTTAGCTTATATTAATTTTAAGTTGAATTGTTTCTAGATGGTTGCTTACGATCATTCAACGTAAATGCAGCTTAAATCGCAGACTACAACTGCCAATAATCAGATAATGATGGCCGTATTATGCTATTTTGTTTTTCATAGCCTACTACTTTTTCTCAATGTATGCTATTTAAGCTGCATTTACGTTGGACGATCGTAAGCAAGGAAGCATCTAGAAACAATTAAACTTAAAATTAATATTAGCGACAATTATTTTAAAATGCTTATATTAATCAACTGTCACGTTTTATATGAGTAAAATAGCCAGTTTACCAATTTCTATAAACTGGAATATAGACATTAGAGCAGCCATGTCAAACTCAAATTCAGTGGTGGGCCGAAAGCATGAAGACCATCGACTAGGTGGGCCGCAAAACCTTATCTTAAAGAAGACAAACTACTGAAAATCTTGAGAAAAAGTACTATTATAGGACAAGTCTGTTTATTAAATTCCCAATAAAAAGGCCATTACAAAAAACTACAAACATTAAATTCTTTTGCCAGATATTTGACGTCGTTTGTCTTTAATTAAGTTGTCTATTTGTGGCGCGAATTTATCGGCGGAAATAACTTTTAAAACTGCGCCCAAGTGTACGTCCGTCAATCGCGATGTTGTTTCCTTTCATCAAAGAAAATAGTTGTTTACACTTATAGGTACTTCCAAACATTGACAGGATTTTACAGGCAAATTTTCTCATTTCTTGGTATTGAAGAGGCAAGTACTTATAAAATTTGAATGTACCAACACTATCAAATTTTTGTTTTAAATGGGTCTGACACTGAATCTCAATTACTTCCATTTGCAAGTGAGGGGGAACTTTATCAATATCTATAGTGAAAAGACCAGTAAATAGATATCAATTGTTTTCTTGGGTCCTAAAATCCTGAAAACGCTTCTCAAATTATGCCAGAAGGATTCTCATTTTCTCTGAATATATTTTGTATGATATTGGGACACTTGTGCTTTCCTGATATGCCTTACAAGTCAGAAAATGTGACAGATTATCCTCTGCTAACTGTTTTTCCCACAACATCATCTTACACTTGAAAGCTTTCACATGATCATGCATATCTGTAATAACTTAACGTGGTCCTTGCAATTTCGTATTTAAGTCCGACAAGTGTTTTGTGATATCTACCATAAATGAAGGATCTTGTAAATAAGGTGATATCTTCTCCTTTGTTTCCATGAAAGCGCGTATTTCTTCTTTGAGTTTCCAAAACCGGTCGAGTTCCATAGAACACGAAAGCCATCGCACCTCTGCATAATATGGTAAACCAGGGTACTCACTTTCTAAATCACGTAAAAATGCAGAAAACTGTCGCAGATTAAGGTCTCGTGAGCTTATGAAGTTTATAATTTTTTTCACTGACTTTAAAACACTTTCCACCTTGGTCACTTTTGAGCATAAAACTTCTTGGTGGATTATACAATGAATATGATGAAAATCTGGTTTGTCACTGCCCGTTTCTCTGATCTTTGTCTGTAATATTTTAACAAAGCCATTTTTTACTCCCGTCATTGAAGCAGCTCCGTCTGTTGCAACGGAACACAGTTTTGACAAATCTAAATTGTACTTTTGCAGAAGTCCATAAACAGCATTGAAAATATCCTTCCCAGTTGTTGTATCATGCAATGGTACTAATTCCAGTAATTCTTCATACACATTGATATCTGTATCAACTGCACGAAGAGACACAGAGAGTTGCGTCACACCATACACATCTGTACTTTCGTCACAGGCAATAGAAAATGCAATGAAAGAGTCTGATTTTGTTTTTATCTGATCACTTATATTGGCAGCCAACTCAGTAACTCTTTCAGCAACAGTATTCCGGGATAAGGATATATTTTGAAATGCCCTCACGCTCCCGGACAATTTCCACGGCCTATACAAGGCACTCTTTTATAAATTCACCTTTAACAAATGGTTTTGAGTGTTTCGCGATCAATTCCGACAGTACGTAGCTCGCTTGAAGGACAGATTCATTTTCTTGCTTTGGACGTGTAAATATAAGCTGCTGATCTTTCAACCGTGATTTTAACTTATTTAACTTTTCGTTTCCGACCATGCATGTATACTTATCAAACATAGTTTTTTTTTTTTATTTGTATTGTAAGGACGTAGCCGATGCACGCATCGGACAAGTGGCCCTTCTGAAACGTACACTACAGAATGCTAAACATTCCAAATGGTACGAATTCGCATGCAAGGTCAAATAGATAAAGTAAAAAGTAAAATAGCCCTAAGAGGCATGTCGAATAGAAATAAAGAAAAAAAAAGAACACACAATAGTTCGTCAAAAAAGCAACACAATACATAAATAATTAAAATACAAGTGAATAAAAATAGATACAAAGTATACATAGATATAAAACAATCATAAAAGCAATTCGTTTAACCGCCTTTTAAGCTGTAAAGTGCTTAAACTGAAAATGTCATAATCAGGGAAGTGACGATTGTAATTGCGTACCAGTCGATCGACAAATGCGCTAAGCCCATAATTTGTACGATGGTATCCTTCAAAAAAGAGTTGAGATTGCCTTGTTCTCCTAATAGGATCCAGAAACGCGACCGACTCAAGCAACATCGGACAGTCAATATCTCCACTGAGCAGTTTGTGAAGAAAAACTAGAAGTGCCTTCTTTCTTCAAAACTCAAGTGTTTGAAGGCCACACAGAAGAGCCCTGGTATTATATGATATACAAAAGGTATTTGGCAAATCTATTTTGGACTTTTTCGATTTTATCGATATGGCACTAATACGATGGACTCCAAACTGTAGAACAATACTCCAAAACTCTGCGAACAAGTGAGTTATAAAGACATCCAATTGCTTTAGTATCTGTGACATGTTTTGTTTGCCGCTTTATAAAGCCCAACAGCCTGAAACCCTTCAGCACAATACTATCAATGTGCAGACTAAAAGTTAAATTCTCATCAAAAATAACGCCCAGGTCTGTAAAGGAACTAACAACTTCAAGACTCACGTTATCTATGAAGTAAGAGGAGAGTATGGGTCTAATGCGTTTATGAAAACGGAGCACTTTACATTTAGAGACATTAAGAAGAAGATGGTTAATGTTGCACCATTTGATAAGCTTTTCCAAGTCCGATTGCAGTGGATTAGATTCAGAGGAAACTGGTGAAAAGAATTTTAAATCGTCTGCGTATAAGAGACACTTAGACACTTTAAAGCATGATACTATATCATTTATAAATAGTAGAAAGAGAATTGGACCAATATGAGAGCCCTGTGGGACACCAGATGTCACAACAACCTCTCCAGAAATTGAACCACATACGCTAACTCGCTGACGACGATTGAATAAGTACGATTCTATCCATTGCAGGTAGGTTCCAGAAAAACCAATTCGCTGCAATTTGAATAACAGAAGCTGATGGCAAACCCTGTCAAAAGCCTTCGATATATCAGTATATATAACATCGATCTGTTGACCAGCCTCAACCGATGTTGTTAAGTAATTCTGGAAAATTGCAAGATTTGTAGTTGTTGAGCGACCACTAAAAAAACCGTGTTGCATACTAGTGATGTAGTGCTTCAGAGACTCAAAGATATGATCCGTGATAATTGCCTCAACAGCTTTGGTATATGCGAAAGCAAGGAAATACCTCTGTAGTTTTTAATATCGCTCTTATCCCCAGATTTAAAGATCGGCATGAGAGTGGAAAACTTCCAAATTTCGGGAAAGGAACCCAGATTAAAAGATTTCTGAAAAATTTTACAAAGGGGCCGAGACAACGACTCGCAGCAACGTTCCAATAAAATAGTGGGAACTCCATCTGGACCAGCCTTTTTAGAAAGATCAAGGGTTTTTATTTTATTGCAGATTTCCGCCTCTGTAATACAATAGGTTGATAGTAATTTTCCCGAACAGCTTATAGGGCCAATCTTGCTAAAATCTAAACTACGGTGACGTGAATAGCAAGACTCAAAGTGAGTGGCGAAGGCATTAGCGATGTTATTCGAACCGGTAATTTCCCTCCGTCATAATTCATGACACTGGGCAGCCCAGAGTCTCTTCTCAAATTACGTACAAAAGACCAAAAATGCTTGATATTCTCTGGGATAAGCAATTCAGTTTGTGTGACATATGCAAGATAGCACATATCAGTCCGAAGCTTAACCTCACGTCGTATGTCGCAGTAATCAAAATAGTCAACATCTTTATTGGACCTTTTATATTTTTTGTATAGACTATTCTTTTGTCCAGTAAGTTTTCTCAGAGGAAGGTCGAACCATTTCGGATATTTACAGTCGACTACCGTTTTCTTGGGGACACAATTATTGATACCTTCAAACAAGACCTCATAAAAGAGTTCAACCATTTTGTTTATATCAGATTCTACTGATAAAAAAGACCAGTCGGATTGATTGTAAAAAAGGTTTAGATTGTGGAAATTCGCTTGATGAAACTGATAAACGCTAACTTATTAGAATTTTTCATTGGAGAAACATATTTAATTTTAAAATTTATCTCAATTGCTGGATGGTAGGGATCAATGTTTACGAGGGGAAAACCAGATTTTAAAATGGAGGCATTGACAAAGTCACTGGCAAATATTAAATCCAGAATTCTGCCCATGTGATTGCACAATGAGTTCATTTGCTGCAATTCAAAAAAGCTCATTGAAACAATAAGAGTTTCAGAAGCTGGAGATGGCAGAGATTTTGGAATAAGTGTGTTATCCTCATAAACCCATTCCACCGAAGAAAGATTAAAGTCCCCGAAAACAAAAAATGTGTGACTATCGTATCTGTTTCTCAACGACTCGCAGGTATCACAAAAAGACTGATAGCACTCCTGGCTAGAATTAGGTGGAAAATAAACGCAGCCCAAAATCAAACTTGCATTGCCCGCGCGCACCAGGACCCAAACATCATCAAAGTCCATATAAGTAGGAGTAGTAACCAGAGTTACATGAAAAGCACAAGAAACGGCAAACAACACTCCACCGCCGCGATGACACCCTAGTTCCTCATAACTCCTATCTCTACGAAAAACTACATATTTGTTATTAAAAATTTCGTTGTTTGAAATATCCGCGTTAAGCCACGTCTCAGTGAGACATATCAAGTCATAGTCGCAAGACAAAACTGCAAGAGAAATCTCACCAATCTTTGTGCGAAGCCCTCTGACATTCTGGTAGAACATGACAAGACTGTTCAGTTGTGGCGAAGCATTTGTAATTGGTGTCAGAGTTGTTGCTGACTTGTGGGTGAAATGAGAAAAATTGATTCGACGTTGGTTGTGTTTGAAGGTTTCTCAGGTTGGACTGAAAAACCACGGCACAAGAGACTGACCAGCTCTGCCCTTTCGTCATAGTACATAAGGTGTTCGTGAGTAGTCAAGGTAAGAGGAATAAAGCTGACGAGCTCCTGGACAAGTTGTTTTTCCAAAAATATGTTTTGATCACGGATAAAACTGTTCAAAACCGGTCTATTTCTATAACGAGCTTTAAGTAGACACTGAACCTGTTCTGCTTTAATTGGAGTCCCCCTAATAGCATTCTCCGGTCCACAGAAAAACATAATACAATCATCCTTTGTGAATTTGGCGCAGTAGGATATGCATTCAGAGACCAGTTCCTCAAACAGAAACTTAGAACGCCATTGACAATTCAAGTCAAATGTTCCTCGTGTAAACCTCCTAAATAACGACATACAGCCTCTAGCCATCTCGTTGCCGATAATCAAAAGCTGACGCCTTCTCTGACCAGAGCCCCTAACAGAATTTGCACTGACTGATTCGTTATGTGGTTTACTATTGAGCGAGAAAATTTGCTGATTGAGAAGCTTGATGTCCTTTGCATAGCATTCGTTCTCCTTCTCCAGCGTCTCAATGGTAATGGTCTAGCTTTTATGAATATCATATTGACATTTTATATTATATAATTTTGGGACACCGACTGTACTATTACAAATCAAACAAATAATTTTTTCTTTCACTTCACACCAAAAAACTCTAATTCCCACATTTTTTGAAAGATACGATGCTCATCTACAAGTTTCCTCTTACTTCCACTTTTGAAAAAGACATGTTAAAAACTGTATCCGAAATAAATTATAATAAGTAGTGTTAAGTGTTGTAACACTTAACAGTACTTATTATAATTAAACTGACTCATAACTGACTAAACACTGAACGACTGAACTCAATCGAACACGGCTTATATACGGATTGTGATTTCTCGAGTTCTTTCCAGAATGTTCAGATAGCGTCATCTGTGTTTTTGCGCGATAGAATTTCATGGACAAGCCAGATAACGTTTGGCTTTAGGTTTTTAGGTTGAGTATGTGTAGTTCATCCTCCTGAACATAGATGGCACTATGTACAATTGTACATTTTATTACACCAATCGTTGTTGCATTAGAGTATTAGAATCGCAAGCACTGCTTATAAAGGTATGGGTATAAAATGGACAACCTAGGCCTGGTCACTTAAGTTTAAATGTTATAAACAAATCTGACACATGTTGAGATTAAATAGAAGACTTGTCTACTAAAAATGATAGGTAAATAAATCTAACATGGTTTAACTAATAAAAATGGTAAATTTTGATTTAGTAGTTCCCCCGATAAAAAAATTATGTAGCTCGAAGGAAAAATCGAAATATTGTTGTAATTTAACGACAAAAGTATTAACTTGTGGCTTATTGGAAACTTAATTTAACGTGAAATTAAACGGATAAATAAAATATACAAGCTGCAATTTAAATTTTGACAAAAAATTTAAATTGAAAGTATTTTATTTTTTTTTGTCGAGAAAGCGTAATATTTTGAAAAAAAAAACAATAATATGCTTTCAGGCTTTTTCTAATCTAAAAAGTTTCATTTTAATCAGGTAACCTCAGAAGTTTGACACTGTCTTTTGTTTTATATCTTATATGGCGAATAGAACGTTTTACAGGAAACCGATTTTAGTGCCGCCATTTTGGAAGAAAAATATAAATATCTGATACATCATTGGAAAGGGAATTTTACAGGGTCCCATTTAATATATTAAGGTTTAGGTCACATCCGTTTAAACCAAAACAATATACCGAGCGGTTAGACGGGGGAATTCAGGCACTGCTTTTCGCCATCTGTATAAAGACAAAACATGTTTATTGAATTAAAGAAGCATTGCAACGACCTGTGCCCTCACCATATTGTATTCAGGCACTATAGATTTATAATAGGTATTGTATGTGATAGTCTGAAAATTCTCTTTTATCGCCATCTGTATAAAGATTTAATTTTTACATACCTGGCTGGTTTATTTAACTGCCCTTTTGAAGTTGTACAGAATCGCACCAGACGTTAGTTATTTTAATCAAAAAGTGTGCATATCCACGCTTTTTGATCAAAATAAACCTGAACATACAAGTGACTAATTAGGTCAATATTAACTTCAAATCATTCATACACAGATAAGCTCGTTAGTGATCTTATAAATCCTTTTTGATTCGATCGTCTTTTAACTAGGTAATTCAAAATTACTTATCCAAATAAAATCAATGCCGTGCTTTAGATCTATTTATATTTCGAATAAACAAACATTTGCTTTAATATATTACACATCATAAATTCATTGCGGCCAAATTTATTATTCCACAAGTTATATTAAACTATGACTTATTTCTTTTTATCATTGTTTCCCAAACCTTATCTATAAGAGGAAATTATCATTAGTATTTACCTTAGCACATGTTATATAAACATATCATCTTTTTTTTACAATCTAAAAACTATTGAAAACTAATCTAATAATGTTTAATAGCATTCATTTAAACTGAATGATCAAGAAAATGTAAAATGTTATTTTTTATACAGGGTTGTTCAAAAGAAACGCACAAAATTCATATTTTCTGTTCGAGTTATTTTTCACTAAAACGCTAGAGCACTTGAAGTGGTTTAAATGGTGGTTGGCTTTTTTTTGTAATATTTTCAGCCCCCTCTCTGCAAGCCTTTAATTTGTAGGCACCCCAACTTTTTTTTTCAAATGGCAACCTAGGTCATGTGGGGGCTCTATGAGAACTTTTTCTAAAACTGAATCCGATACCAGCAACAAATTAGGGGTCTGCTCATTTCTTTACAATAATACGAGTCCACATTCGTTTTTTAATTAAAAAAAGGGGATCCTTAGCTCTCACCTGATTCGGCTAATGTAAGAAATGCTGAAAGTGATCTCCATCTTCTACTTGACATGCACTGAGTCTGTGGTATACTTTCGGCTGGTAAATTAGTAATCTCAATCTTTATTCTGTCTTGTAGGTCCTCAACGTTGTTTGGTCTATTTTTAAACACTCTCTCCTTCAAATACTCCTAAAGAAAGAAATCCAATGGTGTAGAGTCCAGAGACCTTGTTGGCCACTCGCAATGGGACGTCGTGGACCTATGCACCGATTTAGAAAAATTTCGGCCAAGTACCATCTTGTTGAAACTATATTCTTTCATGGTAAATATCTGGATTATCCTCGTTAGAAAACACTACTGCTAATGCAGGTAGTAAATCGTATGAGGGGAAATCTAAGTAACGCTGAGCAGTAAGATTTTTTCAAAGAAATATGGTTTTAAAATTCGGTTATTTATTATGTTAGTCCATACATTGACTTTTCGGGGATATTGTGTATGTCCCTCACGTATCCACTGTGGATTTTGGTCAGAGCAGAGTGGATAATTGTGTCTATTGATCATTCTATTTAAATAAAATGTAGTCTCAATGGAGAACATAATAAACTGCTCAATTTTTGGGAGACTGTATCACGGAAATAAACAAGATTCTGAAATCCCATCATTTGTTCAATCAATAGCATGGAGTGGTCTTTGACACAATTTTTTTCGTGTTATACACAGTATGAAAAATATAATGTAAAAATGAATAATTTTAACTCTCTACACCTCTTGCAATAGTTACTCTAGAACTCTCATAGTAATCACTAGGCATAAAAGCATATTTTGGCAATTTTTGCGTTTAAATGCATATTTTGCAGTTATTACAGGAAAAATGCATGTATTCAAATTTTTTTAAATATATTTTTATTTCCCAAGACAAATTTGATTTATTTCAAATATAATCCATAATAATAAACTAATAAAAAATGTCTAGTTGCTGGCAGGCCAAGGGTTTTACCCATCCTTTCTTAAAATTGTTATAGGTACCCAATAAAACACCTGTGCTTTAAAAACTATGGATTATTTAGAAATAATTTTTCAATTCAGTTTATTTTACACATTGTGGCATGAACATTGTCCAATATGCCGAAAGAAAAGCGTTCATTAAGTGCGGTATTAAATCAATTCGTAAAAGATTTTCCTGATTTAACGACTGACGGTTTTGTGCTGTTTTGTAAATATTGCGATGTTCCTGTCACTGCGAACAAGAAATTTCAAGTGATACAACATATAGGAACTACAAAGCATCAGATCCAAAAATGTAAAAAGTGTGCTCTGCAGAAACAAGTTTTAATTACCACCATTTTCACCAGGACCGGGACCCAAACGATCAAAGTTCAATGACGATTTGTGCAAGGCGTTTATTAGTGCGGATATTCCACTGAATAAATTAAATAATCCTGCCCTGAAGTCATTTTTAGAGCAGTACACAAATCTATCAATTCCACATGAATCCACGTTAAGGAAAAACTATGTTCCATATTTGTGTGTCACTAGATGAAACAACTGATGTGGAACAGAGATGTGTTGCTTTTGGTGTGTTGGGTGTAGAAGCAGAAAGGGATAAGTCATATTTACTTAAAATTAAGACCTTAGACAAAGTAAATCATTCAACTGTTGCTGGATTTTTCGACGATTCTCTCACTCTTTTATGGCCCGGTGGTATTAAAAATGATAGAGTGTTAGTGGCAATTACAGATGCTGCTCTATACATGTGTAAAGCAATAAGTGGTCTACAAATATTGTACCCTAAAATGATACATGTCACATGTCTTGCCCATGGACTTCATCGAGTTGCAGAACAAGTTCGTAGTTTTTATCCACGAGTGAACGATCTGATTTCCTCGGTGAAGAAAGTATTCCTAAAAGCTCCTTTCGGGTAGAAAAATGAAGGGAAACTGCAGGAAACAACCCCCTGCCACTATCACCAATTGTAACTAGATGGAGAACATTTCGAGGCAATAAAAAACAGTCAACCAATTTAATGCAGAATACTCACATTGTATACAAGAAGCACAAAACGTTTTGCGCAAAGAAGATGTACGTGAGGATTTAATTTACATTAAAAACAATTTTTCTTGCTTGTCTGATACTATAAAAAAATTGGAGATGAAAGGACTTTCTTTTTCAAAAAGCGTAGAAATAATAGAAAAAGTGAGTGAAACTATAACTAACACTAAAAATAAAGTAATTTCTCAAAAATTGGCTACGGTTTCACAAAGAAATATTGGTTACAGAAATTTGAAAAATATTAGTGCAGTTTTGGATAATAAAGAGACATTGAATCCGGATAATGAACAATTTTTAATAAACAGTGATTTGAATTTATTTGAATATGTTCCAATTGTATCTTGTGATGTTGAACGAATATTTTCTGAGTATAAAGTGCTATTGTTAGATAATAGAAGAAAATTTGAATTTGATAACTTGTTACATCATATAGTTATAAAATGTAACCGCAACTTGTTGAATAGCATAAACAATAAATTATAAACGGGTTTATTCTTTAGTTAGTTTGTTTAGTCAGCTTATATTAAAATTTTATTTAAAACAATACTTTTATTATATAGTTGTATCAATGTAATAATTACTGGTAAAAATACTGTCTTAAGGATACCTTGAAGTGTAAATAATATAATATTTTAATTACTATACTTTTGCTTTATTTCTGTTTTTTTGATCCGATAATAAATGCATTTTTAAGTGCATATGTTCCCTTGTTTCGGAGCATATTTGCATGCGTATTTTTAGATTTTTAAATGCATAATTATCCTAAGCCAATCACATTTAGAAGTTTTGTTGGATATCTCGGGCTGTATTTGACGGTTTTTTATTTTTTAGCTTAGAAAAAAAGTATTTTCAAAAAGTCTGTACTTTTTAAATTAAAAAATTTAAAATTTATAGGGGTTCTTTATTTATTGTGGAACTTAGGGGACTTTATTATCCTAGTTTCTCTATACCTAGAAGTATAGTTTTGCATATTTTTGCTCGGAAAAAAAGGTTACAGTGTATTTTCAAAAAGTCTGTATTTTTTAAATTAAAGCAGTACAAATTTCTATAAGTTCTTAAATTTAATATAAAACTTTTGATACTTTATTATCCCAACTTTTCTATACACGGAAATATAGCGGTTTTGCACTTATTTGTTTAAAAAAAAGGTACAGAGTATACTTAAATAGTCTGTATTTTTGTATATGATTCTATGTGGTCTTTATATTAATGTGGAACTTTCGTGACTTTATTATCCCAGTTCCTCTATACACAAAAGTATGGTGATTTCGTTGTTTTTGGTTTAGGCAAACAGTTAACTACAGGGTGATTCACTATAAGTGCCTACCCCATTTTGCATTACACAAGGCTTTACATTTTAGAAAAAAAATTAAATGGAAAAATTGTAAAAAAGACTGAGAGACAAAAGTTCCTTTTTTTTTAAACAGAACTCCCCATATTTGACTTGATATTTTGATTCTATTGGAAAAAATATCAATTTTAATACCACATCATATGCTCAACTTTTTGATTTTGAATTATGAATTATCAATCATTTAAAAATAATTATTGAATTTGGCATATGGCGTGTGGTATCAAAATTCTTAGTTTCTTCAGTAGAATCCAAATATCAAATCAAATATGGCGTGTCCTATTTTTAAAAAAATGCAGCCTTCTGTCAGCCTTTTTGAGATACTCTGTATACAGAAAAATATTTGCGCTAAAAACTACTTATTAAATTCTACAACTTTTTGTTCTAAAATGTAAAGCCTTGTGTAAACCAAAATTTAAATGGGGTTGACATTTATAGTGGATCACAAGCACTTAACTTTTTTTCCTAAACCAAAAAATACGAAACCACCATACTTTTGTGTACAGAGGATCTGGGATAATAAAGTCCCGAAAGTTCCACATTAATTTAAAGAGCACATAGAAATTGGTAATTTTTGCAGTTTCAAAAATACAGACTTTTCGAGAATACTTTGTACTTTGTTTTTCTAAACAAAAAGGTGGAAAACTGCTGTTATTCTGTGTGCAGAAAAGCTGGAATAATAAAGTCCCGAAGATTTTATATTAAATGTAAGAACTCATAAAAATTTGTAATTTTGTATTATAAAAAATACAGGCCTTTTTGTAAATATCTTGTAACTTTTTTTTCTAAACAAAAAGATGCAAAACCTCTATACTTCTGGGTATAGAGAAACTAGGATAATAAAGTCTCGGAAAGTTCACGATAAATTAAAGAAGATCCCCCGAAATTTTAAATTTTTTAATTTAAAAAATACAGACTTTGAAAATACCCTGTAACAAAAAAATAAAAAACCGCCAAATACGTCCCGAGATATGGAACAAACCTTCTAAATGTGAATACTATGAAAGTTCTAGGATAACTATTGCAAGAGGTGCAGAGAGTTAAAATTTTTCATTTTTTCATTATATTTTTTCACACCCTGTATAAAACAAAAAAAACTTTTATCCAAGACCGCTCCAGGCTATTGATTAAACAAATAATAGCCTTTTAGAATCGTTTTAATTTTAAAAAATCGGCTAAGGCGTTTCCGAGATACAGTTTTCTAAAAATTTTATCATTTCTTCACAGAATTGTAATCTTCTATCATAGTCATCTTCAAGAAGTTCCTGTGCAACATGCATTTTTAATGGAGATTACTTCTGTCTCTTTAATAATCGTTGAGGTATTAGTTGAAGAATGTGGAGTTTCTTGTACTGATAATAGTATATCAAGTTTTTTGTCTTCAGTTAAAAAAACCCCTAACTGTCTCATGCTCTCCAAATTTGTGAAATATCCTACTCACACTTGACCGCGTAATTGTATTCTCGGGACACTTGTCATTGCACAACATACAAACATCATCCTGGCTCCGTATTTTGTTTCCAGAACCTAACAATATCAGAATTTTAATACGCTGCCTTCCTGAGAATACCATAATTTAAAAATGTCACAAAGTTCGAAAATATTAACACTTACTTACACTTCAGTGATCAAAGTGAAAGATTAACTGAATTTATTATTCATGTATTAAACGTGGAAAAAACTGACCTAGAATTTCAAGAATACAACTATCATTAAATGATTCCTCTCAAGATAATTCCATGAAATTTTCCAAAGTCACTGGATAGGTTGATGGAGTCTCATAATTGATGGTAAATCTTCTTTGATAGTTAATTTTAATTAAAAACTTATGTGGACTCGTTTTTACTGTAACAAAATGAGCAGACCCCTAATTTGTTGCTAGCATCGGATTCAGGTTTAGAAGACCTTCTCATAGAGCCCTCAATGACATAGGTTGCCATTTGTAAAAAAAATGGGGTGTCTAGAAATTAAGGGATTACAGGGAAGGGGCTGAATATATTACAAAAAGGGCAACAACCATTTAAACCACTTCCCGTGTTCCAGCGTTTTTGCGAAAACTGACTTATAGAGAAGGTATTAATTTTTTGCGTTTCTTTTGATCAACCCTGTATTTTAACATCCAGATACGAGGTTCCCTATAAAAAGCTTTTCATATACAAAACTTATCTCGTATTATATTTTACATAAAATATAAAACACATAAAATAACTTGGTAAAACTGAAAAACAATTGTAAAATAATATATTTTTTAGTTAAAAAAATTGTCGAATTTATAATAATATACATATGTAGATCTTAATGACTAATAATCCTGAATGAGTGCTATCCCCCTTTAACACCGTTCTCGATTCTTTAACCCTTTTCACCGTTTTCGCCAGCGAAGGCTGCAATACCAAAATAATTCTCCAATTGGATCGATTCGGCCGATACTTGCTGGCATCCATAACCAAGATATATGGAACTAAGTAAGAAAAACACATTTTACTTAAAACTTCCACTATATTAAAGAAAATAAAGTCATGACATGTTTTGCCAACACTGTGGCTTCATCGGATGATACAAATAGAATATTTGTTTTCTTTATTTTAAGTAAAAACTGTTTTTTTACTTAATGCCATATATTTACTATCATAAAATTGAATAAGTATATCTAGTTGTTGAGTTTATGGTCTTCGTGGCTTTATGATCAGATAATTTACTTAGAAAACTAGAGGTCCTGGGTTCAAATCCTACCAAAGACAAGTAAACTTTTGCAATTTTAGTAAATTTGTTTGAAAGTAAGATTCAATAATTTTGGGAAATTTATAATAATTTAAAATACAGACAATCAAAAATCAACAATTTAAAAACTAGTTCGGCCTGATATTATTATTCAGAGATTTGCTTTGGATGTCTGCTGAAATCGCTATATGTCGCAGATGCATTCGGATGATAAATACATATATCTCAATGACTCATAATTATGAATGAGTTCCTTTTCCATTAAAGACTCTCCCCCATATGTGACCACCGAAGGCTGCAATTCTGCAATAATTCGATGACATAAAATTGAATAAGTTATGCTGTCTAGTTGATTTTTGACTCCATGGTCTTCGTGGTTTAGCGGTCAAAAAAATTATTCCACACAAGTTATATCAAACTATGACTTAGTTTTATTATTGTTTCCCAAACCTTATCTTTTTAGCATAGTTTATATAAACATATCACTTTTTACAATTTAACCATTAAAAGCTAATCTTAGGTTAATAATGTTTAAACATTTAAACTGAATGATCAAGAATAATCAATAGGGTTTATTTTAACATTTAAATACAGAGCTTATTATAAAAGACCCTTTCAATACAAAACTTCTCTCGTCTAATACTTTAAATATGTTGAAACAACAAAATTGCATCACAATACTTAAAAATAATTGCAGAATATTATTTTTTTAATTAAATGTGTCGAATTTTGATTTATACAAAAAATATCCATGTATATTTTCAATAAGTAATAACAAATAAATCTTAAAGAGCCCTTTATATAAAAAGCTTATCTCGTATTATATTTTACATTGTTAAAACAAACAAAATTGCATCCTAAAAGTGAAAGTCAATTACAAAATAATATATATTTTTAATTAAAAAAACTTTTCGAACTTGTAACATTATACATAGATCGTAATGACTAATAACTATAAATGAGTTCCTTTTCCATTGAAGACTCTCCTCCATATGTGGCCACCGAAGGCTGCAATTCCGCAATAATTTGCTGACATAAAATTGAATAAGTTATGCTTTAGAAATTCAGTTGGCTATCGTATTTTAACTTGTATATAAATGTGCTTTTTTTTAATTCTGTATCTATTCGTGTCCTGTGATGTTTATTGTACTAAAAATGAACGTTTTTGTGACATAAAACTCACACTAACTGTAAGTATTGTTTTCGATATAAATGCAATTATTTATTTAAAAAAAATGACTGATTTTTTTTATAAACCTTTTAACTTAATAATTATCTAAACCGACACTGAAGGCCGAAAACTTATATTATTATGTACTCTGTTTTTATACATGATTTGTTTTTAACGATATTAAAAAAAAATCAAAATTCAAATGTTCTCTTGGTTTTAGAGCCCTGAGGAAGATTATATATTAGTCGAAACGTCGGCTTATTAAAAAAAAGTAATTTATAAAACTTAGATCCAACCCATTATTCTATACATTAAAAAAAGAATATTCCCAAAGTTTGGAATGAAAATTTTTATCCGATAACTAATTATAAATATTTGAAGTTCTGATATCAGTCCGTATTTTATATACCATACTCGTGATTGTCGTGGAAATCGTACTTTTTACATTTAAGTCGTAATATTTGAATATGGCGCCATTTTAAACTATTTACACATGTAACATGTTACATTGAGCAATATATGCGTTCACCATTCTGACAGGAAAAAAAGTATGTATATTACCATTATATTAGACATGTTATTATACAATGATGTTGCATAATATGCAGCGGAGCCATTAGTACCTATTTGTTAAACTTGGCCTTTATAATAAAACTTGTATAAAAAGAACTAAAAATGATGAAATAAAAATTTTTATAAAAAAATAAAACCGACTTCAAAAAAATGCATTAAAAAGTGAAAAACAATATTTTGATCTGTGAAATTTTACTCTGCGAAGTTGGCGCCAAACTGATAGTCAGTAAGACATTATACTCGTGGTATTAGAGATCAAAACATAAATATATTTTTGTTATTAGCTAAATAAGAATACTGAGTAAAATTTTCCAAATTAAATATTATTTTTCACTTTTTATTGCATTCAGATTTTTTACAGATATTTTAACGATCAATCTATGTATAAAATATCAAGCAACTTCGTAAGGTTCAAACTCCATATCACATTTTCGTTTGCTCGGAATTACCTTCTCATGGTAATCGTAATTTTTTATCTTTGCATTCGTTTTGTTATTGAACTGAATGGTAGCGTGTTTTGGTTCGTTTTTGAGCTCGCTCCATTGTACGAATTTATTATCTGTCGTTTTTTTCTCTTCTCCTATAATCCGTGGTTGGTTCACCAGTTTATTGCTCAGCTTTATGTTCTCATTTATCGCATTTTTGTCAGGGAATTCGGGTGTGCCTTTTATCACTTTTGTTTTGTTCATCTCTTCATCATGCTTCACTTCTTTTATACAATTATTATTTGTTTCTATACTGATTTTGCTGTTATTATTTTTCCTATTACTATTTTTCTTTCTTGGGTTCTTACTGGCAGCTCCCACCAACTCGAGCCGACTGCTGCAGCTGTTCGACTTTACCAATTTAAACTTGATACCCTGATATTCGTTATTAACCTCGTTCAGGGTTTTGTCTATGCTCCTTCTCCTGCAACCGCTGCACTCCATGCATCGCATTTCGTTGTTTTTTATCTCCTCCATAATGACCTTGGTCAAAATCGGTTGTCCGTGGTGTTGGTTGACCACTCTGCCTCCGTAATAAGTCACTGTCGTACCATACTCACGAATCTTTTCTAGTATATCTTCGCTAACATATTCTGTACAGCAGTCGTTGTTGTCCAGAGAATCATACATGTTTTCCTGCTCGTCTGCTTCTGCATCGGACAAAGTCGAATGCGAACTGGACGTGCTACATTTGTCCTTGTCGGGATCAACACTGCCTTCTCGATAGTGTTCCTTTTCAAGACCCATCTCTTCGCTACTTTGCGATTTTATCACCCCCTGTTCAAAAAATTGCCTCGCCTGTCTAACTACTTCCGGATTAGGCAGCTCATTGTCATTAACTTCTTTATTGACCCTGATAGGATGGTAAAAGAAATGCTTCCTTATTCCTTGTTTCACGTCATCAAACTCGCCCTCTTCATTGAGCTTGGGAACGGTATTATTAAGACTGTCGTTCGTTTTTAGGCTTTTTAATTGAGCTTTAGATTTCTGATGGGGAATTTTCGAGCGGATCGGTTCAATAATCACTATATTGTTATCTATCAGCAACTCTTGGAAACTGTAGTCTTGCAAATATTGCATAAGCCCGTCAAACTGGGCTTCTGTTTCGCAATTGGCCAGAATTTTTTTGTTAAACAGTTCCGGTTTAATTACCTTGTACCTAACGTGATCAAATTCTGGAATGCTGATGCTGTTAGATTTCGCCAAAGATTTCTTTACTTTGGTGTTCTCAGGCGTCGAACATCTTTCGTTAATTTCACTGGAATTTTTGCCATTTTGGGTTATCAGTTCCACAGAACTCGAACATAGGCTTTCGTAGCAGCTCGATTGCCTGCTAGGAGGATGCTTTTCGAAATAGTTGCAAGTCTCTTTGATCGTGGGAGATATTTTGTCTGTCTTCTCGGGTGTAGGTTTCGGTTCGAACAGTTGTTTTGCCAGTTGAACTTTATTTGGAGGTTTATCTTCTGTCGTATGAACAGCCGGTTCAAATTTCTTCTTTACGCTGTTAACTTTGGTTTGGATTTCAGTTATTTTGCACGCTTCCGGTTCCTTTTCTTCGTCGCCCTTTTCTTGGTTGTTCTTGTCATCCCCAACCATTTTCGTCCAGTAGTTTCTCATGTTGTCGACCTTTTCTTGAATCTCAGGATCCATTTCTTCTATGGTAGGCTTTACTTCCAAACTCAACTCCTTGGGGTTATTATTGTTAAAGTCAACGCAAAACCCGTTACTTTGAAGCGTACTATTTACACTTTTAACAGCTTGTCTGAACTCTTTATCCCTATCCCTGTCCTTGCTCTTATTTTGTTTTTTGTTCTTCTTGGGAACCTTAGCTATTTTTACTTGAAAATCCACGGGGATGGTGCTCTTGGCCGTTATATCAAAGTGCTTTCCGATATTTACTATAAATCTGTTTTCGGTTATGTGCTCCGGAGCTTTGCTCAGTTTGTCACACTTTCTTAACTTCCTGTCGATTTTTTCGCACTTGTACAAGTTTTTACTGGCAGTAATATCGGGCAGAGAATAAAACTGATTTGATACCAAATTGGATTTGGACTGCCTCCTAGTCAGATTAGAAAATTTCTTGGCGATGAAACTTTGCAACGGTTTTTTCGATCCCTTTTGTGTCTCCAGAAATTCCTTTAAGTAATTGTGACTGTGACTTTTAGTCTCGTCTTCGTTGTATTCAATTATGTCAAAGTTTTCTGCGTCTACCTTTACTATAGTTTTGAAATCGTCTGACTTCTCTAAGTGTTGCGGGATAGTGTCTGGGGAACAAACTTCTATTAAAGTTTTTATTTTCTCATCGGCGTGTTTGTTTATTGCCTTAGCGGAAGTTATTTTGACATCCGATGTAATCTCAGTGTCGCTATTCTGCTTCTTAATTGGGTTTTCTCGTTCGGGTTTAAATGGCTTTTTGCTGCAAGTCAGAGGCACGTCTACTTTTGTTTTCAGTTTGTCAATAATCTCGTTCACCGAATAGATCGATTCCTGTTGCGTCTCGTATTTTAGCGACTCCGTGTCACTTTCGTCTTTTCTTATGTTTTCGTTGTTTAGTTTGATTTCGTCACAGTTAGTATTGGTTTCGAATTCTAGACTTGAATGTTGGTCAGTTGCGGTTTCGCAGGCCTTTTCGGGAATTTCCGCGGGTTTTTCCTTATCGTTGGTTTTATCGGTGTTAAATTGGGGAAGTTTTTCGTAGTCGAAATTGCGGTAAGGCGTCGGGCCTCGTATGGTCCTCGGCTTGGCGTATAGTCCTTCGCTTTTCTTAGACAAAACGATGTTTTCGTCATATGATATACTTTCCGGTTGTTCGGTTGTGCTCCAGGGTATGTTATCCAAGGAAATGTATTTGCTCTTCTCTTGGGAGAATGTGGACTGATTGTCTGTTATGGAAATATTGTCGGTTAATTCTGAATCTGGATAATAATTTGGTAAGCTTAAGCCAGCCAAGTCTTCTAATGATTTCCTGAAAAAAAAAAGATATTATGACTAGGTTGTATTGAACTAAATATTTTAAATTTAAATGACGTATGCTGCTGATTGGATTTGTATTTATTGTAGTATAGAGTGTGGCAAATAAAGCCTGGAAACCTCAACTTATATCGGAAAGAAACAGTATTAAAAAGAAATCAAAAAGCATGTCGACTTTTTAAATTTCCAATATTTTAGTAACACTCATTTGTTTCTATGCTGACATTGTCAAAGTGATGACGTATGTCTACATTTTCTCAAACGGCAACATGGATTATGGAGACAGTTAGCCTGGTGTTCAAGAACAAAAATGCATTGTTGAACCCCAATCTAGCTTATCTTACCAGACAAACAAGTGAGCTACCACTTCCAAATCCAACTTCTGCACTCACAAAGAAATCTCTGATTTATGAAAGTAGAAAAATATTTAATCATCTACCAGTTCACATTAGGTCTCCACCTAAAATTGTATGTCTTTCGTAGGGAATTAAAAAATAGACTGTTAAATAAGGCCTATTTTGATCATCTGACTATTTTGGAGACAGTTTTGAATAAGTTACTAGATGTATATGTATATAAATATATGTGATTAATCTTTTTATAATTGTACTGAGTGGTAATTTTAGTTCGTCGACATAATTATAGTGCATAATTCTGACTTTGTTCTGGATTAATTTGCACTTATATTTTAATTTAGGTTGATTTATCTTTTTGTGGTTGTCCAGGTGTAGAGCCATATTTTGATAATTCTTATATATTTTTACATTTGTTTTGTTGCTTTGTCAATAGGATTTTTTGTATCTTTGGATATTAAAGCTTTTTTTTGACTTTGATTTAGATGTGGAACTTCTTTTGAAAGGTATACTCACCCTGAATACGTACACGAAATCTTTTCCTTCGAACGTATAAAATAACGTAAAAAAACTATCTTAGGTAACAAGTAATCTTCATTAACAAATTATAAAACAGTAAAACTCTATGTATGAATTCCTGTTGACCTTATTCGTTCCTTTAACGCAGGTATAGACTACCTTTGCTTAGCTGAAATAAATAGGTAGTAGTAAATAAAAAGCGATAAAAATTCACACATTTAAAAAAATAAATTAACAAAAACAGATAGAAAAGTCAAAAGAAAATTAATGAGACTTGAGTTTGAAGCTGAGAAACAAGATGATCAATATTAGGGTCAATATCACTTGCACATGTTTTCTAAATTAACATCTGTAAGCCGAGTACGATGCTTATTTTTATTAATTTTCATAAGTAAAAAAAGCTGCTCACATTTATACGTGCTACCGAATGTACAAATTATTTTTCAGGCGAAAACTCTCAGCTTTTCTTCGGAAAGGTATGTTCTGTTAAATTCGCTTAATTCCACATCATCAAATTTAGACTTCAAATATGAGTTTTCTTGAAGTTCGATCAAATCCATCTTCCACATTACACTTAAAAGGATTTGCACAAATATTGAAAGTGCTATCCATATTCTTAAAATCGGAAAACCGATCATTGAATTGCTCTGACAGTAGTTTCAGTTCTTCATCAAAGCGACCGTATTAAATGTTTTCATGACTGGATAACGTTAAAAAATAAAAACAGTTTTTACTTCTCATTTGTGTTTCCCATAAGCGAATTTTGTTTTGAAAAGCTTTAAGATGACCGTACAAATGATTTACCAATTGCCCTTGTTTTTGAAGCTTCAAGTTCAGGTGGTTTAAGTGTCCTGTGTGATGTCTATCAAGAATGCCAAGTCACAAAGCCATGCTGGTCACACATTTGTGGCAATGTTTTCTCTTTCATTTCTATAAAATCAGCTATTTCTTTTCTGAGGTCATAAAATCTTTTTAGTATTTTACTTTTGCTTAGCCACCTTACACACTTACGATGGTTAAGACTTACTACCACATCCATAACGTTCTTCAGTCGAATGGACTTAGAGCACACGTTTTGTTGGTGACTCATGCAATGCAGATTTATTTGCAATAAAACCTTTTCGTGAACAGATAAATCGGTACTCTTATCCAAAGCAATCGAAAATGCTTGAAAATCAGCCAATCTATCAGTCAATGTTTTTTTGATATTATTAGCAAAAAAGTTCTGCAACATCTACTAAGCACTGTTTAACAAATTCTCTCATAGAAAATGACTGTCTAGATTTGATCTTTGTGAATGGAACATTTGTTGCTGTTTTCCTAAATCGATAATGAGTTTTTTTAATTTTATCCTTTCTCAACTAACCCGTAAGTAAATTATATTGAGCGAAATGCTTGCTGGAGTAATGCCGCTTCATGCTGTAATCTTTTAAAACAGAAATTATTTTATTGCACAACAAACACATAGGTTTACCACTGTGCATGATAAAAAAGTATTCATCAGTCCATTTGTTTTGACGATATTCTGTTAAACATCTTGATATATTTTTTTCTTCTGAGCTGAATTTACTTGAATATTTCCCGCGTCTTTTTTTATCAGTTGTTAAGAAGTAATGAGTTGACACGCGCGCTTAGCGCAATAAGCAACTAGAATACTCTCGAATCCTCTTTCTCACGACTATTTCTGACTCGATTTGTGGCGTTTCTACTGCGTAAGTATTTATCGATTTTAGTCTTTATGGGGAATACAGTTTTAGGTTCGTTGACAGTAATTACAAATAAACTATGTGTGCTGAATCTTTAATTTTTTTGCGCGTTATTCCAAATTTATTTAAAGCTTCAATCGTAGGGGGTCTGTTAAAGTAGTTTTAAGTAGGAAAAAATCCAAGGGGGTCAAGTTAGGTGATCTTGGAGGCCATTCATTTTGACCACGTTTTCCAATCCACCTGTTTCATTTCTCTTGTTGTTCAGGGGATTAAGTCCATTTGCAAAAAAATCCAGATAAATCGCCACAATCAGATTAGTGTCAAAAGAATAAGGATCGTTCGTTGACTTTTTCAGTATGTTAAGTATGGGCAATTTGAGTTCAGCGGGGATTTTCTGTAGGCCAATATCTGCAATTTTGACAGTTCACAGTGCCATTCAAGGAAAATGTTGCTTCATTCAAAAACAAAATATTGGGACTAAAAAGCAGGTCCATCAAGTTGTAACTTTCCTTCATGCTTTCACAAAATTGGATTCTAGGATCGTAGACGTCTTCATTGAGGTCGTGAATTAGTTGTAAGGATGATATTTTTCCCTGTGCTGAATATTTTCAATAGAAATGCGGTTAATATTTGAATTTAATACTACTTGCCGAGTCGAAAAATTGAGATCCTTGTTATATGCTAGCAAAATGTCGAGTTTTAGATCATCGTCGTTTTTTGGCCTGCCTGCTCTAGGTAAATCTGTTACACATCCATGTTCTCGGATTTTTGTTTAATCATTGCTCACTGTTAATTTGAAAATTGATTAGCGTTCTGGGTTGAAAAGTTCGCATACTTTATCGCGATGTCGTATGCGATCTTCCTAGCCATACATTGTAAGTATTTCAATTCTTTGCTTGTGTAACAACATTTTGGGAGTAAAAAAAATTAAATACTTCAAAACTGACATCACTGTCAATTGTGTCAGTAACCATGTAAATAGAACTCATTGTTTATTGCAGATACTTCTTAATACTGTTTATTCCTAACAATAGGAATTTTAGACATATTGCAATATTTCCAAGTAGTCGAAAGTTTGTTGACTTTAATTGCTTTAAATGCTTAGGAAGTTTCGAAGTGTAAATTTGGTAATTGCCAGCATGAGTTAATTGAGCTCTCTTAGCTACGTTTCCAATTAAAGATATCGGAAGCTTTAAATTAAGTTATTTTAAAGTAAAATTTCATAATTCTGGGATTAAAATAAAGTCGTTTTAAGCAAAAATATATAAGTATTTATCAATTTGGGAGTATCATTGGTAATCTGTTAACTTCAGGCAGTTTTTTATATTATTGACATTATTTGTTATAGGTGGGGAGCTGATCGCAGAAATGAGCAGGAGTAGAGTATACGTAATTAAAAAAAAAGAATAAGACAGTTCATTAACAGCTCTAGTAGAAACGCTTAGTATGCCAAATAGGACAGCGTTTGTGTATTGTTAATAGCGTTTTTTTATCGAAAAGATAATTCATGATCCAAGTATATGATATTCGTTTGAATTTAAAAAAGATTGTAGTTTATTATAAGTTCATTTAATAGAAAAATCAAGTTTGTTACCACTTTTTAACTTAACGGACTTAACAATTTTATACGTTTGAAGAAAAGAAAGAACATAAAGACATGACAAAATCATATCAACCTGCAGTCTGACGTATTTATGACTATTTCCTCATAGGAAAACTAAAAAATCTGCAAAATTATAAACTAGAAAGATAGAAAACAAAATATTCATTTTAATACATTTCTAAATTTTAAGTGCTGCCCACTTTAACGAGGTCGATACTGTCATGTACTTTTAGATCGAAATTATGTTTCAAAGAACAAAAATGTGGTAACAAGGGGAGCTAAATCTGGACTATTCGGCGCTACTTACTTGTCCCAGTAACGATAATAAATACATACCTGTAGCGACTGTTATCCGAAATTTTCGTCTCGATATCTGTATTAAGTTCTTCTTTATTTTCCGTCAGAGGGCTATTATTTCGGCTACTGTAGGAAGGTGGAAGATCGTAAATGTTTCCCTCAAGGGGGAAACTTTTGTAGCTGCTGCTTCTGGGCAGAGGACTGTAATCGGGAGGAATTTCCTCGGGAATTCTTTTTGTTTGAGGAATACTGTCCACCCGAAAGGATTGGTACCTGCAACAAGTGATGTTTAGCTCCGCTCTTTTAATAATTGATATATGTGATGTACTTAAATGCAAGTGAAATGTTGAAAGTGGTACTATGACTGACATAACCCAATGGCGGAATGGCGCTAGTTTGTTTTTTCGTCGAGATATATTGCAACAAGTTTTTTAATATTCTGCGCTCATAGACATAGACATACATAAAAAAAAGTTAGGGATAATGAAAAAAAGGTCGTTTTTGCAAACAAGATATATTATTTATAGTTGGAATAATTAAAAAATTGCCTTTATAGCCCAAAATTATATTATTTCAGAAATGATTTCATGATAATAATACAAAATAAAATTGACTACTGAATAAGATACAGGACGAAATCAAGGCATATGTTTTATAGTGAATTTTTGAAACACCCTGTAGCATAAACTGCCTGCAATTTTTCAACTGTATATCGGTAACTTTGGAGCATGATTATTTAAAAATATTTTGATTTTTGGATGATAAACTTTCCTTTTAAAGAAAATACAGCAGTATTAGTATGGTGATGTTTGACCCGTCTTTCTCTTACCCACCCATAAAAATGTGAATATTAAAAATTCCATTCGAAATACGATTACTGATTTTTTTTAAAATGATAAAAACATCATTTAGTACAGATTATTGTTCAAATGGAAAGAAGTTATTGATGTTGAAGTTAAGTTAGAAAATCATCTCTTTTACAAATTTTACATATTTATTCTTGGTAGGTAGTAATAAAGAAAATTTATAAATTTATTCAAGAAAACTAAAAAAAATAGGACTAACTTATGGAAACAAGAAAAACAAAAAACTAATATTTTATATGGAGACCGTTGTTTTCTATCACTGCTTGAATACGTCTAGGCATACTCCTTATGCAATTGTCAATAGCGTCTTGCAGTAGCTGATCTCATACAGGGTGACAATTTAAAAATTTGAAATGGCCATATCTTAGGAAGGAAAAACCTAATCAAAAAACGCTCAAAACACTTTCTATAAAATGAAGAGGGAACAAATAAAAGCGTATCATTCGACCCTTATCTGTATCCCCTTGGGCAGGGTGAGATACACCCCTAAAATCTTAAATAGAAAGGGGGGTCGAGTGACACATCATCTTAAAGCTCTTGAAAAATGCTTTCCAGTGGTACCATAGAAAGCTGTTTTCGTGAAATTCTTCTGTGTTTATTAAAGGAAACAATAAATTAAAACACAGTTTTGAACATTTTTATTTTTATTTAAGTAAATGTTCAAAATGATTGGTACCGATATCCTGCCTGGCATGTCTCTTAAGAATTCTGAACATTTTAAGCCTGGTATTTTATTTGTTTATGAATATTCGCATTTTATTATCACAATAATTACTTTAAAAGTAACTTGTACTATTAGTATTGATATTTCAACAGTTGACTGGAAATGACGAGAACCCACACGTATTTAGAGAAGGGCATACCCAGTACCCCCAGAAAATTAATGTTTGGGCTGGCATATTGGGAGACGTAATTATCGGCCCAATATTTATAGAAGGGGATTTAAATGGCGACATGTATGCTGAAATGCTACAGAGGTCTATTGAACCACTAATAGTGCGGGAATTAGAATTAGAATAGAATTAGTGTATTATGCATTGGACCATTTGTTAAACACGATTTTTTCCATAAAAGTCGTATAGATAAAGCTAAAAAAAAAAGGAAATAAATTTTTTTGTAAAAAAATGAAACCGACTTCAACGTGAAAAATAATCTTCAACTTTTTGCCTCGTGAAGTCGGTACTAATTTTATCCTTAATTATTTAATCACCAAAATATACTTACTGTTTTTATTAGTCGGTTTAATTTAAAAAAAAAAAATATTCTACTAAAATATTGTAAAGAAGTTAATCTTGAAATTACTCATTATTCCGTAAAGAGAGAGTGTTGAAATTCATGGTTTCAACCATAAAACTGAGCTTTTATCTCTGTCGAGATTGAAGCCCTTTAAGCACTGTACTGTGCTGATGCCTGAATACCGAGTATGTAATGCCCACCATTTCCTTTTATGACCATTTTTATTTAGAGGCTTTTAACAGTAACTCGTTTGTACATCGATTATTAATCTGTCTGTGTTTTTAGCCAACCAACGGTGTCTTTCAGAATCTATGTTCAGGTCTATTGACCGGTAATTTTTTTAATAACCATTTTGTTCTTTTCGTCTGACTTTCTTTAATACTAAAAATATGTAGAGAAAAGTGAATACATTTCCTTTAGGCATAATATTTAAAGACCTGAAAACGTCTGTATACAACACGCTGGGAGAACCTATAAAAAAACTTAGAGATATGTATTTTCAAAAATATTGATTTGAATAGCTATTTTATTGAATTTGAAATAATCTTCTGTTATCTAAAAATATCCATGTCGTTTTATTTGAGCGTTTAACTCATATTAAGGAAAAAAGTGAAAATAATGTTATCCAATATGCTTCTAGCTATATTTCAACTGCAGGATATTTCTCGTTGGAATTTAATGGTCAACGAAATGAGATCCAATATTTTCTGTTTGTGACTAACCACGTAAGAATTAAATGGAATTGCAGCCATAAAACTTGATTTTTGTAACACATCGGTCTGTAATGTAAATACGAGAAAATCGGTGTTTACAATTTGGTTTTTATTACTGAGCTAACAGAAATAATACAGAGTTTTTGTTTAAAAAAAAATATACGAATTGTGTTTTCTAATCCAACAAAAAGCTGTATATCAATGTAACAAAAATCCAGGCCCGGATTAAAAACAACACCCTGTAGGGTGTTTCCTAACCCTCTCTGACAAAATAAAAGAGGCGAATCCTCAGTCAATTTTAAGACGAAAATTAGGTAATTTTTTTTTATTTTTTTTAATTTTTATTTTAAATTTCCTTTACCCAATTTTGTTGAAAATTAGTAATCTTACTTGTAGTGACGAGAGGCTTATTTATTAGGTCCAGTGGCGTCCCGAGGGACACCTTAACTAATATTATTGAGAAAAAAATATACGCCACTGACTTTTTGTGTAATTTTTATATTTTTTAAGCAATTTATTTATTTTTTTATTGCTTGATTTGTTTTCGTATCTCACTTTGTTTTCGAGAAAAAAAATAATTACCATGGACCACACAAAAATCATAAAAAAACACGAAAAAAAAATTTTTTAATCGCTTGCAACAGTGAATGGCTATACTTCTAAATACAGGGTGTTTAATTATTTTTTTCATTTTATTAATTAACGCCAAACGATATTATAATGATATTTTGTTAAAAATAATAAGGGGTTAGAGCACTTTACTTTGGGTCAATTTGAAGTTTTACAATTAGTTCATTGGCGGAGATCTGGATAAAGAGTACCTTAATTTCGCAAAAATCGGTAATACGCACCAGTCGCATATGATGTAAAAATTAATTTAAAGGAAATTATGTTTTCGAGTGAAAAGTAATTTAGATGTTAATGTTACATGAATTTCCTAATTAGTACAGCAATAATAATAATTTTAATAAATGATTTAAAAACTTTGAATGATGAACTCACATGAACAAAATTAAAGAAACTGCTGAAAATGTCCTCCCTGAGCTAGTAAACACCCATGTACATGACTTGCTTAGTTGTCTTTTACGTGTTGGAAAATTTTGAGACTGGCGCGAATCGTACTAAATTCATTAATAAACAAGTTGTTTAAGGTGACCCTAGAAATAAAAATCCAATAGATTCAGGTCCGGCGAACGGAGTGGCCATAGCTGAGGTCCGCTACAATTCACTGAGCAGGATATTGTTGATTTAAATAGTTTCTAACACGTACTGCAAAGTGAGGGGGTAGCGACGTCATACCACAGCTTCCATCAATTCTGGCAATTCATCTCTAAGGAAGTTGTAATAGACATTACCAGTAAGTCGGTTTGGAAAAAAATACAGTTCATCTAAGATATCTTCAATAATCCCTGCTAAAATATTAAAGGAAAATATATACTGGTGATGTTCTTCGATGATAGCATAATAAAAGTCAGTCCCGTATATTTTTTTCTCAATCATATTGGTTAAGGTGCCGCTCGGGACGCCACTGAACTTAATTATTTTTATCTATATAAGCCCCTTATCACTACAAATAACATTGCCAAATTTCAACAAAACCAAATTGGGTAAAGGAAATTTGAAATAAAAATAAAATACCAATTTAAAAAAAAATGTTTACACCCGGTATTTTGAAAACTAAGCGACATTCGAAAAAATATTATACTGCATTTTCGTCTTAAAATTAAGTGAGGATTCACCTCTTTTATTTTGTTAGAGACGTTAAGAAACACTCTGTATAATAGTCATGTTCTTCACTAGTGCGAAAAATGATAATTTCTTTTCATTTCGACGCGGAGCGGAGTTCGGACAAGTAATCGAGTGCGGGAAAAACACTTTCAGCAAGAGTCAGCATACATTTTTTTCTACAAGCGGTACAAATATCCGTGTTGCTATTGTTCATTGCTGAGTAATAGAATCTTGTTGCTAACAGTTTTTTTTATTGCATTTTGTAGATATGTCAATTTAGGTACTGAGAGTCTTAGAACGGACAGCATAACTTCTCTATACAAGGGCCCTTCGATAAGTAGCTGACCCTTTGACGACTACGGGGTATGGTTATAATATGGAATTACACGGGGTTTAATTGGTATATCCGTTATTTTAAGCCCTAAGGGGTTGAGATTTTGTAGATGGGGGGGGTCATCTCTAGACACCCCCGTGCATTGTTGCCAGATTGTGCACAATTTCCTCAACTTAGGGAAAGCATAAATTTGACAACATCGCGCCTTGGTGGTCTCTTACAACAGTACATTTCACTTTAACTATTTAAATATGTGAAACATCCACGTGCATATTGACACATACCGCGATTATAACTAACATCTCAGAGAGGGCAAGGCTAAGCAACGCAGAAGCGTTAAACAATGTGCAAGTTTTATACCGGAACCCGAATTTTTTTTTTTTAATTCCAACAACCATTACTTTTTATAATAATGTATTAAAATATTGATTAATATTTGCTGAAAAAAATCACATCTCAAAAATCTTAGGTGTTAGGAAGTTTATACCATCATTTTCGTATTTAGAGACCAAAAATTAACAAAAATTTTCCTTTTACACCACAGTCGCAAGATGGCTGTAAACTAGTGAATCTAATAAATTCAAATAATACCTTTAAAATCATGCCAATATACAGGGTGTTTCAAAACAAATGCGAAATTGGTGTGATTGGTGAGTGATTCTTGAGTTCATTTTAAGAAAAAAAACTTCATATGAACATATGTCCTAAACCTTTTGAGATACAGGGTGTTAAACTTTTCAGAAAAAAATCTTTTTTTTTTAATATTTGGGATATCATTCTAGATATCTTCGTGAAATTTGGTACATATTTTCTACGCATCAAGACACATTTTTTGGTGTACCACATTTTTTTATTTGTACCAGTGGCGTCCATACGAGATTTACATTGCAAATGGTACGCCACTGACATTCTTATTTTTTTGATAGCCTAGACATTTTTACATAAAAATTTTCTGTTGCGTTTTTCTCGTCAAAGGTACCGTTTAAAAGTTATTGAGTAAAATGTCGGAATTTTTGGAGTTTTGTTAAGCAAAATTGGTTATGCACGAATGACCATCTTGACAAATAACTTCTAAACCGTATTATCCAAATTAAAAAATGTCAGTGGCGCACCATTTTTTTCTTCAAAAATATGCAATGCAAATCCCGTACGGACGCCACTGGTAGAAATTTAAAAAAATGTTGTACACCAGAAAATGTGTCTTGATGCGTAGAAAATATGTACCAAATTTCACGAAGATATCTAGAATGGTATCCCAAATATTATATAAAAAAGATTTTTTTCTGAAAAGTTTAACACCCTGTATCTCAAAAGTTATGAGGTTTAGGACATATGTTCATATGAAGTTTTCAACCCCTTAAATTTTTCGCATTTGTTTTCAAACACCCTATATATCTTGATACGTATTAAATTGCATCGAAAACCGTGTACGTAACTTACCTGGAATCTTTAATAAAGGATTTCTCGATAAGTTTCGCCCGTGGTATGAGTTGCGCTCTCCTTTTGTGGTTTTCCGTCGTCTCGGTGTAATCCAGGCTATAAAACAAGTTCTCACGTGAAACGGCGAAACTTCGCGTCCTCCTCAGGGTCGATTGTTCATCTAAACTACGTTCCTCCCAAGGAATTCTGGATACGTTGTCTAGACTGCCCCTGGCGTATTTATCTTTTAGACCGTTTTGTACCCTGAAACAGTTTAATCGGGTTATTTATTTAGAGAAACACGTATTTTGGTCGGAGTATTTTAGCGAAGCGGTATCTTTAGGGCGTTGCAAACTAATTAGTGTTTTGTTTTGTGTGTTGCGTACTTGTACAATTATATTCGCCTCATATTAAACAAAATTAGTATGTTTCAAACTATTTGCACAACTCTGTACAGGGAGGCGTATTTTCGATACTTCTGACAAAACTGTGGGTGCTAATGACTGTACATTTTCGAGTTAGATTCACAAATGAACTCTGACTGTGCTTATTGATTATGGCTAACTTTATCCGTTGTTGAACTACGGGATGTTTTTCAAAAATGATAGGGTCCTGTATCTCTCTTATTATCGGTGATATAAAAAAGAAAAGTAAATTGGTGCTTTATGTAGTTTTTTACGTAGAATTAAGGGGCTTCCTTTTTTTCTGTCTATTTCAGTTTTTGAGATATGATATAGAGTTTTTTTAATAAGACACCCAATATATTTTTTTCTTAGTTTTTATGTAGCACTTACAGTTTTGCCAGAACCCTCTAAGAGTATCGAAAATGCACCTGTACAGGGTCATCATTTATATTTCGCCACCCATTTTCAGGGTTTATTTTTGTAGATAAAAAAGTACTTAAATACAAAAGTTGTACAGATTTCAGAGAACTTAAATTTTGATTTTTTTAAATGAAATGCCCCGTATAATTTTGATTTTTTATATTCTTCTTAATATTCCCTTTTCAAAAATGTGTGACATACTTGGATCGGTAGTTTTTGAGATATTCGACTTTAAAATTGTTGTTGTTGGTTCTGACATTGTCAGATTGTCACTATCATTTAACTTGTATGTGTTAGTTTTGCTCTACAAAATGGGCTATTCAACCCACACTCAAAATGAGTATCATAGACAATTTCCCGGTAGAACCTTTCCAACACGTAGCATAATTAGATATATAGTAAACAAATTTCAAGATATCAAAAGTTTAAATAGAAGAAGAAATAACGCAAATCTAAACCAAAACTTTGCTTGAAGCGGGTTGCTATTCTTTGCACGTAAATTATTGTTGTTAGTTTTCTATACTTATGACTATGAGTATATCTAGTCCGTTTTATTGCAGAAAACCCTGAACTATCAATTACTGATGCAGCGATTTTTTCTCAACAGTCTTCATCGTTATAATTATCACCCATATAAATTTCTACCCGTTCGTGGTCTAACCGAGGAACATGAACGACAAAGATTAATTTTTTGTCAAGAAATTTTAACATGTTTGTTAAATCCGGTCTTTTTACACAATATACTTTTTACCGATGAAGCTACATTTACTACTAATGATATGTTTAATCGTCGCAATAAACATTTCTGGGCGAAGAACAATCCTCACAAAATTCAAGTAGTCAAAATTCAAAGACGACAAAGTTTAAATGTTTGGTGTGACATTCTAATAAGGATCTTTTTCCGTGAAAGTCTTACTGATGTGAGATATGTCCAATATTTGGAAAATGATATAGAAGAGCAGTTAGATATAGATAACATCCCTTTAAATCAAAGATTTACATTCATCTGGCAATAGGATGGCGCTCCAGCGCACAATGTTTTAAATGCTACTCAATTTTTTAATCGGGACTATGATCTGTGGACTGGACGACATGGATATATAAGATGGCCAGCAAACAGTCCAGACCTGACGCCGCTTGACGTATTTCTATGGGATTATCTAAAAAACAAAATCGAATAGCTCAATCGATCCAGGTATAGACATATCACACATTTTTGGAAAGGGAATAATAAGGAGAATCTAAAAAATCAAACATATACAGGCCATCTCATTTAAAATTTGCTATGGTACTAGTTTCTGAGGTCTTTGCTTAAGCGAGAATGGTATCGTTTAAAACATATAAAAGCTGCAAGCAGTGATTTGCTGCTTTTATAAGTACAGTGTGTTGTGTAATTAAAAATTTCAATTTAAATAAATGTATGAATAACCCTTCGCGTTCTTGTAGCATTGGTAGAATAACTGACGTAATTTAATTTATTTCATGATGACTGTAATTTTCAAATTTCACCAGTTTATAAATCCGACAACATATTTTTGCTGACTTTGCTGCAGATGTTAAATAGGAACTCGGGGTCTAAATTTAAAAGCATATTAATCACTTTAGGAAACAAACGAGCTAATTTAAAGTTGCTTAAGAAAAGAGCTAACAGACCTGCAACTGTGTTGCTTAAAACTGATGATAATGTCTTTATAATTCCCTTGGAAAATCGCAGTAGCTTTGCTGCTAATAAATGAAAATTTTCGTATAATGAAAGATTTTTTGTCTGCTTCTCTATAAAGATCTTTAATGCGGAGCTTTAATTAATCACGAGGTACTTTATAAGCTTAAAACTAGAGTGTATTTAATATCCGTGGGAAATAATTTTGAGATAAATATTTTGTCTAATACTCTTGCTTGAATGCGGGGAAACTTTGAATAAGGTTTTATTATGGGGATTAAATATCGTTCGTATATTCCCACCGGTTATTTGTCAAATCTTTATTCGAAACTCTATTACATTCTTGTCAACCATACCTAAAGTCCCTGTTATTGTTGCATTATAATGTTGTTTTATCCACTTGAAGGGATTATCAACTCTATTATTAAAATAACTGGTTTACAAATTTCTGACAAATATTTGTTTGGCATTTCAAAAATGTTTGAATCCTTTTTAAAGGATCAAATATATTCATATTTTGAGATTAACAACGCTGTTCACACAGGTGACTTGAATTTAGAATCAATAAAATCAAAAACCCTGGCTATAAATAGCCTAATTGGATGTGTTTCTGAGGGGACTGGAGAATATTTATGCCTCTTTCTTTGAGATGATGAAGGCATTTGATATAATGGGTGTCCCATCCAAAGGTATCAGATTATATCGTTGAATATTTTTATTTATTTACCAATTTCTCTAACGAAAAAAATGGTTAAAAAATGCTACACAAGTGAAGGCATTTGTTTTGAATATTCCTGTATGTAGTTTCTGCACAATTCTATAACATTAATGTACAATTTTTTCTAAATACAGGATTGTGAATTAATGAATAGCGATTTTTTACCGTGTAGAATAATGTTACAACGGATGTTTATGTTCAGAAAGCTCATGGGAGTCATTTACCTCTCTACTATGAAACTGCTATGCTGCAAATATCGTTAAATCCAATTATTTGTTATTGTGCTGGAATCATGCCTTGTTTGGCATGTACTCTCATTTGCACACATATTACAGACTGATAAAGGTTTTTCTTTTCCAGCAGTCTTGCAAACTCCATGTGGAATTCCACTTTAGATAGCAATAAAGCACGTCATAAACTTAAGCTAACTGTGAAACGAGATATATTTTGTCTTGTTGAACTTGAAAGTATTTTTAAAACGTGACATTTATATGCATGGAAGAGAAACGTCAATTCTGAATAATACATTACAATAGAAATTGTTCCAAAGAAACCTATTTTTATATATTATATATATATATATATATATATATATATATATATATATATATATATATGTGTGTGTTTTCATTGCGGGTGTACATCCGTTCACTACTGTCGTTCTGGAAAGAACAGTTTTGCTGAGAAATAAGAATATTAAGACAGATAAACTTTATATATATATATATATATATATATATATATATATATATATAAGGATCATCAGTAGACGTTGAGAAATTAGTACATACAGTCTACAGTCTCTCAGAGAGGAAAAATCCGTACTGAGTAAGGGTTTTAATTTTGCTATATCTCCTAAGGAAATCCCTAAAGAAGAAATAATAGCTGGAGTGGAAGCTGTCCTTGACTCCCCTGAAGAAATAAAAGCAGAGGTGGTTCGACAAGAGGTGGCAAGAATTTTAAGATCAAGCAAAACACCAAATTACGTACAAAAAATGCAGGAATGCATCAACCCTGGTCTTTTCCCACATATGCGGCTCAAAATGCACCTCCAAAAAAAAATGAATTTTACCTATTCTGTAAGGTCAGATTGTATTATTATTATTATTATTATTTTTACCAATGTGTCTTGTTTTTTTGTCTTGTGATATATTTTTTTATTTATTCCATAATACACTACAGAGCTAAACTCAATATGGAGAAAACAATAAAAATATTACTAAATGAGAAAAATAATCCAGACATATAGCAGTATTAGATAAAGAGAGTCAACAAATACAAAAATATAAATAAAAACTAAAAATAAACAATAAACAAGCCAGAAAAAAAGACATTCAAAGCTGTTAACCAAATCAAATTGAATTTTGATTTTGAATTATATAATGGTTAAAATTGAGAGGACAATTGTTATAGGCCTGTTCTAAGGGACCCGACAACGCACCCAGAAAAAACAACTAAAAATAAAATAAAAAGTTCACCAATAAACCCCGAAATTCAACAAAAAATCATACCACGAGAAAAGTCGAGCAGATGTCCTAAACTCTATGGTTTACCAAAAATACACAAGCCAGGGGCGCCCATCAGACTTATTGTTAATGCTGTTAATTTGCCGCTACAAAAACTGTAGTAATACCTTTCTGAAATTATGCAACCAACTGTAGAAAAAGCTGATTCATTTGTTAAAAACTCGGAGCATTTCTCTCGAATTATACGAGATATCGTCCTTGAAAAAAACGATATCCTAGCAAGCCTAGATGTCAAATCATTATATCCCAGGATTCCCATTGACGCAGCATTGGACAAGATTGCTATGAATGAGGATTTCCAGGCACATATAATACAACTCTCGGAGCATTGCCTCAAAAATACTTATTTTTCATTCAACGGGCAAATGTATAAACAAATGGTTGGTGCTCCAATGGGGTCCTCGCTATCACCAGTTGTCGCAAATTTATTTATGATATACCAATATAGAACATTATAAGACCAGAATAATCCGAGAAGCCATAGAAATTGAAAAACAAGGTGATTTGAATAAAAGGGACGAATCATTAAAACTACCAACAGTATGGAAGACAATAATCGACAAATCTAAAATCGCAAAAACTCAAGCGTAATTAGCGCAACAACAACAGCACCATCCGGAAAACAAACGACCAACGCCTTTTTAGATATAACCTTGGTCCCGAGTGGGGGTATAAAAGGAAGCGTCGCAGTCACCAACACTTCAGTCTCTATTCGGACGCGAGAAAGAAAGCTTCGAAAATGCCAAATGTGATATTAGAGGTTAAAATGTTAAATTTTTGGAGAAGCTGGTTCATATATGTAGATGATACTTTTGTTGTTTGTCCTCATGGATAGGAAAATTTCCTCATATATCTATATATATATATATATATATATATATATATATATTTATATATATACATTCTGTGTATACAAAACCGATGCATACCAATAGACACTTAAACGCAAATTCCCAACACCATCCAGCACAAAAGAAATCGGTTATTAACATCACAAGTATTAAAACCGATTTCGATTTCAATAGACATTCTTAAACGCAAATTCCCAAAAACATCCAGCACAAAAGAAATCGGTTATTGCATCACAAGATATTATGTGTTCAATTAAAATATATAGTAATACGTACAATCTTCGATACACATAAGAAGATTGGACAGAGCTTGCGATCTTCGAAAGATAGATAGAGAGTATGGTGGGGCCACTGTAACCTCCTTCGGAGTTTTACTCGTCGAACCAGCCAACAGCATTGATCTATTTCTGACCATCTTTCCCCCATGATGGATTCTCTTGTATTTACAAGAGCTGGGCGGTAACAAAGAACATGTTCAGCAGTCTCGTTGTCCTCGTTTCACAGCCTACAAGTGGATCCGAGAGGACGCCCAAGGTGTGAAGGTGTTTGTTTAGCTTACCAGTTTTCTAAGATTTCCTCGAGAGAGCCCGAGGAGGTACTCTGTCCGAGCGCCCTGTCTCTTCCATCTCACTTTTAGAATCTCTGTTGACTGTTCGTTTATCACTAAATTGATTGCCTTAGAGGATAGCGGCGCGAAGGGTTCAGGGCCGCATGGTTTGCGCTTTGCTTTGTTACGCGCCAAGTTATCTACTTTTTTATTTCCTTCGATTCTACTGTGTCCCTTAATCCAGGACAGTGTGACCGTATTCCTTTGGGAAACTGTCTTCAGCATCTGCTGACACTCAAGAATCAATTTGGATGTTATTTTGTTCTTTTTTAGGATTTGGAGTACTTGTTTGCTGTCTGTGAGAATAATAACTTTTTTACCCGTTATTGTTTCTTTTTCTATTTGTACGGCACCTTGCAGAAGTCCAAGCAGTTCTGCCTGGAAGACAGTCACCCCTTTGCCTAGGGCCATACTAATTTCCAGATCGAGTTCTGCTACATACACTCCCAAGCCAGCCCGAGAGTGATTCTGCGAGCCGTCAGTGTAGATGTGTATATCTGCCTCTTTTCCTGGTTCTGTTAAGCCGCTGATGTCAATTTCAGTTTTTATTCAAAATGAAGCATTGGGCATGTCTCGGGCTCCAGTTTTTTCCCCACCTCAGGTCAACGGCATGCAGTGTGACTGCCGTTATCTCTGCCTCGTCTTTCAGAAATACATCAAGAGGCAGCCAGCACAGCAGCTCCTGCATTGCCATCGTAGGTGTGGATCTCATTGTGCCTGTAACCGTCAGGCATGCTAATCTCTGTAGCTGTTGCATTTGGTTTTGTACTACAACTTGCTTGGCTTTGGTCCACCACAGAATGGCTCCGTAAGTGAATATAGGTCGAATAACGGCCGTATAGAGCCAGAGGACAATCTTGGGCGACAGACCCCAGACTTTGCCGATAGCTCCTCTGCGCTGCCAGAAAGCTCTGGTGAGCTTTTTTGATTTTTCACTTAAGTGTTTATTCCAATTTAGGGTGTTATCCAGGATGACTCCCAGATATTTGACCTCTTTAGACAGACCGAGCTGCGTACCGAACAGAAAAGGTGGTCTTACGTTGACCAGCTTTCTTTTCCTAGTGAAGAGCACCAGCTCGGTTTTTGTAGGGTTCACAGAGAGTGCGTTATCTGTGCATCATCTTCTACTAGTCTTAATGCAGCCTGCATAGTTTCACACAGGACGTTTTCAAATTTTCCTGTTAGCAGAATAGTGATGTCGTCTGCATAACCCGTTGTGTAGAAACCGTGAAGATTCTTAATGAGGCTGTTGACTACCACGTTCCACAGAAGCGGAGATAGCACGCCACCCTGAAGGCAGTCTCTGCTCACAAGCACTCTTATCGTGGTGACTTCCGTTTTTAGTTCCACTGTTCTGTTCTTCAGCATACAGCTAATAATGATTGGGTCTACGCTGTGCCTGGTCAGAGCTAGTTCTACACTTCTATGTCTAGAAAAGCTCCTAGAGCCGACTCCCTATAGAAAAGCGACTCTTCTATTCTCTGAACCACACAGTGCAGAGCGGTTTCTGTTGATTTTCCAGGTGGGTAAGCATATTGGCTAGGGTGTATTTCCAACAAAGATGTTGTACCTTTTAAAAATAGAAGGAGTACATAAAATTTCTTGCTCATGTAGGGAAGTGTACATGGGAGAAACAGGACTCTTAATATCCACTAGACTTAGGAACATGAATGTATTAAAGATAAACAAATTGTTCAGTCTGTTATAACTGAACACAATCATACTACTGGCCATATTATAAATGTAAAAGAAACCAAAGTTCTAGCCTCGGTTCTAGCATTTTATAAACAAAAAATTAGAGAATCTATTGAAATTTTTAAACAGACAAAAAACTTCAATGGAGAACGGGTTACGGTCTATGTTATACCTGGAAATTGCTCGTAACACAGGGTCACTCAGTGTTCAGATATCGTGGATTAAGGATTCCTAAAGATGCCTCCTTCAATCGAAGGCGAAACATCGGATGGTAATTCCAGTTTGACACGATCTAATCCCAAGAATCATCATTTCTTAATTATTATTATATATTAACTCTAGTCCTAGCTTGAAATAATTTGTAGATTTTTCTTTATGACAATTGCTATATGTTGGTTAATTAAACTTACTGTAACAGGTGTACATTATAATTTCAGAAATGGATTTCTGGTAAATTCCATCATATGAAATGATTAATTGTATTAGCTTTATAAAAATGTCAAGGCAACATATTTAACTAGACTCACGTTTCCTCGTCTCGACGTGCTATTAATCAAGCCAGAATTCTGGATGTTTGTAGACTAATTGTATTGCATAGAATATTATATTATACATACAAGCTGAACCCGTGCACTTTGGTGCACCTACATTTTTTAAAATTCGTTTGGTCAGTACTAGAATTAAGAATCTTTTTCGATATTATTTATTCAAAGCACAGGGTTGTAGAAATTACTCCCAATACTCGAAAATTTAAATCAAATTACAATTTAAAGCCTGTTTATTTTGTTTGCTTTCATCCGTACTGTTTGTATTACTGTGTTAAAATTGTTTAAGCCTGTAAATTTATTCTGCACAAATTAATTAATCGGACAAATTGATTGTATTTCACAAACACACAATGTCTCTTTTTAAATGTCAGAAAGAAGATATAAATAGCTTTAAATAATGGTTATCCCAGATATCAGATTAATTTAATATGCACTAGCCTGGCATGCTGACGTGTTTATTGATGTTTTAGAATTTATTTGCTGATACTGGTGGCAGCCCAGTAGTTTATAACGGATATTCATTAAGTCTATGTCTACTAACGTAGTGTGAATTATTTTCCGATTGCCAAGGCGTCTACAGGGATATTCACTGCACCAGATCAACAGCTTTGATGAACAGATTGGGCTTCACGCACGAGGAAGCACGTAGCCCGTGGGTAGCGAACATTTTTATGGAAACTTTCGAGTAAACTGCTTTTAGCTCTGCTCTCTTACAACCAAAGATATTTCGATGATACTTTTGTTATATGATCACATGGAATCGAATATTTAACTGTATTTCTAGATTGTCTACAATATTTTAATATGAAATTTACTATGGAAATTGAGGCAGGTGGTGCTATTCCCTCCTTTAATGTTACAAAAGAAAGCAATACATCTTCCGCAACCAATGATCCATTGAATCCCAAATTACTGCCCTCGTCATTTCCAGCATTTGCCAGTTTTCTTTCCAACAGAAGTATTTCTGTAGTGGTTGCAGGATATTCATCAACCTTTCACCAAATCAACGCAGGCGTTCCACTGGGTTCAGTGTTGGCACTTACTGTGTTACTCCTGCACTTCAATGATCTGCTTTCTTCTACCAGCAATCCGATTCACAGCTATGCTGACGATAATACACTCCACTCTAATACACAATTTCCCAAACCTGTTTCCAAGATGTACATTGATGATAGGCGTAATGAGGGTCTTGTACAGGGTTTTCCCGTATATTTTTTCACCCACCTAGAGAGTTTATTTGAATAGATGCGGAAATGTCGTAAATACAAAAGTTATTGGGTTTTTTATCAAGATTTAGAATTCTATATCATAAGTGCGAAAATATTATTGGAAATGTAAAATTTTGACAGGTTGTCAGTTTTTTTAAATGAAACGTCCTGTATATTAAATCATATTTTTGAAGATCTTTTTTTTCCTATTTCAAATATATATACTTTAAATATATTCTGTCAATTAGTTTTGGATATACAAGGGTTTAAACATTAAAGAAAGGTAATTTGCGCTAAAACATAGTGAGCCATGGTCAAGACAATTGCAATGAACGACGCCTTTTTGACGTTTACCGGTCAGAAGTAATTATTTACGAGCATTTTAAATATCTAATACGTTGGACGATGGGTTATTCGGAAGAAGAGATCTCGACATGATAGAATTATTTTATTTGCATGGTAAAAATGCATCTCTAGCTCGTAATCAATGTCACAGCCTCACTTTACTTGAGAAAGCCGTGAACAAGGAAATCTGGCAACATGTATTCAGATCGACGGATACACGTTTAGCATGCGTTTAGCCATATGATTTACGTTTATTGACCTGTTGTTGTGTTGTGTTTTCGCGAATAAATCGGCTGTTTTGAAATTAAATACCGTTTAGTTAAAGATTAAAGTTGTTAAAAGTGTTACTGTGTGAGATTTTTAAGTGACCGGGACAATTTTTTCCGTAGACATTACGTAAAAACAGAAATATTCGTGGATGAAAAATCGGCGGTGCCGGTGGTGAGGTTATGTTTTCTTAAAGTAAATAGCGGCAAATGAACTTGAAATTTTGTGGTGCCTTTTAAAACATAATCTAATCTTTTGAAAGTTATTGTTAGTGTGTTAATCCTTTGTGTGTTTTAATCAAAAATTACTATGCCAAGTCCTTGTTGTGTGCCTGGGTGCAAATCTAATTATAAAACTTCTCTTGATGCCGGAGAACCAGCAGAATCTGTTTTTACCTTTCCAAAGGACAAAAACCTTGAAGCCCAATGGCTTAGGAATATTCCTAGGGAGGAATGGTCACCCTCAAAATATTCTGTGGTTTGTGCTAAGCATTTTGTGGAAAGTGACATTATTAGGCAGGAGGATTATCGCTTGCCAGATGGATCAAAGCAAAAGGTACCTACTAAAACTAGACTAAAGTTAAATGCAGTGCCTACTATTTTTCCTAATTTACCAAATTACTTATCAAAAACAGTCCCTGTTCCCCGAAAAAGTCCTGCTGAAAGAACTAAAGAAATGCTAGATCGAAGCGAACAATTAAATAAAGATTTTGAACATTCTGACCTAATTATAAACTTTGACGATTTGACTACAAATTTTACAAATAGGATTATTTTAAATAAATCTTGGAACATTAAGATTGTAAATGACTCTAAAATTTTCTTTTATACTTTAGATTTTTCGTTGGAAGATTCACAAATAAACTGTGTAAATATTGGTAATCAGATTTCAGTAGGTTCGGACCTGCAAATCAGTGTTTTCTTAAATAATAATGAACTTTCTTTTAATGACCTAAAATGGATTTTACCAATAGATATGAAATTAACTAGGTGGTCTCAACTGGAAAATTTACTTTCTCGTTATAAAAATAAAGGTTCAGACTCGGGTTCAGAAAGGATGAATAATTCTCAAAATTACCTAACATATCTTGAAAAGGGGATTAAAGAACTAAAAAAATCATTGATTTGTCTTTCATCTGAACACGAGTCTGGACACTATGAGTCCGATGAATATGATGATATTTATCGCATATTGGCACTTTTGGTTGATCAATTAAACTTGTTGGTTTTAAAAAAGAAACGCTACTCAAGTGAAACAATAATAATGTCATTTATGTTATATACTATCTCTCCTTGCTCCTATGATTTGATGAGAGGGTACATAAATCTACCAACTAAACGTTATCTTCAATATCTCTCATCGAATTTGGATGTATCGCCCAATACACATTCTAATAACACTATAGATTGTGACAAAAGTACCACAAATTACCTAAATATTGTATCATCCTCTTTAAAGCCAAATGAAAAAATTGTAAATCTATTAATTGATGAAATTTATATATCTAAAAGGTTGGATTACAGGGGAAAAAATCTTATAGGTGTAGCTTCGAATGACAGTTCTTTGGCTACTACCGTTCTAGCATTTATGATAGTTTCTGCTTTTGGAAACTTTTCTGAAATAGTCAAGCTACTACCAGTTCACAACATAAAGGGTAACGAAATGGTCCCTATTACAAAAAATGTAATTTTATTAATTCAAAAAAATGGGTTTCAAGTACTCGATATCATAACTGACAACCACAGAATTAACCGATCCATGTTTTCTAATCTAACAAGCAAAAATTTAACTACTTTTTTCCCCAATCCTGATATACCAGAAAGTAAAATATTTACTAGCTTTGATTTTGTGCATTTATTTAAAAACATAATTAATAACTGGCGAAACTTAAAAAACGTAGACAAAACCTTTGTTTATACAGATTTTGTCAATTTTGATGTGATCAGGTATGCAAAATATAATGATATTAAGTGTATATATGAGCAGGAGAAAGACCTCGTTGTAAAAAAAGCTTTTAAACTTAACCATAAAACAGTTTATCCCAACAATTTTGAGCGTCAAAAGGTTTTTATTGCGGATAATTTATGTCATTTTTCAACAATCGCAGCTTTAAATGACTTTGGTTTTAAAGACACAGCATCTTTTCTTGAAATTATCAGACATTGGTGGGATATTGTCAGCAATACCAGTGTTTTAAGGGGTAAAATAAAAAGAAACGAGTATAGCGATCCCATCTCTAAAATTGATCATTTTTCTGTTAATTTTTTAAGAAAATTCGTTACCTGGATTGATTCTTGGCATAAACTTAAAAACAATAATGGTTGCCTTACAAATGACACATATTCTGCACTTCGCCATAGTACAGTTGTTTTACTAGAGATAATTGAATATTCATTTTCAAAATTTAATTTGTTTTATATTTTACCAGGTAAATTTACCACTGAAAAACTCGAAAAAAGATTTGGTAAATACAGACTCCTTGGAGGTTGTAATTACAATGTTAGCTTTGATGATATTTTAAATGCCGAGAAAAAAATTAGGCTTAAACATATATTTAGAAGCCCTGCTGATGGTAATTTTTCTTTAGCTGAGATTAAAAAACAGGGAGACAGCTGTATTCAAGAAAATGATCTTGATTGGACAATGCCTCAAAATACATATTCATACACTGACAAATTTTTGTTTTTACTTGAAACTGAATACCTAAATGAATATGTAATTGACAAATCAGTACAAATTTATATAGCCGGTTATGCCGCCCATAAAATCGCAAAAAAAATTGATTGTAACATATGTGTTTCTTTTTTTGTTGAAAGTAAGGGAAGTCTAATTCACGACGAATACTTTGATTGCCTACAACGTGGCGGTCTAAAGGTTCCTACAGAAATTGTTAAAGACATTCTGTTCCACATGTGTGCGATTTTTGAAAAAATTATTAATGACCCAGCTACTGAAACTAACTTCTTAAAAATGACAAATCAAAAAGCTATCCTGTGTGACCTAACTAATTTAAGCACTAGACAACATGATGGCTTTAATGATTTATACTCGCAATGTAATTGTGGTAACGATAACAAAAATATGTTCATTATGATGTGTTCTATATTTGCAAACATTCTGTTAAATAATTATGTTAAAAAAAGGAATAATAAAAATGCCACAGAAAAATCGGAAAAGAACGAGTCAAAAAACAAAAAAAGGAAACTGAATACGTTTAGTAAATAATTAATTAAAACTACCCAAGTGCAATTAGTTACCAAATCTCAAATGCAATTACTCTTACATGTATTTTTGTTTGTATGTTTGTAATTTGTAGAAGAATAAAAAAATAAAAAATAAATAATACTTGTTTCTTTTTACAAAAATATAACGTTCCTATGCCTTGACTTATGCACATTTATTACTTATATAAATTAATTTGTTTTAAAGGTTTTAAATATTAACTATACCGATTTAATTATTTTACTATAAATATCAATAATATTTACGCCATCTTTAAAGGTTAGTACAGTATGTGTGTTCCAACCTTAAATCGACCCTTAAATTAATTTAAAAATACGCGGGTCGATAGCCAGTATCCAGTATGCAGCCCGTCGTGCTCGCTGGAAACCGATCTGAATCTCTTCCCGGTTGCGGCGTTGCCAAATGTTTGTTCACGGCTTGTTCAAGTAAAGTCAGGCTGTGTCAATGTCATAGACGGGTTCCAGATAGACCAATACCGACTTGTAGGACAATATTAAACATCGCTAAACAATTGAATGAAAGAAAAACACTTAAGCGAAAAGTTATAATAGTGGAGAGAAACGCTGAAGAAGATTTAAATATTTTATTATATTTTGAAGGTAATTTTGAAACTTTTGTATTAAAATAATTTATTTATCTTATTTATTCTTGTTTTAGAAAATCCAGAGCGCCCCATTCCCGATGCAGACACTTTTTTTAACAAATCATGGCATAAAATCCACTCAGTTCTAAAACATTATAAATATAAGCCATATAAGTTTTTACCTACTCAAGAATTAACGTGTTATGATGAACCAACTAAATCTGTAAGCATAATTTTCACTGACGAGGCAACATTTACCACTGGAGGCATGTTTAACCGGAAAAATAAGCATTTTTGCTCAAAAGAAAACCCGCGAGCTCTTCAGGCGGTCAAAATTCAGGGAAGAAGATCCCTACATATTTGGTGTGGCCTTCTTAACAATCATGTTATTGGACCTATATTTTTAAATGGGAATTTAACCGGACAAAGGTATCAGGAGTTATTAGAAAACGAAATCGAGGGGCATTTAGAACAACTACCGATTAATTCATATCTTAATTTGATATTGAACCGGTTTTTAAATGACAGGTATCCATTTTGGATTGGAAGACATGGACCATTAAGATGGCCAGCAAACAGTCCCGATCTCTCTCCATTGGACATATTTTTGTGGGGTTATCTGAAAAACAAGATATACTACAATAGGCCAAGAACCATACAAGCTTTAGAGCAAAATATAGTCCAAACAATCGACGATTTAAACACCCAATCACCTCATTTTATCTACGCATCCATACACAGAAAATTTAGAAGAAATATTCAGAAATGCAATATAAATCAAGGAAGCTATATAGAAAACCAAAACTTAGTTCTTTAAGCTAATATTAGTATTTACCTACTTTATATTATTGATTTTTTATGGTATTGTTTCTTTCCACTATTCCAACTTTTCGCTTAAGTGTTTTTCTTTCATTCAATTGTTTAACGATGTTTAATATTATGCTACGAGTCGGTGTTGGTCTATCTGGAAACCGTCTGTGATGTTCGTGTCGAGCTATCCATGCATTTTTACCATGTAAATAAAATAATTCTATCATGTCGAGCTTCTCTTCTTCCGAATAACCCATCGTCCAACGTATTAGATATTAAAACTGCTCGTAAATAGATACTTCTGACCTGTAAACGTCAAAAAGGCGTCGTTCCTTACCTTACCATTTCTTTAATGTTTAAACGCTTATATATCCAAAACTAATTGACAGAATATATTAAAAGTATATATATTTGAAATTAGAAAAAAAGATCTTCAAGAATATGATTTAATATACAGGGTGTTTCATTTAAAAAAACTGACAACCTGTCAAAATTTGACATTTCCAATAATATTTTCGCACTAATGATATAATATTCTAAATCTACATAAAAAACCCAACAACTTTTGTATTTACGACATTTCCGTATCTATTCAAATAAACTCTCTAGGTGGGTGGAAAAATATACGGGAAAACTTGTACGATATAAGCATGTCGGATTTTTAAAATTTTCTAAAGAAAAATGAGAAGAAAGACACTTATAATTTGGTTTTCTGAAGACAAAAATACGGATTATATATAAATAAGCCTAGAATATTACGGGCTAAGAGGTGCTGGGTGGGATAATAATAAATAATAAAACATATGAATACCTATCGAATTTTTTTAATTTTCTGAGTAGAAATGAGAAAAAAGACACTTATAATGACGTTTTCTAACAAAAAAATGAAAACTATTTAGTCCCGCTTTTTATTAATCGGTCCCGCTTTTTTCTTGATTAATTCCAAATCTTTTAAAGTAAATTTTCCGACATTTCCTGCTTTTTCTCTCGATAGCCATAAAAATTAATTTTTTAACCATTAGAAAACCGTTTTTTTTTGTATCGCCAGCCGATATATGGCGTTAGCGACACTGTCCCGCTTTTTTTTATGAGGATCTGGCAACCCTGCATAATAGCGGTATAATCTAAAGAAAGGGTCTTATGTCATTGACGAATCCACGCACTTGTCCTTTTTTATTATTTTAAATATGGTACATAGACTATCTAACTAATCGAAAAAGTTTGCAAATTTCACTACTGCAAACACCTCGAGAGTTTTTGCACGGAAATTTGGACAAAATGAAGAAACAAATTATGTGCAGTGTTGCCAAACTCGCCTGATTTTCTGGAAATATATATATCACAGGCTTTAATGATGGTTTTATTGACGAACCTGGGCTAACCTAACGCTAAGTAAAATTAGATCATGTCAACTAACAATATAGGTTTTGTTAGAAAAAATCCTTTCTTTAATATAGATCCGAAATTGTGTTGGCGCGCTACTGTGCGCTTTCTTTACAACAAACCTAACCAATCCTAACCTAACCATAAAAAAAACTGTTGGAAAATCTGCGTGCAACATGGCAACACTGTCTACATATGTCGCATTTGACATTTAATAATTTACAATTCCCTTCTATATGTGAAATAAAAAATAAATTGTTGGTTTTAAAAATCATTTAGGAATATAAAAACAAAGTATATAAGTTATTTATGTTTTATTGGCAATAAAAGCTAGTAAAAACGGTTTTTTAGTAATTTGTAAAGGCACACAAGCATAAAACTTCCTCAAACTACCGTAAACTTTAAATAAGCAGGATCGGAAGAAGGAGAATAAAACAATTCTTTTTGGTGGTTATTGGTAAAAAACGTGACAAATATTACGAATTTTCACTTTTAATATACTCTATATACCATAACCGATTATCCAACACTTAAATTACTAAAAGAATAATTGTAGAATATTTTAATACGATGCAAATATGTATCAATAACTTCACTACTGCCGACATGCCTATATCGTTCAATCACCGCGTAAATGAGTTTATCCCTAACCGAGAACTTTATTAAAAACCTAGAATGGGAACTAAGTATTCATGGTTCCTGGGATTAGATCGTGTCAAATTAGAATTACTATCCGACGTTTCGCCTTCGATTGCACGAGGCATCTTCAGGGATCTTTACTCCACGATATCCGAACAGTGAATGTGCTCGAAGAGATTCAGGCGGGCTTTTATACCCGACTTGTGCTCGCCGAACCGGGACCCTGTGATGCTAGAACCTTGGTTTCCTTTACTTTTGTAATATGGCCAGTGGTATGCTGGTGTTCAGCTACAGATCATCCATCCATCATGCCCTTTTTAGTCATTCCTGCTAGGGCGACACGAGCGTCGACACACATAATCCCTTCACCGTCCGGCTGCACAGACCAAGGATCTCCCACTTTGTTTGCTTCTTTATTCCCGGATTGTCCCGAAAATGAAATATGCTACCAGTAAATGTCTCTCCCTCTTCTGCTGAAAGTCTTGAAATCCCACAACAGTAATATGATGCGGGATTTCATGACTTGCAACTTTCCCTCTCTTCACTTAAAGCAGTGGTCTGCTCGTAGATAAAAAAAATATATAATGTTTTTGAATTACCTGTCTTGTCGATTTGGTTTATTCGATCGCCAAACCAGTTGGTCACGGTTTGACTTGTTTGACCTGATGTAATCTGCTTTGGTTGAAGAGACGTTCAAGTTTAACTTCAGGTTATTGATGCAGGTATCTCGTTCATGCCTGGAAAAGAGGGTACTTTTTTAAAAAACGAGTAATGCAATCTAACGCGTTATGGAACATTATATAGTCAATAATTGTTAAAATATCAAACATTAAGATTCTAGTGAGTTGTTAAACTTTTTGTTGGGCGTAGCTGTTTTTATCCAAAGAACAATCCAAAAAATGCTTATGACTAAATCCCATTTTTTTTATTCCTGTTATTTTTTAATGAACGTTTCTTTTAACCTTTTTTATGTTTGTTGCTTCAGCACTATAGTATTATATTAAGAAACTATTCCAACTTTATAAGTCTAAAAAAGCCTAATATAAGACTAAAAAAAACTCTTATGTAATAATAGGAAGACCCGTTGAGGTCCTGACAAATTTAAATAGCAAACTCCACCCAGGACAACTGTCATTTTAATATAGAACACAGTATTTCATAGAGCATGTCCTACCCTAATTAATTATGTGAAAATGTTAATTACTTCTGACATGCAAATAACGCGTAAGCACCTTTAAATAATTATTATCTATTAATAAAAGCATTATAGACGTTATTGGGTAATAAGACAAGTAATTTGAAATCGTATCATTCGCCATAGTTTTCTTGTTTTTTATCAGGATGCGTATATCTATTTTTCTACACTATGGAAATGTTTAATATTGTTAAACTTTAATAAAATCACCATTAATGCGTTTATACAGGGTGTAACAAAAGTAAGGAAATGGCGAAATATCTCAGGTACCGCTTAAATGAATTTAATGAAAATATGTACAGGGTGTCCGGATTTGGTTGCAAAAGCAGGGTATCTCGCTTATTTTTAAAGATAGAACCTTGCGGTTTTCACGAACCTGAGCTAATTTTTTGTGAAACTCATGAAGCCGTAAATAAAATTTTCATAGCCTTCTTCGTTTATGAGATACAGGGCGAAATAGAAAATTTTGCAATTTGGGACCCCCCTCGTATCTCGGTTATCCTTTAACTTAACGCAAAGGGAAAAATTGCTGCTTATGCAGTTTTTTACGCTGGAGCCAGTGGCGTAGTCATATTTTTCATTTGAGTTGTTATTTTTTAGATATGACCCAAAGTTGTGTTTTTTTAAGAGGACACCCTGTATATTTGTCCAGAAATTAATTTGTCCTTTTAAAAGCTTCTCAAAAATATATAATAGTATGGGTCTATTTTAATAAACAACAACAAAAATCCTAATTTTTATAATTATCATCCCAAATTTTGCAGTAGGCCATGCAAAACGATGCCGTTTTCTTTTATTTTCTTTCTTAGAAGCAAATGACATTTCCCAATTTTGTATGCATATATAAAATATAGCGGCAGTTTTTTGTATTTATTTATTGTGTAAAAATATATTTGTATTATCATGGAAGAAAACCAAACTTTCGAACATTATGAAAAGTACGATATGTTAGCTTGTTTTATATTAAGTAATGAAAATGTTGAAGCGGCTTCTGAGATGTATTTTAACAGGTAAATAGTAAATTTTTAGGTATGTTGAAATACTATTGCTTAATTTTTATTTAGATATCCAGAAAGGAGGCAACCTAATATATCCACTTTTTATCGGATAAAAAAGAATTTACTTAATCACGGATCATTTATCAAACCTCGTACGAAAACATATAATAAAGAAAATCGGGAGGCTGAGGAAATTACGGTTTTGGCTAATGCAGAAGCTTACCCTACAAACTCTTGTAGGGCCAGTGAAAAGAGCATAGGGATTCCAAAAACTAGAGTTCAAGAAATTCTAAAAAAGCACAAATACCACCCATACAAATTTAGGCTCGTGCAGCACTTACAGCCAGGGCATGCAGAGCGTCGGGTAGTCTTCTGCAATTGGTTTCGAGAAAGATGCGATATGGTTAGAGATTTTGAAAGGAAGGTTATATGGTCAGACGAAGCACATTTCAGTAATTCTGGTATACTCATTAGGCACAATAGTAGATTCTGGTCCCAGGAAAATCAACACCAAATATTTCCCAGAAGACAGCAGGGCAGGTTTGGCCTAAATGTGTCCTGCTTCATATTAAGAACACATATAAAATTTTATATATTTGAGGGAAATCTAACAGCCAATCGCTATATAGAAATTTTAGAGGCAGCTATACCTGAATTACTTGACGATGTTCCTCTAGCGCAAATTAACGAAATTTATTTTCAACAGGACGGTGCTCCTGCACACAATTCTGGAATGACGAGATTATTTCTGGACAATAATTTTACCAATCAATGGATCGGAACAAATGGACCTATAAGATGGCCCCGTAGGTCCCCAGATTTGTCGATTTTAGATTTCTTTCTATGGGAATATCTGGAAAATAGAATTTACCAGACCACTATGATAATGTCCAAGATTTAGGAAATGCAATAAGAGAAAATTTTCGCTATTTACAAAATCATCCCGTTATTTTGCTTAATTCCCTAAAACGAATACGAAAATTGTGCGAAGCATAGAACAAAATGGAAATCAGTTTGAACAGTTCTTTTGATTTCCTTGGTTACTGTAGTTCTTATACGACAGTTGATTTTTGCTGAAAGGCTTGTTACATAATAATTTATTACTGTTTTGTTCTTGTGTTATATAAATCTAGGTAGGTGGTACTTTTTAGGTGCGAAATTATCAATACATATTTTGATAAATAGATTTAATTACATATTTATTTTGATTTATTGTTAGGATGTAGATATTGTTAACGACTTTAAATAAAAGGCAGCATTGTTTTGCATGGCCTACTGCAAAATTTGGGATGATAATTATAAAAATTAGGATTTTTGTTGTTGTTTATTAAAATAGACCCATACTGTTATATATTTTGAGAAGCTTTTAAAAGGACAAATCAATTTCTGGACAAATATACAGGGTGTCCCATTTAAAAAAAACACAACTTTGGGTCATATCTAAAAAATAACAACTCAAATCAAAAATATGACTACGCCACTGGATCCAGCGTAAAAAACTGCATAAGCAGCAATTTTCCCTTTGCGTTAAGTTAAAGGATAACCGAGATACGAGGGGGGGTCTCAAAATGCAAAATTTTCTAATTCGCCCTGTATCTCAAAAACGTGTTTACGGCTTCATGAGTTTCACAAAAAATTAACTCAGGTTCGTGAAAACCGCAAGGTTCTATCTTTAAAAATAAGCGAGATACCCTGCTTTTGCAACCAAATCCGGACACCCTGTACACTCAGGTAAGAAATTATGCCGGATCCAATGGCGCATTGCTGCCAAGTTTACCGTTTTTCTGCTTTGTTTTATTATATTACTTTTTTTAAATCTGTGTAAAATTCTCAATACTTTTTATTAAGAGCACATTTTATGAAACTCAACAGTTTTTGCGAAAATAAGGGTCTAATATCCATAATTTAATGTATTAATGTATTTAATGTAAAATACCTGCACACAAATGTGATCTGATACGTTTGACAATGTCAGTTTTGTTGATTTACAAAAATGGATCGTTTAACTGAAACCCAAATAATTGAAATTATTTTTAATGACAAATATCCTAACAGAAATCCAATAAATATTGTGAAACTGGAAAAGTACGAGGGCCTTTCAACAAAGACTAGGACTGAATTTTTTACGGCCTAATGCAACGAGCTACATACCGCCAAAAATCAGAAAATATCATCCAAGTAGGCTTATTTGATTTTGACTCCGCCCTAAAGTTGAGGTATTGTTACCGCGCGTCTAAGAATTGTGATGGATGAATTGAAAGAACAAAGATATGCTATCAAATTTTGTGTTCGTCTTGGAAAATCAGCAACGGAAACTTTTTCGATGATTAATACGGCTTTTGGGGAATTGTGTGTGGTAAGATCTGCTTGTTTTCGATGGCATAAAGAGTTTAGTAATGGCAGGGAAAGTTGTGAGTTGCAAGGCGGTTCAGGTGCTCCTGTTGTGGCACTAACTGAGGAAACCATCAATACCGGAGCAATAATTATTTGCACAGATTCACAACTATCCCACAACTCTCAAATATTCTTACAATATCTGTAGGAAGTGTTTTTACTCTTTTAGACAAGCATTTAAACATGTCTAGAGTTTGTGCTCGCTGGATTTTGCGTATACTGACGCCAGATCAAAAAGCGAATAGGGTAGCGGTTTGTGAATACTGGAAACAACGCGTTGAAGAAGAAGGCGAAGAGAAGGGAGGACCACCTCCAAAAAAAGCACGTGCGCAAAAATCTGCCGCTAGAGCTATGGTCATAACATTTTTTGATCACAAAGGCATGGTGTATACGCACATGGTCCCACATGGTAGTACAGTAACTGCCAGTTATTATAAACAAGTTTTGTTCCAGTTGATGAAGGATCACATTCCCAAAAAACGACCTGAGATGATTGGAAAGTGGAAACTTCATCATGAATAGAATAGAATAGAATAGGATATATTACCAGAAAATCATACATTTCGTACATAGGATCGTCAAGAAATTTACAATAAAATAAATTATAGTCAATGAATAAATACAATAAAATAATATAACCAAACTAATCAATATCAAAATAAATAGAATTTAAATAACATATAAACAAATAAATAAATAAATAGACATAAATAAAACAATAAACAATAAATATTCTACCAGGCCTGACAATCATCAGGGACAATCACCAAAAGACAACAAAAATCTTAATAAAATAAATATAAATTTGCCGTTTTCACTCTTTGTAATTTATAAACTGCACTGTAGAATAAAAAGCCTTGTCCAGGAGAAATTCTTTTACAACATTTTTAAAAATTTTACCTTGATACCGTTTGAATCTTTGTGACAGTTTATTGTCTAAATACACGCAGTTGTACTTTATGTTTAGGCATCTTAAGTTTCTCAGTATTTCTAGTAAAATCCGAATTAGCTTCGCCTAGCCTATCAGAGAATAAATATATTAACAAATACGGTCTTGTTTGGGTTTACGATTAACTGATTCTCCCGACACCAAGCCTCCATATTATCACATATTCGCCTTACTTTATAAGCGAGGATCTCCGGGTCGCAAGAAGAAACTACCACCGTCGTGTCATTGGCGTACATAGTAACGTGATCAACACCAAGAGCGTCCGGAAGATCATTAACGTACAACAGGAATAGCAACGGACCCAACACTGAACCTTGTGGTACCCCAAGTTTTATTTCCTTAGGTATCGACAAGGTATTACCACACTTTACTTTCATATCCCTATCCGATAGGTACGATTCAATCCATAGCAACAAATTACCACGAATGCCCATATTGAAAAGTTTTGATATAAGCATAGTTTTGTTAATTGTATCGAAAGCTATGGACAAATCAAAGAATATAGCTACAACATATTCGTGCTGATCCAGTTTCGAATATACAAAATTTAAGAAACTCCTAGATGCAGGCTCAGTTGATTTGCTGGACAAAAATCTATGCTGACATCTGCTAACAATGTTGTATTTCGGTAAAAAGGCAGTAATTCTGGAATGTATTATTTTTTCGAACATTTTTGAAAAAGAGCTAAGTATCGAAATTTGCCTGTAATTTTCAATGTTTTCACTACAGCCTCTTTTTAATATTGGAGTTACAATTGCTGTCTTTAATATCCTCGGAAAAATGCCATGGTCAAGACCAAGATTAATTAATATTGCCAGTGGGTTACAAATATATTGTTTAGCTGCCTTGATCAAACCAATATTAAGGTCATCACTACCACGCGAGTTTTTGTTTATGATGGGATCAATGGTATTTAAAACCTCACGTTCTGTCACAGCTAATAATACCATCGAGTTAGGTAGTAATTCAGGAACTGAACCAGGTGCATCCACTCCATTATATTTATTTTCTAGCTTTTTTGAAGCCATCGTACTAAAATAATTTGCAAACTCGTTCGCAACATAAGATGGTTCAGTAATAATATTGTTTTCAATAGCTAGTTTTATGTTTTTGTTATTTATACTGTTTTTATTTAAATTGGTGTTAATGATCCTCCAAATTTCCTTAGGTTTATTTTTTGAATTTTGTATTTTTTTACCAAAAAAATCTTTTTTGGCAGATTTAATTTTTTGTTTATAAAACTTTTTAATACTTTTGTACATAACTACTATTTGTTCAGTCGGTGCAATTCTCTTAAGGAAACCAAGATTATCAAGTTGATTCTTTATTTCAGCCAGTTCACAATTGTACCATCCATGGATAACCTTTCTATTTCTAGGAACTGGAAAAGACTGATACATCCAGACAAAAAAACAACAGATTCAATAAAATGATTCCATGCTACATCTACATTACAATAGTTGGACGTACACAGTAAATGCGAATCTCTAATCATACAAGAGATCATATCAATATTTGTTGATTTGTTGCGAGACATAAGTCGCGCTGAAACTGTCATGTTCTCCTCCTTAGAGGCTTGAACACCAAAAGTGGTTACTAATATGGGCATCTTCAATATGACATTTATATCAATCAGGGGAAATGTTAGTAACAAAATAATCAATCTCGCTAATGCTAGTACTTCCAAGAGAGTTATTAAAAATTCTTGTTGGAGCTTTGATCGTCTGGGTAAGCCGATAAGAGCTAAAGACATCAAATACGTTATACGTTTCTTTTAAACAGTCTATATATGATATATATATATATATATATATATATATATATATATATATATATATATATATATATATATATATATATATATATATATTGTAACGTTACACTTTTACGGTAACTAATTATGATTTTGCTAATTATATTTTGTCATTTACCAAGATGTCAGGAACTAAGTTTTTGGAAGTTATTTAGATTCTTTGACTATTTTCATTATCATAAGTACTTAATATTGTATGACTGACAGCTTGGTATATTATATACATTTTATGTTTTATATTTACAGATGCTGAGGGTCTGGTTGTTGAAGCTTTCTTTAATGCCCACATATAAAAGGGCCATATTTTTATAAGAATTTCATTATTAGATGTTCATTCACCTATAGTTTTTCTATTATCTTACCTTGACATAATTTTGATCAGAAACAAATCCGTTATAAAAAACCTAGTTGGGTATGAGCTGTTGTGATACAAACTAAACAAGATATTTCCAATATTTCCATTGTAGCCTGGTAACGCTACATAAATTAGAAACATTTGGTATATACCTCCGATTTCGTTTGTCGCCTTTTAAATCTCGTTCAGTTCATTAAATGATTTGTCCTTTTGATAAAATGTAGTTTAAGATGTTACCTATATTGTTAAATGTCCGGTAAACACATGTCAGGGGTTCATTAAACAAGGGTTTGTGTTATTTATTTAAGTAGTTCTCCAAATGGTTGGTTTAAAAAGCCTTGTTTATTTTCGTTTTATAAATTGGGTTAAGTGACAACAAAGTTTGACGTTTTACTGTGTGCGGCGACGCTAAAATCCTTGCCTTGGCCTTTTCCATGAATGACTAAAAGCCATACGATTCCGTCCGACCACTTTACTTTCATTTTTATAAAAACCTAACATTTTAAAGATTTAATTATTTAGGACGAGGCTTACGTAAAGATTAGAGGAAAATATTAAAAAATAACGACATAAATTATTCAAAAATAAATAGTTAAATTGAATGTATATTAAGATTTATTGTAATAAATAATGTATTCTGAGTTGCCTATCTTTTTAAAAATCTTTTATTTTTGTCAAATAAATAAGGGGGAAAGAGACAAAATATAGGGACATTAAATTCATAATCAAGTTTTGCATGGAGCACTTTCAACAGTTTAGTTTTTTGGCCAAATTCCTACCTTTTTTTTAAACCTTTTTTTCTTACTAAACCTTAGCTGAAAATCGTCTTGGAAAACTACCTTTAAAAAGGCTGGTCCTGTTTTATAATTATTTTAAATTTTGTGTTAAACAGTGGTCAAATAACAGCCAGGTAATTATTATTTAAATTTATTTAGCAAGGTTCTTTCATTTAATTTTAATTTAAACAATAGGTTACAATGGATTTTTTCTCCTTTTTACAGCTCAGCGGCCACATAGCAAATAGCACATTTTAGTGCACATTGAACTTATTAGCACATAGCACATTGCTATTAAAACCTTGCATCTTAGCGCACGTTTGCTTTTTATAGCCTTTAAAGCATTTTGAACAATTTTGCACCCACATGATTGTGAGGTACTTTTCACGAGAAACAATTGGTTGAAGCAAATAACCCTAAAGGTTGGGGTTACCTTTGAAGTTGAAGCAGTAATTCTACATTAAGAAAGAGCCCCCTCTTTACCGAAGAGGTGTTGGAATTTTACTTCTAGCCCAACAACCAGGCCCCAGTAACTCCAGTTTTCCTGCCAGTTGGTGAGATTTTTAAAAAAGCTTTATATTACAGTAGTACCTTTTATTGATCAATTTATCTTTTTCAAATTACCACACATATTTCTATTTATAAACAATTTAAACTACATTCTCTCATAAACAGGTTTTTTTTTTAAATAAAGCAAATCATAATATTAAATAATGTTTTACTGGTTGTTTCAGTACCTTTACGAACACACGGGTAAGGGGTGTATGAAGGCGGTGCAGTAAGTTCTGTTTTACGTGTGTTGGCGCCCTTCTTTCATATTTATAATTTTCACTTGCCTCCTTCATACACCAAAGAAAAGGATTGAAAATTTTGAACTCCCCCAAAGCCGAACTACCGTATAAACTAGCCAACGGGTCGTAAGTGCAAACTTTTATTATTGCACTTACGTAAGAACTCTTTATAACGTGGGTTTTATAACACCAGAGTTTACGTTATAATATATATATATATATATATATATATATATATATATATATATATATATATATATATATATATATATATATATATGAACGCTCGCCCTCACGTAGCGATTATAGTGACAGAGTTTTTGGAACACTAAACATATCAGGTCTGTACCGCATCCTCCATATAGTCCTGACTTAGTCCCATGCGACTTCTATCTGTTTCCTCAAGCAAAAGGCTGTTAATGCTTTAGAGGCGGTTTTGAAGAAGCTCTCAAAGAATGACTTCCGCCATGTCTTTGAACAATGGCAGCCCCGTTGGGGATACGGTTATTGCATTACAGGGGAACTATATAGAGCGTGATAAAATTATTGTTGATTAAGATTAATAAATAAAGTTTTGGTAGTACTAGTCCTAGTCTTTATTGAAAGGCCCTCGTAAAAAGTGCTATACGTTCTGGCAGATCTAAAAGCGCAACAGATGGTGATAAAACTCTGAATTTATCTAATTAGTTAAGAAAATCCGTACCTTTCTACCAGAACAGTAGAAAGAGAAATGACGTCTCACACATGTCTGTAGACCGACTTCTAAAAACCCAAATTTCTCATCCTTTCAAAATAACTCTGGTGCAAGAACTCTGAGGATGATCGCAATAGGCACCAGACATTGGGCTTAGTTTTATACGCCATATTTTTAAGGTGTCTCCTACAAAAAGTCCGGAGACCGAGGTTGGCACTCTCTCAAAACGTATTTTTTTTTATTTTAATTATAAGTGGTTTAAAGTTAATTTCTTGACAGCATGGCGAATGTAATATCGTCAGTTGGTTCTCGTATATTTGTGTGTCGGTATTCTGTAATATTTTATTTCAAGCACTTAACAAAGTAATAAAATATACAGCTTAGTGTTACATTTACTTGGACAAGCTGCCTAAAAGCATTCCACAACTCTCAACATAAGGGCGTAACTAAACAGGAGTTGGTGTAATAACATTTCTCTTGATTATTCCGACAAAGTATAAATGACACAAATATACTAGGGTGATTTATTTTGTTAGGTGGATGAAAACACAATCCTCTTTTAAAATGCCGGTCCTTGTATTACAAACCTTAAATTTCATTTAAACGCATACATAAAGAACTGTACAGGGTGTCCGGATTTGGTTGCAAAAGCAGGGTATCTCGCTTATTTTTAAAGATAGAACCTTGCGGTTTTCACGAACCTGAGCTAATTTTTTGTGAAACTCATGAAGCCGTAAACAAAATTTTCATAGCCTTCTTCGTTTATGAGATACAGGGCGAAATAGAAAATTTTGCATTTTGGGACCCCCCTCGTATCTCGGTTATCCTTTAACTTAACGCAAAGGAAAAAATTGCTGCTTATGCAGTTTTTTACGCTGGATCCAGTGGTGTAGTCATATTTTTGATTTGAGTTATTATTTTTTAGATATGACCTAAAGTTGTGTTTTTTTAAATGGGACACCCTGTATATTTGTCCAGAAATTGATTTGTCCTTTTAAAAGCTTCTCAAAAATATGTAATAGTATGGGTCTATTTTAATAAACAACAACAAAAATCCTAATTTTTATAATTATCATCCCAAATTTTGCAGTAGGCCATGCAAAACAATGTTGCCTTTTATTTAAAGTCGTTAACAATATCTACATCCTAACAATAAATCAAAATAAATATGTAATTAAATCTATTTATTAAAATATGTATTGATAATTTCGCACCAAAAAAAGTACACAAGAACAAAACTACCTAGAAAAATTTATGTAACACAAGAACAAAACAGTAATAAATTATTATGTAACATTTCCAGATATCCCTATAGAAAGAAATCTAAAATCGACAAATCTGGGGACCTAGGGGGCCATCTTATAGGTCCATTTGTTCCGATCCATTGATTGGTAAAATTATTGTCCAGAAATAATCTCGTCATTCCAGAATTGTGTGCAGGAGCACCGTCCTGTTGAAAATAAATTTCGTTAATTTGCGCTAGAGGAACATCGTCAAGTAATTCAGGTATAGCTGCCTCTAAAATTTCTATATAGCGATTGGCTGTTAGATTTCCCTCAAATATATAAAATTTTATGTGTTCCTGATATGAAGCAGGACACATTTAGACCAAACCTGCCCTGCTGTCTTCTGGGAAATATTTGGTGTTGATTTTCCTGGGGCCAGAATCTACTATTGTGCCTATTGAGTATACCAGAATTACTGAAATGTGCTTCGTCTAACCGTATAACCTTATTTGTGTATGTATTTGTGCTTTTTTAGAATTTCTTGAACTCTAGTTTTTGGAATCCCTATGCTCTTTTCACTGGCCCTACAAGAGTTTGTAGGGTAAGCTTCTGCATTAGCCAAAACCGTAATTTCCTCAGCCTCCCGATTTTCTTTATTATGTGTTTTCGTACGAGGTTTGATAAATGATCCGTGATTAAGTAAATTCTTTTTTATCCGATAAAAAGTGGATATATTAGGTTGCCTCCTTTCTGGATATCTAAATAAAAATTAAGCAATAGTATTTCAACATACCTAAAAATTAACTATTTACCTGTTAAAATACATCTCAGAAGCCGCTTCAACATTTTCATTACTTAATATAAAACAAGCTAACTCATCGTACTTTTCATAAGGTTCGAAAGTTTGGTTTTCTTCCATAATAATACAAATATATTTTTACACAATAAATAAATACAAAAAACTAGCGCTATATTTTATATACGCGTACAAAATTGGGAAATGTCATTTGCTTCCAAGAAAAGAAAAGAAAACGGCATCGTTTTGCATGGCCTACTGCAAAATTTGGGATGATTGTTATAAAAATTAGGATTTTTGTTGTTGTTTATTAAAATAGACCCATACTATTATATATTTTTGAGAAGCTTTTAAAAGGACAAATCAATTTCTGGACAAATATACAGGGTATCCCATTTAAAAAAACACAACTTTGGGTCATATCTAAAAAATAATAACTCAAATGAAAAATATGACTACGCCACTGGATCCAGCGTAAAAAACTGCATAAGCAGCAATTTTTCCCTTTGCGTTAGTTAAAGGATAACCGAGTTACGAGGGGGGTCCCAAAATGCAAAATTTTCTATTTCGCCCTGTATCTCATAAACGAAGAAGGCTATGAAAATTTTGTTTACGGCTTCATGAGTTTCACAAAAAATTAGCTCAGGTTCGTGAAAACCGCAAGGTTCTATCTTTTAAAATAAGCGAGATACCCTGCTTTTGCAACCAAATCCGGACACCCTGTATATTTTGTGCGTCTTTTATCAATAAGTATAAATTATTTAATAATAGGATCTTTTTATTTCAGGTAAGTCCTATGACTAAGAAGTAGATTGGGGTCCTGTTCTTCTTGCGCTGAAGGGGGGTGAAAATGGTAAGTTTTACTGATTTACACAAAGAAGTGGACAGTGACGTTACTATACATCGTGTCAGGTCTTTGAGGTTATTACGAGAGTAGTATGTACATTTTTTTTTTCATTTTTATGTCTTACTTCTTTTGACTTACCGATTGTTGATATAAAGCGTATTTAGTTCATATAACAAACATGCAAAATTTTAAAATCTTACTAACACTAATACGTAACATTGCGAAAAAGAAACGTTGGTTTAAACCTGGTATAAACCCCTTGAGCTTAAACAAGAACCCTCATTCTTTCTAGCATGATTTGAATTAAAGAAACAATTTAATTTTGCGGCATTTCCTCCCAGTTATTTTGAAGTGCCAGTTCCAGTTGAATGACCATTTGAAACTGCCCATAATTGTGTATTCCGAGCTTGCCCCACACATGTTCTATGGGATTCAAGTCCGGACTTCTAGGAGGCCATAATCGTGGATCTCCGCTGTTACCTTTGGTAGCCAATATGTTCAAAAAAACGTTTAAGAATGATGGCTTAGAGTCGTCTCCTTCTAACTTTAGAACTGCAAGGAATATTCTCTTCAAATTTATACTTGACTTTCGTGATTATGTTTACTTCTTTTTAACGTAAAAATGAAAATCAAAAATTTTCAACATGTTGGCTGAGCGGCATCTTAAAACAAAATTAAATGGAAAGGGAGGTCTTCTGATACCTCATATGAAAGGTATATTGAACCTCTATTCAATGTCTAACTAACTTTTATTTCAGACTAACCGTTATTTCAGAAGTTTTCAAAATGTCCCTGTACTTCCTGACAATAAAACAATCTGTTCAATCATTTTGTAACATCTCCGGGATTATGTTAATACAGACATCCATAGTCCTGTCTTTAAGTTCCTGCACTGTTTCGATTTCTGTAACGTAAATCTTCGATTTTACGTAACCACACAAGAAAAAATCGAAGGGAGTTAAGTTGGGTTCCAGTAGACCAAGTCAACCAATCCACTGCTGTGGAAATGTCAGGCCCAGCCTATCCCTCATGTGTCAGAAAAATTGTGGGAGTGCCGTTCTGTTGAAAAATAACTTTTTTTTTCAGCCAGTATTTCTTCGATTTCTTGAAGTAGTGTCAAGTATAAAACACCAGTTGAGTTCGCTTCTAGAAATATGGGCCCTACAAGATGGTTTCCCAATATTCCCGCGGTTTGTGACCAGATTTCTTTACAATCGGAAACCGAGAAACTGACTCAGCTTAGAAGCCTATTAGAAAGCTAGTATGGAGCTACGGACAGGAAGTGTAGTTCTTTCATTTATGTAGAGAACTACAGATATAATTTGAAGGTTAATTTTGCCAGTCCACTGTTCATGTCATAAATGGAAAAGAAACCAAAGTTCTGTCGGTCTTGGAATTCTATAAATGAAAAATTAGATAATCTATTGATATTCAAGCTTCCTAATAATTTTAAAATAATATATAAATAAATATAATAAATATAATAATATAAAAAGCCGGCTTAAATCTCTGCTTCCTCTTTAAGTATTCAGATCGGGTGGAATAAAGATCCCTGAAGACGTTTCGTTTCATCGAAGGCGAAACGTCGGAAAGTGATTCCATTTCTTAATTGACCAAAGCCGTGAAAGCTTCGGTTCTATGTGGGGTATATCTTCTCTTAGGAAAAATGTTTCGAGGTGAATAAAAAAACAGAATGTTGGAAAAAGATGAAACTTTCATGTCAAAGCCAACAAACCGTTCATTCCTCAAAATCACTGTGTTGTTTACCTCTGTAAACACCAAATTTTGGCACATTTTATCAGCGCTGAATATTGTAGGTTAAGCAGAATGCATTAAGCCGCAAAAAACATTTTCCTGAAATTTTGCTATATCCGTTTCATGTGGAGCTGTGGGCTTTATTGGAATGTAAACTGTGCAAATATTTCTCTTGTAAAATTTCGTCATTGATGTTCTATCGGACGACGCGAATTTACATGGGAATTGATTGCACCGATTTCAAATACCTCGCTTCGGGAATCGGAACTAATCCTGGCTTATTTACAGTTGATTTAACATGATAGGAAAAACAGAAATATAAAAAGAAACATCCATCGTGTGCGTCCCGATTAAAAAGGATAGTCTGGTAATCAGAGATTTGGTAAATGAGAGTTTTAGTGTGCGCTTAGATTTTTTTACGTATTTCAGATTATTCTAAACCATTTTTTTTTCATTCGTCTGATGATTCTCCAGTCTGCGAAATATGAACCACCGTTTTTTATTAAAACATATATGATACTGTAAATTATCAATAATAAAAAATAAACTGAGAAATACGAAATTTAATTCGTATTGGTATTATACAGGGCGAGTTATAACTAAAAATATGAAATATTGCCAAGAGTAAAGTACTCTTATTTTTTGAAAAGGGACAAAAGTTTAGTAGAAAAATTTGTTCGTAAATGAAACTAATATAATTTGAAATTAGAGCCTTCTAGTCAATGTTTTTCTTTTTTTTTTAACTTTTTGAAATGTAATAATACATTTTCCACCAATATTTCATTAGGCCGCCATCTTGGATGCATACCAAAATATTCCCAATTCTGTATAACACTTGATGTTTGTGCAAAATTGGAGGCAATTGGATAATTAATTTTTTAGTGATAATTTTTTTAATATTTTACTAGGCCGCCATTTTGTTCCGCCATATTGGATATTTAAGAAAATGTTAACCAGGTAATCCCTATAAGACCTTTAATTTTTGACCAAAATTTAAAGTCAGTCGTGTAAGTAGTTTTTTAGATATGCAACAAATTGGCAGACAGACCGACGGAATGGAGAAAATGTTTTTTGGGTATCTAGAAACGCAAAAATTTGAAGTTATACAAAATTTTGGAGGTTGGAGGAGGATTTTTTCTCGATTACAAACTTTATTTGTCCCACTGTCTTGGTTTCGTACAATTGTTGCGGCGTGCTTTTTTTATTATTTTTTTTTTTAATGTTTATATAAATAGAAGATCATTTGTTCACTAAGCTATATGTTATGGTAATATTAATAAAGTGTATAAAGGCACATTACTGCGAACGGCAGCTGTTCATCAGAGAGCATAAAGGTCGTGTGTTAGGCTATACTTTCCATTTCAGGATCTCGGCGCCACTTGATTTATTTCTTAAAGATTGTATGACATTTAAAACCAAGAAAATTATCAAAGTTAATTAGGTTGAGCAGTCATCTGTCATTAGGCCGTTGTTTTATTAATGAAAAACCCTATGAGATCTTAGAGAAACCTTGTTTCTAAATTAAATATGTCTTACATTTTGATACTGTTCGCTACCATGTATAACAGTACAAAAAATTATATTATTAAGGAAAAGTATAAAAGTATTTATTAAACACAATTTAGGTAGGTCTCACCACTTCAGTTGGTTCTTTACTACTTACACATTAAGCAAAGCAAGTTACTAAGTTATATACAGGCCTTAAAATATCCTGATGTCTTGCACAAGAGTTGTTTTTTTGTGGTTTAACGCTGTCACCGAATAAATTTCAGTAAGGGTCCTCAGTCAGCCGGTAATGCTAGATTGTTAGCTTCTCCACATCAATACAGAGGTAAAACTCAGCCAAGACGTCGATTACCAATCAGAGCACCACGTGCAGTATTTGGCAATGCCCATAAAGAAAAGAAAAGGGCAGTTCAGGTAATATTAATAATAAGCATTTAATAACCAGACAATAAACAGAAATTAGGATCTGGAATGAAATTGTCTTTCTCCAAAATGTACATGCAACCTTTGGTTCTGGTACGATTTAATATATCTCGTTTTTTGACCTTTATTAGGAAGCTTATCTCAAATTTACTACATTTAAGCAAAAAAAAAACGTGGATGCATTCCAACCTTTCACAAAATAAAACAAATTAGAATTGATTTGTCAAGTCGCGCTACGCCATTTTTAACACATTTTGTTTGAAATTCCGTTATATTTTCTGCATGTGACTGTTGTAACTTAATAAATATATATATATATATATATATATATATATATATATATATATATATATATATATATATATATATATATATATATACTTATGGACAAAATTATCGAATATTTTTAATTTTTCATTCTTAAAAAAAAAACTGATGAATCAAGTTATTTAAATGCTACCATTTGCAAGAAACTGTTTATTTTAAAATATTTTAGTGAACAATGTTAAGTTTTTACCAGAAGAAGATCGTGAAAAAAATTAATGCTAAACATTATAAAAATTAAGGATATTTACATCTTATTTAAATAATAATTGGAAGGCAATTACAAGTTTTTTGATTAAAATTAAAGCACAGTTAGTAACGAGTATTCCCGCCTCGAGATCTGATTACTGCTTCCATTCTTCTCGGCATGCTGCTAAGGAGGTTCTGGATATATTCTTGAGGAATTGCATTCCTCTCTTCTTGTGCAGCAATCCGAAGCTGGTCTATTGTATTTGGAACGGAATTTCTTCGCCGTATGCGGCGTTTAAGATAGTCCCATGCATGTTCTATTGGATTTAAGTCGGGGCTATATGGTGGCCAATCTAATCTTTGAATGTGGACCGCATCAAGGTAATTAGTCACTATATCAGCTGCATGCGGTCGAACATTATCGTGCATTAATATGAATTCTTCATATCCAATATGGCCGACATAAGGCAAAACATGTTCTTGAAGAATGTTTTCAATATACAAGTCACTTGTCATTCGTCCAATCACTTCCACAAGTTCGGTGCGTCCCTCCCAAGAAATACCGCCCCAGACATTATACCGCCACCGCCAAAACTAACGGTCTCTACGAGATTGCAGGGAGCAAACCGTTCTCCAACTCTTCTGTAGACGTGGTTTCGACCATCGGGCTTCCATAATTGTATTCTGGTCTCATCCGTAAAGAGAACATTCTTCCATATTTCGTTATCCCACTGAATATGCCTTCTAGCAAATTCTAATCGTTGAACTTTGTGATTTTGGAGAAGACGTGGAACTTTGGCGGGCCGTCTTGGCTTCAAACCTGCTTCTTTTAATCTTCGCCTAATTGTTTTTGAACTTTCATTAACTTGTCTTACATTAAGTAATTCATTTTTGAGATGCGACGATGTCAATGTGCGATTTCGTGTAGAATTAAGTATCAAAAATCGATCATCAATTGCTGTTGTACATCTCTTGCGCCCTTGACTAGGTCTACGTACGTAATTTCCAGTCTCTTCATACCTTTTTAAAATATTCGATACTGTAGATTGACCTCTCCTTAGACGTCGTGCGATATCCTTCTGTTTATATCCTTCGTTATATAGAGTTACAATTTGCACCGCTTCAACTTCAGTGCAGTGTCTAACTGGTGGCATACTGATGTTTTTTAGCAACAAACAGAAACACTTTTTGCTATTACTTAGTTAATTAACCTACAGTAACTTAAATTCAAGCTTAATTCACAAAATACGTTATTATTTGTTTTTGATAAAATGCACAAAAGAAAATGACATGCGCCATTAATGTTAATTAAACGTCAAAATATGTTAAAACAAGCGAGTAATCAGCCTACTAGATCCTAATATTCAGCTCATGTACAAATTTAAAAAATATTTTGAAAAAATTTGATTACAAAAAATATATATATATATATTGTATATATATATATATATATATATATATATATATATATATATATATATATATATGTATTTTGAAATAATTGTTTATTTCAAGTGTAGAATTCTTTTTTTTAAATTACGAATATGAATATCTAACAAATGAAGTTTGTTTTGTATCTAAACGCTGCTAACTTAACTGCATGTCATTTAGTCAGACGGTAAGCGCTGTTGCCAAAGTAAATTTTGTTATATTCTCTGATGTGCCAGTAATATTTTTTTATATAGATGTGTTGGGGCAAGTCAGAGTGGAAAGGAATTAGGTGGAGTGGAACCGGATTAGCACCAGGTTAGTTAGTTATCATTAAAGCAAAAATATTTATTGCCAGTTTCACATTAAGTAGGCAACCAGTTCTACACATATTGTGTCGGAAGGGAAATTGGGCATTTATTTGGTTTTATTATCGTTAGTAATTTTAGTATTTTTTGACTTGTAATTTAAAAAATGCGGTTTAGGTTAGGTTAGAATTGGTTAGGGTCGAATTTGGGGTCTGCATTAAAACACGTGTTTTTTTTTTAACAAAACTATTAAGTAGATGTGTTCCGTTAGCGTTATGTTAGCTAAGGTTTGGCGATAAATCATCATTAAAGCCATAAAATCACATGCTAAAATTATATCGGAAATATGCGCCCACTCTAAAGTAGCGTGATTGACGAAAGCGACTTAGAGTCCTGTAATTCATACTGGGTTAGGTTAGCACCAGGTTTATTAATAAAACTATCGTTAAACGGTTTTGTTTAAATTTAGGAATACTATTTGTTATATATTTGAAGAAAACCAAGTAAGTTTGGCAACAGTGCATATACTTACATTCCGTATTTTGTCAAAAACTTCATAATTGACAGCTTAGCATTGGAAAAGTAGTGAAATTTCTGAATTTTCTTGGTTATTTATGGAAAGTTTTGTGATTTTTTTTTAAACGCTTCATCCACGCTTTTTTTTGCTTAAATATAGTAAATTTAAGTTAAGCTTCCTAACAAAATCAAAAAAAGGTAAAAAATCGAGACATATTAAGTCGTACCAGACCCGCAAATTTTCCCTGACAGATCATCTGTTCGTATCAGCCACCAGAGGGTGAAAGAGCTTTCCAAAAAAAGGACTAGCACCAAAAAAACTTGACTATTTAAAAAAACAACCTACACGAGTTAAAATAAAAACAACAAACTAGATGTCAATTCTGTCAGATTGATTAAGCATGCCTAATGTACAGACTTTATCCTGATACACCTACAGACGTCATATGCTCGGGCAGTACGGGTACAATAGCATGAGGAGTAACACATAGATTTAAAAAACTAGCTTCAAATAAATAAAATCAAAAAAATAGCATAAAAATTAATTTTTAAAAATTTATTTCTACGTAATACTTAATTTTTGTGCAAAATTTTAGCTAAATTGGATTAGTAATTTTTTTTTTACATTTCACCAGGCCGCCATTTTGTTTCGCTATCTTGTATTCCTGCCCAAGTTTTATCAGATGCTTTCCACGTAACACTTGATATGTGTGCAAAATTTCAAATAAATTGGATAAGGAGTTTTTTAGTAATAACTTTTTAACATTTCACTAGGTCGCCATTTTGTTGCGCTGTATTAGATTTTTAGCAAAATGTAACTATTTCATCTCCTTATAACACTTGATATTTACCCAAAATTTGAGGGCAATCGGATAAGTATTTTTTGAGCTATGCGGTGTACAGACAGACGGAATTAAGAAAACATGTTTTTTGTTAAAACCTAGGAGGGTGATTTGTTTACGATTAAAATTAATATAAGAAGAGAGAATAGGAAATAGCAAAAAACATGACAAAAAACTATTGAATTATTCATTTGAAATATTGAATCAATCAAATCAAATATTGAATGTCCTACTACAGGAAATGTTTACCTATATTTTTTGTTGTTCTACATTGTGATTCTGCTATGCTTGTAAAAGAAAATAATATTTCCGGTGGTCAGCTAAGAAAGAAGCAATTGTCAGAATTGTTATTTTAGCATTTTATTTGATTTCGAACTTTAGATTGTTGGTTATCTTCTTAAAATAAAATAAATAGCTATTATGCTGCCTTAGGAAGTTAGTAAAAGTCGATATTAAATTACAATGAATAAAAGAAGTATATGTTTTTCAATATATTAAAGGAAATGTTCAAGGTTTTTGTGTAACTGTACACATACGTAGAGTTTGCTTGTTTTACTAATCGATTCCTTGTTTATCTTTCATCGCATTACGTCACAGTTCGGTGTCCTTTCAGTCTAGGAGAATTCTTTTTCTTTTTTTTTTTTGAAAACAATAATAATTGAGTTTATAAAAGCAATTAATTATATTTCTTTGACGTTAACTTTGTATTTTCGCTTAATAGACTTTTTGCCTACAGGATCATGAATATTGTTCGAGAAGCCTTTAATTCGAATAAATGCCAATAATAGTTTCTACAGTGTGTTAGGGGTTTGACTACAAATATTTTAACACGTGATAGTATGGACCATTTTCATTAAAAAAATGCTTAAATAACATAGGGTCAATTCGTTGCCATTTTTGAGAAAAACCGCCTTAAAGTTGTATTTTGTTTCAACGAACAACAATTCGCAAATATATCAGTTGGAGTTGTCTTATTTTTTGGTTCTTTAACCTTAAATTTTTGCCATATGAGGCAATGCAATACAACCGTTTTAATCCGTAGTCGGGATTTAAAAACTCTTTAAAAATGTGTTCGAATATTGAATATGAAGACATGTTACTTATTTATGGAGAGTGTAGACAAAATGCTCATTTGGCGTCCTAAACATACCCAAAACCAAGAACATGAAAATTTTACGTTAAACATACTGACAACCGATGAATGTTGTTTTACGAGAGATGGAATTTTAAATGATCATAACACTCATACCTGGGCTCAAGAAAATCCACACACGATTCAACAGGACCGATTTCAATACCGGTTTTCAATAAATATTGTGGCTGGAATAATCCACAATCGGTTAATCGAACCTTTTGAGAGGCATACCTCCAATTTTTAACTAATGATTTGCCCACTCTTTTAGAATATAATGATAGAGCTCCTGCCCACATTCATAGGAATCTGGATAATACGGTTGATAATAGGTGGATAGGCCGAAATGCCCCAGAACCTAAAAAATTGCCTCTGAGGTCACCAGACCTACACCCCCTTGAGTTTTATTTTTGGGGCCGCGTGAAAACATTAGTCTATAATAGGGTTGTAATTGAAAATGAAGATGACCTTAGAAACCATATTTTTGCTGCAGCGGAACAAATTAGACAAAGACATAACTTTCTTGAATCTGTTCAAGAAAATTAACTTCGCCGTATTCGCTATACCTAGTGCTATAAATTAATATGCTTTCTAAGTTCATATCCTTTATTAATTTTTGGAAACTAATAAACTTAATTAGAGTTGCGCAGTTAAAAACTATACAAATAAATAATCTAAAAAGTTTTAATAACAGGTTTTTACTATTTCTTTTATACACGCCGATGTTATGCTAACAAACATTCCAAAAAAAAATAATCAGAATAAAATAATTGAATCGTTTTCAAACCTACAGGTTTTTTTTTATCCTTCTTTGTTGACAAAACACAGGGGGATGAGATTGTCATCACATTGATGTCCAAGCAAATAACAATGTTGCCATGTTGTGTTGCAATTAGTTTGAACCTTCTCCAAAATTAAACATTTTAAAATTAAATATCTCGGAAACCCTTTCAAATTTATCGATGGTATATAAGAATATTTTGTTTAAAATCGTTCATACTATCCTGTGTTAAAATATTTGTAGTCAAACCCCTAACACTCTGTATTTTTTAATGTATAGCATGATTTGAAATTAAGATGTTAATAAAAAAAATTAATGTCACAGTGAATTTTTTGTTGTATAAAATTACTTGATAAATCAACTGCAATATGTTCGTGACATAAAGAAGAAATATCATTAGCATGCAACAAAATCTACTCAAATTATCTGTCTGCATTTTTTATGTTCTTAGGTAACTAACAAATTATCTACAACTCATGGAGCAGAAACAATTCAGTATTATCCTGTTAATTTTATCGTATTAAGTAAATAAAGTAGTTTTATAGTTTTCACTATTCCATGCAGCGCCTTAATTTCTATTCTAATTATTTTAATCCCCAACGTTTTACTGTATGTTCATTCCGTTTCCAATTAACAATAATAATTGTTGTTTAACTGTGTATAGAGCTAATATTGGGTCAATTTTATGATATATTGGATAATCATAGATGGGATGAGATTTATTATACAGGGTCTTTCAGGAGTAATGGCTCACAGTGTAACTGTGGTAATACTAGAGTGCAAATCTGTCTTAATAAAAATGTTTTAGAGATACAGGGTCTTAATGTATTTAATTGAATATTGGTGTGCTAATATTTTTGAGGCCTAGAAATGTAAATTGGGTCACAGTTTTTACCCTATCGCCACTCATTTTCGAGATATTTGCCTCGATATTTGCCGTTCATTTCAATATTGTCATAACAAACTCGGTTCATAATAGAACATATAAGTTATTAATATTCTAAATTTCATAAACTAACGCCAAACTCTCTTAGTAATTAATGGAAAATGAGGATTATCTCTTTTCTAGCTGCGCACAATAATACATTGCATTACATTACTTATAAACAACTAAAAACTAACACAAATTTTTCGTTCCCCAGAAAACTTTCTCACCTGTACAGGGTGTCCGGATTTGGTTGCAAAAGCAGGGTATCTCGCTTATTTTTAAAGATAGAACCTTGCGGTTTTCACGAACCTGAGCTAATTTTTTGTGAAACTCATGAAGCCGTAAACAAAATTTTCATAGCATTCTTCGTTTATGAGATACAGAGCGAAATAGAAAATTTTGCATTTTGGGACCCCCCTCGTATCTCGGTTATCCTTTAACTTAACGCAAAGGGAAAAATTGCTGCTTATCAGTTTTTTACGCTGGATCCAGTGGCGTAGTCATATTTTTCATTTGAGTTGTTATTTTTTAGATATGACCCAAAATTGTGTTTTTTTAAATGGGACACCCTGTATATTTGTCCAGAAATTGATTTGTCCTTTTAAAAGCTTCTCAAAAATATATAATAGTATGGGTCTATTTTAATAAACAACAACAAAAATCCTAATTTTTATAATTATCATCCCAAATTTTGCAGTAGGCCATGCAAAACAATGTCGTTTTCTTTTGTTTTCTTGGAAGCAAATGACATTTCCCAATTTTGTACGCGTATATAAAATATAGCGCTAGTTTTTTGTATTTATTTATTGTGTAAAAATATATTTGTATTATTATGGAAGAAAACCAAACTTTCGAACATTATGAAAAGTACGATATGTTAGTTTGTTTTATATTAAGTAATGAAAATGTTGAAGCGGCTTCTGAGATGTATTTTAACAGGTAAATAGTTAATTTTTAGGTATGTTGAAATACTATTGCTTAATTTTTATTTAGATATCCAGAAAGGAGGCAACCTAATATATCCACTTTTTATCGGATAAAAAAGAATTTACTTAATCACGGATCATTTATCAAACCTCGTACGAAAACATATAATAAAGAAAATCGGGAGGCTGATGAAATTACGGTTTTGGCTAATGCAGAAGCTTACCCTACAAATTGGTTTCGAGAAAGATGCGATATGGTTAGAGATTTTGAAAGGAAGGTTATATTTGGTCAGACGAAAGATACATTTCAGAATTCTGGTATACTTATAGGCACAGTAGTAGATTTCTGGTAATTCTGGTAGGAAAATCAACACCAAATATTTCCCAGAAGACAGCAGGGCAGGTTTGGTCTAAATGTTTCCTGCTTCATATTAGGAACACATATAAAATTTTTTATATTTGAGGGAAATCTAACTATATAGAAATTTTAGAGGCAGCTGCTCCTGCACACAATTCTGGAATGACGAGATTATTTCTGGACCACAATTTTACCAATCAATGGATCGGAACAAATGGACCTATAAGATGGCCCCCTAGGTCCCCAGTTTTGTCGATTTTAGATTTCTTTCTATGGGGATATCTGGAAAATAGAATTTACAAAGACCACTATGATAATGTCCAAGATTTAGGAAATGCAATAAGAGGAAATTTTCGCTACTTACAAAATCATCCCGTTATTTTGCTTAATTCCCTAAAACGAATACAAAAATTGTGCGAAGCACGCATAGAACAAAATGGAAATCAGTTTGAACAGTTCTTTTGATTTCCTTGGTTACTGTAGTTCTGATACGACAGTTGATTTTTGCTGAAAGGCTTGTTACATAATAATTTATTACTGTTTTGTTCTTATGTTACATAAATCTAGGTAGGTGGTACTTTTTTGATGCGAAATTATCAATACATATTTTGATATATAGATTTAATTACATATTTATTTTGATTTATTGTTAGGATGTAGATATTGTTAACGACTTTAAATAAAAGGCAGCATTGTTTTGCATGTCCTACTGCAAAATTTGAGATGATAATTATAAAAATTAGGATTTTGTTGATGTTTATTAAAATAGACCCATACTATTATATATTTTTGAGAAGCTTTTAAGAGGACAAATCAATTTCTGGACAAGTATACAGGGTGTCCCATTTAAAAAAACACAATTTTGGGATCCAGCGTAAAAAACTGCATAAGCAGCAATTTTTCCCTTTGCGTTAAGTTAAAGGACAACCGAGATACGGGGGGTCCCAAAATGCAAAATTTTCTATTTCGCCCTGTATCTCATAACCGAAGAAGGCTATGAAAATTTTGTTTACGGCTTCATGAGTTTCACAAAAAATTAGCTCTGGTTCGTGAAAACCGCAAGGTTCTATCTTTAAAAATAAGCGAGATACCCTGCTTTTGCAACCAAATCCGGACACCCTGTACATCTCTAAACTTACGCCCTAGCTCGGACACTGTCCGATCAACCCCCTTCCCCATTTTGTTGAGAAAATAAATTAAGGGAACCATACTATATCATGTAAAAAATTCAGGAAGATTGAATGAACTGTTTTTCAGTGTAACTAGTGCTTTTAGACGAAATCTTACTACTTATGTATGTAACTTTGTAGGTACTAAAATACTGGGAGCCGGGTTTGTCTAAATATTTTTCTCCAGTGCTGTGACTGCTTCTTTTTCTAAATCTATAATTGACTTTAAATAAATCCCTTCTATTCTTATATTTATCCTAGATATTTTCGGTCAAACCTACAAGTTATTCTGTTGTGCTGAAAATTCCGTTGAAAATACCGTATTTTCTCACTGCCATACTAGACTATATATTTCGATTTACCCAGCTCGGAGACAGTTAAGTTTTAGGTCAGCTTTATGAGGATGTTATTTTGGTAGTCGAGGGTCAACAAGCGAATTTGTTTCACTGCTTATAAGGGAAAAGGACAAACAAACCTAGATTTACATTTAGTAAAATGGAAAGTTCAATTGGGACAAACAAAGTCTGTCTGGGTTCAAATTTTCCTTTATTGACATCGAAAACCATTTTCAGACTAGTTTACGTACTTTAAGAAAATGGTTATGACGCAGAGGCGGATCTAAGGTGTTTTCCAAATAGGTCGGGCGAATTCAAGAGGCAATAGTTATGACAACCAATTTCAGTTTAGTTTGCTTATAATGAGAAAATGGCCTAGACAGGGGCGACAGAATTTCAAGCTGCATAATATGGAGACACAAACTATACTGCCACTTCTGATTAAAACTTTACTGAAAGCGCAATATTAAAAAATAAAGTTCAAAGCAAAGCAATCGATTAAAAAATAAATAAATTGTGACTAGATTTCAAAATGTGTTTTTGCAAGCATATGTGAACGTCAATGAATTTCTCAATTTGAGTTATATATATATATATATATATATATATATATATATATATATATATATATATATAATATATTTATATATATATATATATATATATATATATATATGTATATATATATATATATATATATATATATATATACGGGGTGTCCCGGATAAGAATGAACTCTACAGGAATCTCATAAAATAGCAGAGATGCAGAGATGTTTAAATTAGAAAAAAGTTGCGCTCCTCTGAACTCTGCAAGATGACGTTTTCAGATTGGGAACATTCCGAGTACTTCCGAAGAAATTAAGAAAAAACCGAAAACTCGGGATTTCGTTTTAATTTTTTTCTGATTCTATTTTGGAATATTGGAAAACAAATTTTACATTTGCTTTGTCACTTTTTCTCCTCTACAAGATGGCATCATTGGATTTTGAATCCGACGTTTCGTTTTTTCACAACCACCACTTAACATGCTCTATTTTTAATTCTAAATTGAATGACATATCACACTTTGCATTCATTCGACGTTTCGGACGAAACGCCGGAACAAAGATCTGATTAGTTTATCTTGTCGAGAAGAAAAAGTTGCTATGGTAACGCAAAATGTATTTTGATCTAGCTCTTACCGTAGACTTTGAAAAAGTGAATAATTATTTTATTTGTGTTGTTATCAGGTGTGATAATAGTATTTAAAGGGATAATATGAATAAAGTTATTTTTTAATAATGTTAATACAATAATAATGTTCTAAAAACTTAACCTACAAAATAATAACAAATTTATGAACTTATCTAATTTAGATGTGAAGCATTGTATTAGTATTAACTTACATAAAAACTTATTATTAACTAAATACAATTAACCATTTTTCTTATTTTCAAAAATGCCACCCTCATTTTCTAAACATAAATAGGAACAATAAACAATTTCGTTCATTACATTTTCTACCATTTCCGGTGTTAATATCTTGAAATGTTTGCCAATAAACGACATTTTCCAGATACCCCCAAAGGAAAAAGTCCAGGGGTGTAAGGTCTGGTGACCAAGGAGGCCAGCTAATTGGACCACGAGTAGCAATTAAATTATTTCCCAATCGATTCTTAAATAATCCATGTTGAGTCTTGAATTGTGAGGGGGAGCCCCTCTTGTTGGAACTACATGTATGGGTTAGGTTTACCGGCAAGTCATCCAGTGCCTTTTCAATTTCGTTTCTTAGGAACTGACCATACCTTTCGGAATTGAGGGTTCCTTCAAAAAATAATGGTTCAATGATGCGGTTTCCCAAAATACCACACCAAACATTTATTCCAAACCTAATGTCTAAAATAATGTCTATTTTTTCTATTAAATAAACCATTGTTAGATAAATAAGTTTCATCGGTCCAAAGAATCTGATGGGGAAATTTTCATCGCATTTTCGTGTTAACCACTCACAGAAAGTAGATCTACGTTCTTCATCTCCAGGATGCAAAGCATGGCAGATACGGTATTTATAAGGATGGTATTTCTCTTTACGCAGGATTCTATGTCCAAAGGTTTTTGGCACTTCTTGCTCTTTCTCGATGGTACGGAGTCCTATGTTATCATCTTCTTCTACAGCAAGCAAAACTCGCATTACTTGTTCAGGGTTTTGCGATTTTTTACGATGACGCACTGGCTTTTCAAAAGCGCCATGTTCTTTTAAGTTTGTCACTAACCTTTTGAAAATGGATCGGCCTGGTTGACGCCGTTCGGGCTATTTTTGAAGATAACGCATTTCTGCTTGCGCGCAATTTTGATGACTTTCAATGTAACATGTAATCATATCAAATTTAACTTCATTGGAATAATGTGCCATTTTTACAATGCAATATTTAAAAAAAATAATTACTCAAATACTAACAAGAATGCAAAAGTGACAGATATCCAAGGTATTCATAGTAACCAAGGCAAACAATTACAAATATTGTTGAATTTCAAAGCCGCCTATGAATAATTGGAAATTATTTTGTACATACTCGAGCAAACCAAATATTTATTGTTATTAATCGAACCCAAACAGATAGATAAAAATAAATTTCTTGTTCCATAGCAACTTTTTCTTCTCGACAATTTTATTCATATTATCGCTTTAAATACTATTATCACACCTGATATTATTATGATACCAACACAAATAAAATAATTATTCATTTTTTTAAAGTCTACGGTAAGAGCTAGATCAAAATAAATTTTGCGTTACCATAGCAACTTTTTCTTCTCGACAAGATAAACTAATCAGATTTTTGTTCCGGCGTTTCGTATTTGCGGAATCATCATCGAATATCACTGATGATGGTTTTTTGAGTCCGAAACGTCGAATAAATGCAAAGTGCGATATGTCACTCAATTTAAAATTGAAAATAGTGCTTATTAAGCACACAACAATTTTTTTCGACTATTTAAAAGAATAAAGTTGATGGTGGATTCGAAATCCAATGATGCCATCTTGTAGAGGAGAAAAAGTGACAATGAAAATGTAAAATTTGTATTCCAATATTTTTGAAAATAGAACCAGAAAAAAATAAAAACGAAATCGCGAGTTTTCGGTTTTTTTCTTAATTCCTTCGGAAGTACTCGGAATATTCCAAATTTGAAAACGTCATCTTGCAGAGTTCAGTGGAGCGCAACTTTTTTCTTATTTAAACATCTCTGCAGCTCTGCTAGTTTACGGGATTCCTGTAGAGTTCATTCTTATCCCCGGACACCCTGTATATATATATATATATATATATATATATATATATATATATATATATATATATATATATATATATATATATATATATATATATGACCGTCAAAGAGTTTGCAACAAATGGGATTTTTTTATAATTGATTTCTCACAAAATTTTATTCTTGGTAAAAATTGCTGATTAAAGAAAAACTAATTTTGACTTCGTCAAATCTCAGGTCGGATGTATAGTTTTAAAAATTAGTCTTCAAGATTCACAAAATTTAAAAAAATAAAAATTTCACCACAGCACTGTTTAAAGGATAAAAAAGTTATACTTTACTTAACTTTTTTTTCGTAAATCTGCGTCAATGTCTTTAACAATTTTTCTGTGTCGAACCATTAACTCCAACTATTTCTGTTTTAATTTTGTATACACTGCATACATACCTCTTAAAAATATTGAAGATCTGCGCCCATGAGCCAAAATCTAATCTCCGCGAGACACTGACCTAGACTATTTTTGCAGTTTGAAACGAACCCGTGTGATCCTCCTCATGTTATCATTCGCTCAAATTTTGTTTAAACAAACACACATCCGTAAAGATTTCATCTATTTTTTTCCAAAAATATGTTTTGCGTATTGAAACGTTGAAAAAACCCATTTATATTTTTTGAAAAATTTTGAGATTACAATACTTCTCTTTTTGATTACATATAATATGTTAATAATACAATATATGGGCTGTTATATAGAGAAGTTAAAAATATCAATTACCAGAATTTAATAAAGAAATGATTTTTAATTAAATTCAATGAATTATCGATATGTATAACGGGTGACACAGGAGACCGGGTAAGGGCTGCCATGTTTTTTTTATTGGTTTCAAAAATATCGATTTTCCAATAATTCCATAAGGCTAATTTTCTATGAAAAAAGATTTAAAAATCACTTTCGGTTTTACTAGAATTAAACACTACTTCATTCAAGATCCAAAAGATTTCTCTAAACTTGAAGATGAATGGAACGTAGTGTTTCTGTTATTATCTTTTTTACGCATATCGGAATACTTTATTCTCTTTCTTACCTCGATATATTATGATTATAACATCGGCCTTTCAATGAAATCATATATCGTCAGTGTGGTTTTAGAAAAGATTTCAGTACATCGGTGGCTTTGGTAGGTTTAACAGACGATATAATTTGTGCTATTGATAAAAAACTCTATACTGCATTAATTCTCCTAAACTTTTCGAAGGGTTTTGATACGGTTAATCACGCACTTTTGTTAGCAAAGTTTAAACATTATGGATTTTCTCAAGCATCTATTGATCTAGTTGAATCATATTTTTTTAAATAGATTTCAAAAAATTATTTGCAATGACGCATTTTCAGAACAAGTTCAAATCTACTCAGGTGTACTACAGGGCTCCATTCTTGGGCCCCTGTTTTTTATTATCTATACAGCTGATATTTTGTGTTCATTGAAGCACTGTAACGTTCAAGCCTACGCTGATGATACACAAATATATTTTCACTTTAAACATTCTGATTACGAAGATGCATCCAATTTAATAAATGAAGATTTAAACTTATTAAAACAACTTTCTTTGGAGCACAACTTAAAATTAAATCCTTTGAAATCTTCACTAATGCTTTTCGGCCCAAAAAGCAATAAGTAATTTTTGAATGAGGATCTAAATATTTGTCTCGATGGAGTCAGGCTCCCAATGGTTAACTCTGCCAAAAACCTGGGTATTATATTGGATACTGAATTGCGTTTTAAGGAATATATTAAATCTCTAATTCAGAAGTCATACTTATCTTTAAAAATATTATACAATAGTAGACATATACTTGATTTCTCTTTACGCAAAATGCTTTGTGAATCATTTGTTATATCTAATTTTAACTACTGTGATTTTGTGTATGGACCCTGTCTTGATTCAACGGACAAAAGTCGAATTCAGAAAGTTCAAAATACCTGTTCACGTCTTATTTTGGATCTAAGAAAATATGACCATATCTCTCATACATTTAAGGAGCTGAATTGGTTGAAAATGGAGAACCGACGAACACTTCACTTGGGTAATTTTGCCATGAAGATTTTAAAAAACCCTGTATTACCTTTGTCTATATAAGAAACAAGTTTATATTTCGTGTAAATGTTCATTCAAGAAATGTCAGATCTATCAATAAGATAACAGTACCCCGTCACCAGACTGCCATGTTTCAGAGGTCATTTACTTACAATGGTATTAAACTTTATAACTCTTTACCAAATGAACTTACTTGTCTTGAAGAAACAGTATTTCAAAACGTTATAAAAGTTATTTATTTACGGCTCAGTGCCAACACCAATAAATATTTTATATTATTTTGCTTTTTCACACCTTTATATAACGAAACCTCATCGTTCTGGTAAATTATATTATGTACGTATATTCTTATTGTTTTATATAGTGTTTTGTAGAATTAATATGATGACTCCAGGTTTTTTTTTATAATTTTGTTTTAAGAAATTAATTTATTGTAACATTGATTGACATCTGCACTCTGTAATAATATATAATTTAGGCAAATATATATTTTTTGTAACACGGTGAGTTAAAGTTCAGTAGAGTAGCCTCAGGCTAGACTGCGCCTTGGTTCTACCGTAGTTTTTGATATTGTTTTGTAACAAGTGTTGAAGTTATTAATAAAAGACGTTTATTATTATTATTATATCGTATAATTGTGCAAATGTTATATAAAAACATGTTTATTATTTTCTTACGAATTTCTAAAATTGTATACATTTTAACGTCATCAATTTACATAGAATACAAAACATCCATATTTTTAGCACAATTTGTCAAGCCCAGTAGGTAGGGCTTATTTTTAATTATGGGGAGCCCTAGGCCATTACCCAACCCGGAATTTTTTATTTAAATGGAATTACATTGATTTTAATATTTTTATTAAGGACTTTGAGGCAATCATCGTGAAATATATTATTAGGAAATCATATAAAATGTACATACATACACATACAGTGGGGCGATAAAGTCTGGAAACCTCAAAATATATCTGAATATAATAAAATAACAATCATTTGTTTCTATGTTAACATCTGTCAAAGTGATGACATATTCGACTACTTGAAAATATCCTAATATGTCTAAAATACCTATTGTTACGAATAAAAATTTTTAACACAGCATAGGACCTGCAATAAACAATGAGTTTTATCTACATGGTTATATACCAGCATGTCAAGATTGATAGTGGTTTGAGTTTTGAAGTATTTAATTTTTTTCACTCCCCAAAATGTTGTCACACAAGCAAAGGATTGAAATTCTTTTTTAAAAAATTCCGAGAACGTGGATATGTAACAGATTTGCTAACATAAAACGGGCAAGTAGTATTAAATTCAAATATAGCCATACTTCTATTGAAAATATTCCGCACGGGGAAGAATATCATCTTTACAAAATTAATCTAATTCATGACCTCAACGAAGACGACTACGACCGTAAAATTTAATTTTGTGAAATCATGCAGGAACTTTGGCATCTTGGACCGAGTTTTTACTGCTAATAATTTGTTTTTCGGATGAAGCAACATTTTCCTTGAATGGCACTGTGAATCGTCAAAATTGGTGTAGAAAATTCCCGTTGGACTCAAGTTGCCCATACTCAATATACTGAAGAAGTCAGTGTATCGGCTGGCATATTTCGGAACATTATCGTTGGTCCATATTTTTCTGACACTAATCTGACAAATGAACTTAATTCCCGTCTTATCTTAACGTTATCCAGGGCCTAATACACCAACCTAAACACATGTGGTTTCACCAAGATGGGGGGCACCATGAACAAGTAGATTAGACGTGGTGGTCAAACTGAATGGCTTCCAAGGTCACCTGACTTGACCCCCTTGAATTTTTTCCTAGTGGGCTACTTAAAAAGTAAAGTTTTTTACTTTAACAGACCGTGATTGAAGCTTTAAAGAAACGTATAAGGGCAGAAATACGTCGAATTCCAGATGTATTTGTTACGAACGTTCAGCAGGAATCATACATAGGTTAGGATACTGCCAAATAGTCGAAGGCCAAACATTTTGAAGTAAATATTTGTCTAAGTGTTTTACGGTTTTATAATTTGTTAATAACGATCACCTGGTACCCAAGATCATTTTTTACGATTTATACGTTTGAAGAAAAAGATAAAAACATGACAAAATGATATCAATCTGCAGTTTGACATATTTATGACTATTTCCTCCTAAGAGAATTAAAAAATCGGCAAAAATGTTAGAAAGTATGGAATCCAAAATATTCATTTTGGTGCAATTCTAAATTTTAAGAGCTGCCATCTTCGACAAGTTAACGAAATGACATCAAATTTGGTTTACGTCGTATTCCACATAAAGGGACCCACGATTCTATCTGGAAATCCGACACGAAAAAAAGTTTCATACAAAAGTTTCTTTAAATTTGAAGTTCTTTTAAAATATAATTTTTCCATATGTACAGGGTGTCTCAATTTTGATGGGACGACATCAACTATAAAATTTTAAATGGGACACCCAATATTTTTGTCTATTATTTGATTCCTTGTCAAAAATAAATTTAAGTTACCAATTTAAACTATAGTCGATTCAAATAATGGACAAAAATACAGCGTGTCCTATTTAAAATTTTATAGTAGATGTCTCAGCAAAATTGAGACACTCTGTACACATGGAAACATTATATTTTAAAAGAATTTTTCCAGATAGTATAGTGGGAATACCTTTCAAAAGAGGTATCACATAACCCATCATGCCCTTTGAAAAATTGTAGACATATGTCATTACTTTGATAAATGTCAGTATAAAAACCAATGAGTGTTACTAAAATATGGGAAAATTAAAAACTAAGTCGACAAGCTTTTTGTTTTTTTTTCAAATATTGTTTCTTTTCGGTATATTTTCAGACTTCCAGACTTTATTGTCAGATTGTATAGCTAACACCAAAAAAATCTAAACCAAAACATTTTTTTTTATCAAAATAGGTAAACAAGGGGGAAAGTATAAAATAATGTTTTAAATTTATATTTTTAAATAAAATATATGCATTATTGTTTGAAGAAAAATCATCATAGTCGGACGGAGCTAATTATGCGGCTCGGATATTATTATGTCGGAAGAATATAGGCCCTTCTAGAAGAAGAAGTAGATCCAAATAAAATATCAAAATACGTAAATAATAATAATCTATGAATGGTACATACCTTTTTTAGCACAAAGAAAAATTTGGAAACTAAAAAAGCTGTCTACTTGTATGATATAACATACAGACTAAGAATTAGAATCTAATTCAATTAGTATTCGCTGCGCGCGCTATCTGACATCATTATGGATGATTGCCCGGTAAGAGACATAAAAAAATTGTATTGTGGTAATAATAACCTGTTTCAATATTTGGTTAATGCTGTTTACGTTATAAATTATCGCTAATTATTGTTCTTAGTCTGAACAATGACGCCGCGATATTTTTATCGAGCGTAAAAAAAACGGAGGTTTGTGTTTAAACACTCGGGGTGCAAGTTTTATTTTTGATCCCGCGCTTTTAAAATTTGTAAATTGCTTTGTTTTGACCATTTTTAATATGCTTGGTCCAATCAATGCATACAACTCACAGAAAGGCAAAAAAGGGTATCAGTAAAGGCTTTTAACAATTATGAAATCATGGTTCTTGGGATTAGAACATGTCATATTGGAATTACTGTCCGACAGTTTTAACAATTTTTTTTACTCTGAGTTTTAAGTTAAGGGAGATTTTTAAGTAAATATATAAAAGTTAAGGAAATACTTTTTTATGTCCTTCGAAAACTCCGTATTTGAGACATCATCATTAAAGCCAGGAAGTTGTTTTCGCCACGGCAAATCACTGTTTTTTATAAAAAAAAATCAGGTGGTGGGTTAATTAAAAAATCACGGAATTCAAATCGGAATTGCTCTCCGACGTTTCGCCTTCGATTGCACTATGCATCTTTAGGGACCTTACTCTACGAGATCTGAAGATGGAATAGGTTGGGAGAGATTCATATTTTTCAACCTTAAGTACATTTAAAGGATAAATTGTGCTTCATATATTTGTTTGTCAACGAGATAAAGTAGAGCATAAAACACCTTGAATAACTAGTAGATTAACACGCATTTTTTTCTGATTTACCAGTAATTTTTGTTATTTTAAACGAAAAGTTTAAATTCATGTTGCTATGATAAATCCACATTATCTGACATGCTTTTTTGTTACATATGATTACTGCTCAGTAAGTTCGACAGTAGAAGTAATCAAACCTAAGTATTAACCTCCATAGCGATATTTGTTCACTAAAAGTTAAAGAAGAATTTTAAAACTAAAGTTTCGGAGCTGTATCAAATCATATCGTTAAACTGTTTTGTTTCTTTTTTTTAATAAGTAGTCTATTGTTTGGTTTAATGTTAAGTTGTTGTTCGTGTTGGAAGAAAACTGCTGAAGCAAGCCGGTGTTTAACGAAGATAGCCTGATTATCCTATGTGTTGGAAGTATCTGAGGGAAACGTGAAAATATGGGTAGAACTACTGGGAAATCATATCGTAAGACCAATATTTGATTGATCCCACGAAATGGCCAGCTCGCTTACCAGATTAAACGCCACTATTTTTTTTGTGTGAATATTTACAGTACTTCGCAAAACCGGAATCACTGGAGGCTTTCAAAAAAAGAACAAAACGTATTACTCTCGAAAAGTTCGAAATTAATTTCAGTCCAAACTATTTCATTACAAGAATGCACCGGAAGAACGATATGCAGTCTTAATAAGATAACGCATCGGGAGTGAAACATAAATTACCCATTTCTTTGTTACATACTTTTTAAAATGATTAACTCGCAATAACTGATGAAGTGAGGTGGTGTTTTATCCAACGATATCTTGTTCCAAAAATGTCAAGAGACTTTTTAGGACCTCACTGTAACTTCATAATTTATATTTTATTTTATTACGCTCAAGTTTAATATTAAAATGATATTTTTTACCCAGCATGTAATAATATTGTAGCAGAGCAAAAGAAAAAAGATTTGTTGAACCAGTCTAGCATATTTGGGTCAAGATTAAAGTTTGGAACACAGAGAAGCAGCACGTATTAATAAAATGTTGGCTCTTGACAATGTTCTGTGGACCTGGTCTTTACTGCAGCAATATAAATCTTTTTTTCTTGTTTTTCATTGGCATACATTCATGTTAACGGTTCACAAAGCTTATTGTTGGGGTAACGACATTTCTTCTCCGTTGTTTCAATACGTATAAGGGAAATGATCCTAGTTGTCGAGATAACATTATATATATATAATATATATATATATATATATATATATATATATATATATATATATATATATATATATATGTATTTCACTTACAAGATTCTTTGTACAAGAGTTTTCACTTAGTAATAAAAACGAATTTCCAAAATACGGACATTTCTTTTTACGTGACAAAAGTGTAAAGCGTTCTGTTCTCTTCAAAGAAAATCGAAAGCCCTTAAAAAGATAGAAAATAACCGAATAAAACTAATGGATAGTGTGGGTTTAATATAAGTACCTGCTTTCTCTATGGCCTCTTCAAATCCTTCTTTCTGAGTGAACCATTGTTCGGCGTCACATTTTCTTAACACTTTAGGGATTCTAAGCCTCTTTAAATTGAAACGAGAACTGATTTTATATGATTCAATGTTTTGCTTGTTTTCTAAATTTTGTATCGAGCTGAGCGCATCTGGGATGGGGGTCACGTATGTGGAAGTTGCGAATTTAAGAACTTTTTAACTTAGGGCATAATCTACGAACACTAAATTTAATTTACTTTATCGATTAGTGTCCATACGTCATAAATAATAAAACAACAGTTTAAAAAATTAACCATTTTAAAATTATTTATTTAGGATTATGACAACTTACAAAGAAAGTCATCGGCGAAATAGCTAATTTTCTTACTTTTCTGTGTAATGTTTCAATCCTTGAATGCCTTAAAATTGCCATTGTCGTACCCATATTTAAGAAAAGAGACCCCTGTCTAGTAGAAAACTATAGACCTATTTCTCTATTGAGCTGCTTCTCTAAAATTTTAAAAAAACTCTTAACAGAATGTATTCTTTTTTGGTTAAATATAATACTTTTTTCAGATCGTCAGCACGGCTTTTGTCGGGGGCTGTCTACTGAAAGCGCTTGCGCTGACCTTGTTCAATATGTCACAGCTAAGATTGATACTAGAGAAACTGTAATTTCCTTCTCTTCTGATCTTATTCTCGCTTTTGACACTATTGATAAAGATTTTGTGGCTTTAAAATTACACAGGACGGACGTTTCAAAATCTGATTTTCTTGATCAAAATATAGGAAAACCTCAGGGTAGTATCTTGGGCCCGCTAATTTTTCTTCTTTTCGTTAATGATTTGCCCGAATATATCTCCCAAAGTAGAGTATTCCAATATGCCGATGATACCACAGTTTTCTCGGATATCCGGATATGGCTGCATTGAGGAGTAAAACTAATATTATTCTGAAGGAATTTTGTTTTGAACTTTGGTTTAATCGGGCGAAAACTGGTCTATATGGAAATAAAAACCAAAGTCAAACAATCATGTGGTCTTATTTTTGATCTAGATGGTCACACGCTAATTTTAAGTGGCTCAATAAATTTCTTGGGTGTCTCCATTGATAGTGATTTAACCTGGAATGGGCAAATTTCTCAAAATTCTTTTTCAAAAAATCAATAAAAGCTCCTATGTTTTAAACTCTTGAAAGAATTATGTAACTCTTGAAACCGTTCTAAGTGTTTACTATGTCTTTGTTTATTCTTCAATTGCTTTCAATATTGGTCTTTCCGCAAAAATAATATTCTTACTGTCCACTCAATTTATTTACTAAAATTGTTGACTTATTTTCATAAGAACAAACATCTTTGTCGGCTTAATAGTTCTTACCATAACTGTGACACTCGGAATAAGTCTAATGTCTCGCTTTTAAAGCTCAATTTAGAAATGTATAAAAAATCTCTTATGTGTGCCGGTAGTCGTATTTTTAACCGGTTACCGTGGTCAATAAAAACTATCGCATCTACAAATAAATTTAAACTCGAATTAAAAAAATATAACATCTGATGCATTTTATTCTATAAACGAATTTGTTGTTTATTTGGGGAAACTTAAATAATGTGTTCGACTAGTATCATTTACGAGCAACCTTCCATTTTATCGCTTTGTAAGTGTGTGAAATGAAACTTGACTACTTTATATATTAATTAGTTAGGTGTATGTGTGATGTAGTTAGTTTTTATATACTATGTGCTGAAGCACAATTCCATTATTTTTTAGGTTTTAATATTATACACCAATGACTTGTTTTGAATATATATATATATATATATATATATATATATATATATATATATATATATATGTGTTTTCATTCCGGGTGTACATCCGTTCACTACTGTCGTTCTGAAAAGAACAGTTTTGCTGACGTTTCGCCAAAATCACATTTGGCATTTTCTTCGGCATTGGCTTTTTTTCTCGCGTCCGAATAGAGACTGAAGTGTTGGTGACTGCGACGCTTTCTTTTATACCCCCACTCGGTGCCGAAGGTTATATCTGCGCAGGCGTTGGTCGTTATTTGCGTTTTCCGGATGGTGCTGTTGTTGTTGCGCTAATTGCGCTTGAGTTTTTGCGATTTTAGATTTGTCGATTATTGTTTTCCATACTGTTGGTAGTTTTAATGATTCGTCCCTTTTATTTAAATCACCTTGCTTTTCAATTTCTATGGCTTCTCGGATTATTCTGGTTTTATAATGTTCTATATTGGCAATCTCCCTACACCCATCGAAATTTATTTTATGGCCGGTTTCCTGATGATGTAGGAATAAAGCTGAGGTTGTTTGTTTATTTCTGATGCTGAGTTTATGCTCTTCCACTCTTGCTGATATTCGCCTGTTAGTTTGCCCTACGTACAACTTTTCACAGTCCTGGCACGGAATACTGTACACTCCGTGGTTTTCCAATTTGATTTTATCTTTTGGGTTTCCGAGTAGTTTACCTATAGTTGTTTGTGGCTTGTGTATTGTTTGTATGTTGTGTTTCCTCAGAATTCTTCCGATTCTGTCTGTTGTGCCTTTTACATAAGACTACTCGTTACTTTCCCGGTTCATATTTTTTGTTGTTCGTTGTTCGGGAAACCTGTGCATTAATAACTATTTTTCTCTATGGTGCCATTGTGTAGCCATTTTTCTTTAAGCACTAGATATTACCTTAAGTTCGTTTTCTCTCGTCTGTGTTTCAGTTAGTCGCACGGATCTAGATATTAGAGTATTTGCCACAGCTTGAATTTGTGCTGGGTGATGATGTGATTTTGCATTTAAATATCTGTCTGTATGTGTTGGTTTTCTATACACGGTGTATTCGAAATGTCCGTTATGTAGTTTTGTGACCAAAACATCTAAGAATGGTAGTTTGTTGTTTTCCTCTAACTCTAGAGTAAATTGTATTCTGGGGTGGATTGAATTTACGTGAGTCAGAAATTTTTCGAGCTCTGCATGACCATGTTGCCATATAATAAATATGTCATCCATATAACGAATCCATAATTTGGGTTTTAAACTTGCTTTCTCAAGAGCTTCTTTCTCGAAGTATATCATAAATAAATTCGCGACTACTGGTGATAGCGAGGACCCCATTGGAGCACCATCCATTTGTTTATACATTTGCCCGTTGAAAGAAAAATAAGTATTTTTGAGGCAATGCTCCGAGAGTTCTATTATATGTGCCTGGAAATCCTCGTTCATAGCAATCTTGTCCAATGCTTCGTCGATGGGAATACTGGGATATAACGATTTGACATCTAGGCTTGCTATGATATCGTTTTTTTCAAGAACGATATCTCGTATAATTCGAGTGAAATGCTCCGAGTTTTTTACAAATGAATCAGCTTTTTCTACAGTTGGTTGCATAATTTCAGAAAGGTATTTCTCCAGTTTTTGTAGCGGCGAATTAACAGCACTAACAATAGCTTGCTTTAAAGAAAAATGGCTACACAAATCGCACCATAGAGAAAGCTATTAATGCACAAGTTTCCCGAACAACGAACAACAAAAAATATGAACCGGGAAAGCAACAAGTAGTCTTACCATAAGTAAAAGGGACAACAGACAGAATCGGAAGAATTCTTAGGACACACAACATACAAACAATATACAAACCACAAATAACTTTAGGTAAACTACTTGGAAACCCAGAAGATAAAATCAAACTGGAAAACCACGGAGTATAGAGTATTCCGTGCCAGGACTGTGAAAAGTTGTAGGTGGGGCAAACTAACAGGCGAATATCAGCAAGAGTGGAAGAGGATAAACTCAGCATCAGAAATAAACAAACAACCTCAGCTTTATTCCTAGTATAGGAGTAGTCTTACCATATGTAAAAGGCACAACAGACAGAATCGGAAGATTTCTGAGGAAACACAACATACAAACAATACACAAGCCACAAACAACTATATATATATATATATATATATATATATATATATATATATATATATATATATAAATATATATATACCCACTGTACATACTTATGTGGTGTATAGGGTATCCCTATGGTATATCGAAATGAATATTTAAATTGATTAATTCGGCTTTATTACTAAGATACAGGGTGATTTTTATATTTTGGTAAAAATTTGTTCAAATTTTCCATGTTCCATTAATTTTTTTCTTAAACTACATTCATTTGTGAACAAAAATATGCCACCATCTTGAATGGCACACTAAAGGTTATGTACGAAATTTAAATCTTTAGATAGTACCTACCCCTTTTTTTAGCGGTATCTGTATTAAAGCTTTTAACTAAGTATAAAATTATTTCAATGATTGACTTTAAAAAAAAATTAAACTATCTCTACTAATAAAACACAGGCTTGTCGAATTAATTTTTATTTTCAGTAGCCCAAAAAAAACTAAAATCTACCCTAACACAATAACGTCTTAAAAGCTACAAATGCTAGCTACACGCTTTTGTAGGTTTGCAATTGAGCGGTGAATCATTTGAGGGTTTTGTCTAACCTCGTCGCAATAAAAATGTATCCTATTTATTAATTGATCCCTAGTTTCGATTGGAACACTGTAAACTTTTTGTTTTAGATGCCCCCACAAAAAGTAGTCGGCTGGATTAAAGTCTGGCGACCTAGCTGGCCAAGGATATGGTCCTCCGCGTCCAATCCACCGATCAGCAAATTGTTGATTGAGATAATTTCGAACATCAATTCCAAAATGTGCAGGTGCCCCATCGTGTTGAAACCATATGCCTCTTAAATTTACATTTTCTAATAAGCCCGGTAAAATGTTTTGTAGAAAGTCCAAATACACAACAGCCGTTAGTCGTTGAGGGAAAATATGTGGTCCAATTAAATGATTATTTATTAAGCCGCACCAAACATTCACTGAAAACTTTCGTTGAGAATTGGCCAATCGCAACGGATAAGGGTTTTCATCTGCCCATACATGAGAGTTTCTAGAATTAAAGACTCCGTCCCTTGTAAATTGGGCTTCATCAGTGAATAGTGCTCTAAAAATAGTTCTTCGATGATTTATTACCCACCTAGCAAATGCTAATCTAGGCAAGTAGTCGCCTTCTTCTAATCTTTGTACCTCTTGTACATGGAAAGGGTATACGTTTTCATTTTTTATAGTTCTCCATACTCTTGTCTGCGGTATCGCTAATTGGGCGGAAATTCGCCTAGTGCTTGTGGTTGGATCTTCCCTCACAAGGTTGAGAATATTCTCTTGTTGGACCACATTATTAGCACCCACTCTTTCAACATGAAGAAACGTTTGGTGATTTGGAATTCTCCGATCCGGAAATCGTCTTCTGTATTCTTCTGTAGCAGCCCTTCTGTTACCATTACAAAATCCGTACACAAATACGATGTCTGCGTACTCAGCATTTGTAAATAACGGCATTTTTAAAATTATTGAAACGTACAAACTTTTTGCAAAGAGAAAATTCAAATAAAAAATCTTTAATTAACAATGTCAAACACAAATGATTAAATTGTATGTACGTAATGTCATTTTTAAAATATCTGTCTAAATTCCAAGGCCTACTTTATTATTTTTAGGTATTAAAATTTATTGAATTTGTATTTTTTTGTAGGTTTTAAGGTTACGAAAAAAATAAAGGTAAATAAAAAAAATAAAAAAAAACAAGCTCTTACACGTAATTTGTATACAATAACAAAAATAAAAAAAGATAAATTTTTACGGTAGCCGATAAATGATCACGATCTCGAGCATTAGATAAGAGATGAGGCGAAAAAGACTCAAACAGAAATTAACTGGTTTATTAGTAGAGATAGTTTAATTTTTTTAAAAGTCAAGCATTTAGATAAAAACCTCAAATGTAAATGATTCAACGCTCAATTGCAATTCACAAAAGCGTGCACAAAAATGTAGAGATACCGTTAGACAGGCGTTATTGTGTTAGGGTAGATTTTCGTATTTTTGGGCCACTAAAAATAAAAAATAATTCGACAAGGCTGTGTTTTATTAGTAGAGATAGTTTAATTTTTTTTTAAAGTCAATCATTGAAATAATTTTATACTTAGTTAAAAGCTTTAATACAGATACCGCTAAAAAAAGGGGTATGTACTATCTAAAGATTTAAATTTCGTACATAACCTTTAGTGTGCCATTCAAGATGGTGGCATATTATTGTTCACAAATGAATGTAGTTTAAGAAAAAAATTCAACAATACCGAATTCCGATGTACAGGGTGTCTCAAAACTAGCCCCCCTCCCCTGTGTGAATTGGCTGGATACGGCCCTGGAACTTTGACACTTTTCAAACGTCAAAAAGTTATGATATACCAAGAGTGTTTGTGTACAAAATTTTAAAAAAATGGATTAAGCCGTTTAGGAGATACAGGGTGAACAAATTTTTACCAAAATATAAAAATCACCCTGCATCTTAGTAATATACCCTAGGGATACCCTATACACCACATAAGTATGTACAGTGGGTCGTGAATCACCCTATACTATATATATATATATATATATATATGCACACCACTTATTGGTTTCAGCCGTTCAAGGAAAAATTCATAACCAGACAACAATTATTCATGTTAATTTTATTGTAAATTATTATGTAAGTAATAAAATCAGAACAGAACTAATAGGATAACAACTTTACCATTACATATTAATATATAAAACATTACATAAAACGGACTTAGTAGAAAGGACTAACTTAATAAACAGGGACAGTTTGGTCTCGTTTTTAAAATAAGGCTGATATTTTTATACCATATACATTTTCATAGCTTCTTCCTAAACAGTCAAAAAATTAATGCTTGTTATCTAAAATTTATCTGAAATATATTTTATTAGATAAAATATCATAATTTTTACTGATGCCCTGCACCACAAGCGATATCAAGTTTAGAATGGCTTCGCTTTCTGAAGGTAAAAACACCTTTATGCTGTAAACTTTTATACACTCAATACACTAGGTCTCCATATGCGTTTTTGCATATACTTACAAAGTTATAATATTTTTTAGATTAAATATTATAAAAAACTGACTAAATCCAGCGATTAACTTGTTTTCCAGTACCTCTAATTATATTTTAGAAACGAAAATCTATTTAAGACATCAAAACCTTTCCCACTAAAAAACAAACATTTTTTTTTAGATAAAAAAGAATCAATCTATATCCTGACATGATCGTGATTATTAATTAAATATTTGCAATTCTTTAATTGAACTTAATAGAATTCAAGGTAGTTTTACAATTTTCTCCATTATTTTAATAAATAAAAAACGAACCAATTAGTAACAATTTAAATAAGTTACCACATCCTCTTTTTTCTGTGCCAAGGAAAAGCAATATCGAACCGAGTCGAGCACTAATCCGTTTCCAATTAGGTCCTTAAAGCCAATTTAACCATGAAAACATAGAAATTAATATGATTCAGCTACTTATCGCAATATCTAATGGTAATTTAATCTCGCGAATTAATAATGTTACGAACGACGTATTTTTACGAGGTTTGCCAAAACGTGACGTTATGTTGATTTGAGATAATTTTCACAAGAGTTTTATTGCGGAAGCATATTATTATTATTACGAAATATATGCTTTCCCTATCAAGAATATCCCAGGAGCAGTAGATCATTCTAATCTTTATTAAGAGCACAGACATAGAACGGAACCAGGTATGTTTATTAAAAGTTTAAAGCCATCAAAGTCGAATGTTACAACAGCTATGAGGAAAGTAAATGAAAATCCAGGCAATGTGGGTCCTGCCAGTTGATAAAGGCAACGCACTATGGAAAATGGTATAAGAAAGACATTTCAAAAATGCATTCTGGTAACGTAGCAACCAAGGTGTTTGATTTACTAGTATGCATATGAACCTTTAATATAATGTGGGAATTTTACAAAACATAACTAAGACATTTACACCTGTATTTACTAAAGAGATTTAAATTTAGACCAGGTCTAACTTACCAGTTATAGGTTTAAGATGTCATTTTTAACAATTAAACAAATAATTTTTCTAAATGTCACAATTACCAAATGACAGTGACATAAGCGAAACATAACTGGCGAACGAAGAGTTTTAGCTATGGCAACTAGACCTAGTCTCATGTAGACTTTACAATTGATTTTTTTTTATTCTACAGAAAAATATCTCCATGAGGGGACATACAAACTATTTCGCTGAACGTTGCATCGTTTGAATTCTGTAGCATATGAAAGAGGAAAAACTACCATTTTTCAAACATCAATATCTCAGAAACGGAGATAAATAGACCTCGGGTATGTTATATTAAATATGTCTAGAATTCCGCATAGAATCCCAATATGGCATAATTTACAGGGCGTTCCATTAAAAAAAACCAAAGTTGTCAATTTTGACAGCTTAACAGTATAAGAATATTGTTTTTAAATTTTGTACGGTCTTTCAATACGCACAAATCTATCATTTGCAGCAGAAAACTGAATTTTGTTGACCGACTTATTGTGGCAAATTTTTTTTTTATAAAATGAAAAACATTCGAACAATTGCGATGCTATAAAATGAGCTACCAATAAAACCGATTAAATGATTAGTTTGGAAAAAAAAATCGAAAAACAGAAAAATTCGGCCTTTTTTCAAAAATTTCTCCATTTTTTAAGAATGATAGTCAATGATAAAAACTTTATGTATGCAAAAGACAGGTGCCGTCGGATGATTAGTTTTTGAGTTATTGCAGTTTGAAAATTTGATGAATAATGTGAATGAAATATTCATGAATTTGTTGATTCGCCGATTCGTTTATTCGTATGATTTGACGAATAGAATGTATGCAGGCGAATGAACGAATGGACAAATAGTGAGTAGCAGGCTTTATGCAAATGAAGGTAAAATGTCAAAAGGCAATTCCATTTTTACACGGTTTAATCTCGACGACTACTATACATAATGAATCCATTCCCTTGCTAAAACAAATACATATTTTAATGACTAACCTTTTTATACAACAAAGAAATTCCCTGGCAGCCAGAATAAAATTCATATCAATTTGAATATCCCAGACGAAGGCACGACAGACTTTTAAATCGTATTCATATATGCAGCTTGGAATGCACAGCTTGAGGATATATTTGTCCGATACAAATTCAATACAGTCCAAATATTCCTGACAAAGGTCGCACAAAATGGTTATTTATTTATATTGAGGGATTTCCGTAACGTATCTTTTATAAAGGGAATTTTCAAACACCATATTTTTTTTTTAATTAATTTTGGAACCCTTTGCCAACACGTAAAAATACGAGTTAGTGAGGGAACAATGTTTAAACACTAAAGGTTTTAAAAAAAATTGTCTACATTAGCCCTTTAACCGTCCTAAAAATTGCATCCTTAAAGCTAAAAACAACATTGTTATTCAAAATATAATAAGGTAACAAACGAAGAACTTTCAAACTTAAATCGCCTTATTTTTGTCTCATGAATATCTGGTAGCAGTTTGTACACACCTTAAAGAGCGATTTATACATTTTCCTTGGAATTATCAAGGCGGTTAATACTGTGGACGAAATAAAAAAAAACATTCTGTTGGAAATATTACAGGTAACCAAAATGACCTAGATATAAAAAAATTCTAATTTTGCAAAAATAACTTGTTTGTGAAAAAAAATCCCGATGAGATAATCGCAAATGGTTATTGAAGGTTATATTTTTTATGCCACGAACTCGACCACAAATTAATAAGAATGTAAATAGGATCGGTCAAAAAATATTTACCCATAATAAGCACTAATTAGACCGGCAAAATGCGAAAAATGTTGTTCAAATATGGTATGCTACAGAGTACTGTTTATATTCAATATTAAGGGGAATGTCTATTGCTGTTCGAAGTCAAAATAGGGAAAATTTTACAATTGTGAGGTACAATAAATACACATAATATCATATAAAATGTTTTCTACGTTTTGTTACTGATGCATTCATTATATTATAACGTATTGAAAGAACTACATTACTCAAGTCATTATTTTATTAATAGTAGTTTTTATATATACAAAAAGTGAAACTGACTTAAAAAAAAAACAAAAAGTAAATAATAATCTTGAGAAATTTGAATTTCTGAAGTCGCCGTGCAACTTAGGCCTCATTACTAAAGGACATCACAAAAGATATTTTAAAAAATTCATTTCGATCCTCTTTTGAGTATCGAAATGATTCATTTTTTCGCACTGCTTTTCCGCATTCATCCTTCTGCAAGAGGTAATTTAAAAAGCACAGTAATTGTTAAAACTGCCTATTTATTATAAATACTAATTACAAAATTACTAATATTTGACATATTTAAACCAAATGAATTATTACTTTAGACATTTTTATAGACCCATCCATTAATACTTCGTTATTAATAACACAACATGTGTTCTGTTCTTGTCCTTTTCATTCCATTATGTTTGTTGCAAGGCTGCAACTTTCTTCTTGTTTTCCACTGAATGTTCAACATATCCTTTAGCTACTGCACTTCTCTTCCATCCACCGGGCCTCTTTAACGTACGTAAATTAGCTCCCGAAACTGCTAACGAAGATGTCGAAAACAATGGCCAGATTATTCTGAATTTTCAGATAATTTTAAAAAATCCGCATTATGTTGTATTAATACCCACTTGTCGAGTGGAGTATTAATCATAAACTTCAGGTTTGTTGCAGCGATATACGATAGCATTATTTGCAGAATTCCAACAACAACGCCATCTATTGACCACTAACAAAGTGATTAAGGTACAATTTATGGCTCCTCGAGTAGGGCAAAAAAGGCATTTTTTCTGACACCAAGTTGAATAAAATCGGTTCATCCAAAACCGAGATATCTACATTTGTAAGTGAAAATGTTTGACTTTCTCCCACCACTTTATTTTTGAAAATAGACAAAAATAGTCTGAAGCAAAAAAGTGCGTAATTGGTTAAAGACTGCAATGCGTATATTTTCAACATAGCTCAATTATGGAAATTTACGAGAAAATTGTCATTTACACTTTTGTGTTGCTGTTACTCCCCCTAGCGGCCAACTTTCGAACTTGACAATAATAATTCTCTTGGCCGATTTACCTATAAATAGTTTTTTTCTTAATTTCTGTCATTAACGCCGCCCGAGCTACAGCCGACGTCCTCTATTATTGGACCACCCTGTAGATACGTTAAAAAAATCATAGGATCAAATTGATAACCTTTTCATTTTTTAAAGTCGGTTAAAAATTAAATTGTTTCGGATATTTAAACATTTTCTTGGGTCGCCATTATGTCTTGGAATATATGATTCGCAATAATACCTTACCAGTTTTGTCAATTTCCTGATTTTTTACCAACATTTCAAGCCAAGCGGAAATTATGAGCTATGCCACGTAGGGACAGAACGAGAAAACCTCTGAAATGGGAGAACATGTATTTCGGGTTTGAGGACCCTAAAATGTAAGGATCTGCGAAAATCTCGGAGGGTGATTTTTCACGATGACAATACTTCCCCTTACGACGTGTGTTAAAACAAATATCTTTTATTTACAGGGCAATTTTAGTCCTTGGAAAACTCTTTTTTTTTTCACCACTCGTTTGTACCATAAAAACAAAAAGGCACCTTTAAATGTCCGGCTATTTGTATCCTTACATTTTAAAACACAAAATTTAAATTAATCCTACAAACTTACGCCTCGACAGGAACGTAAATTTCAGTAATTTCTTTGAACAAGGGAACAACACGTGTTTAACTTTGTACAAAATTCCGAATTTCTTATTCAAATTGCATTAGATACAGGCGAAAAGTCTAGAAAATAAATGAGGACATTAAGACGCGGGTATTGCTATGACACTGATTGATAGCCCACTCTGTGCTCTAGTTTTAAAACATAGCTCATTTTTAATAATTGAGTATTTTATGCTACTTCTAATGGACTATTTGGAGCAATGTTTGAATTTAAGACTAAGGCAACGACTGCATAATAAAAAGTAGATGACTATTTAAACCAGTGGTCGCCAACCGTTTCAAGGTGTTGAGCTACTTTGATAATTATGAATTATGAAATAAACCGTGAGTTACCTACTTGTAACGAGCGTTTAAGCCAGCCTAAACGAAATAATGCACAAATGTATTTGATATAAGTACATGTTTTTATGTAATTAACAAGTACTTAACTAATACTAATACATACCTAAAAAATAAACAAAATTTTCATATAGCCATAAAGGCATGTCACATACGACTTAATAAAAGTAAGCAAAACATTATAATTAAAATTTTAAACAAGAACATGTGATAAAAAATGCGTGCTTTTTTTGATATTTGCAGTGTAATTTGATAAAGCCATTCGAACGTAATTATCCAGATGTTCATCTGTAAAGCGAGTGCAGTATTTGTTCTTAATAAACTTCATATTGGAGAAAGATTTGCACAAATAGGTTGAAGTAAATAACTCTTTCACTTTTAGAACTCAATATTTGTCTTTATTTACTATAAGCCAGATACATTTTGTAATTGAAACTAACGATTTCAATGCTAAATAACTTTGAAATGCAACCACTTCCATTTCAGTTGCAGCACAAGTTGCAAACTGTTGGATATCATTTTCCATGAAGTGTGAAACAACAAATTGAACAACGAATGTCATTTTGTTAAAATGAGATATCTTCTTTGAAAGAACAGGGAGATGCTTGCAATCACGATTGATTAGGGTTTGTTCCCAAAACTCAAGTTTTTTTATGAATCCATTTATATCGGAAATCAATTCCGCCAGTTCTTAATCTCTTCCCCGAAGTTGCAAATGGAGTTGATTAATCTGTAATGTCCACAAAAAAAAAATAAAATCTCTAAGCCAAATTGAATTTTTCAGATCCTGAGTGGGTTCTCCGCGTTGTTTGAACAATTGAAGTATGACAGATGGGGCTTCATTAAAACGTGTTAACACTCGTCCTCTACTTAACCATGGCACTTCAGAGTGAAGAAGTGGATACTCATACTGACAATCAGTTTCATCGGCTAAGATTTTAAATAACCTTCTTTGTAATGCGTGAGTTCTAATCTTATTTACTATTTTTACTACCAATTTCATGAACTTGTTTAGCTTTAAAAAATTTTCCACATAATGCTTGCTGATGAATAATGCAATGGTAACACAGAAATTGTGGAAAGCGTTCATCTTTACGACAAAATGCTACCAGACCCTTATCACAACCCACCATAGCTGGAACCCCGTCAGTTGTTAAGCCTACCAGTTTTAAAATTGGAATTTTCTCAGAAGATATAAAAACGTTTAAATGAGAAAACAATTCCTGTCCAGTGATATATCCTTTCAGTGGAATAAACTTCATAAGATCTTTAATCATAAAATCACTAACAACCATCCTGACGAACAAGACCATCTGGGAGGTGTCAGTCACATCTGTTGATTCAACCAGTTGAAGAGAGAAATAAACACAGTTATCTAAGTCAGTTTTTAACTGTGAAAAAATATCCATGCCCATTACTTCCACTCGTTGCATCACTGTATTAGCAGAAAGTTGCATAGATTTTATTGCTATCTATCTCGTCTTTATTTTTAAGTTGGAAAATAAGGCATCTGCAGCTTTTAAAATGGCCTGTTATATCATTTCCCCGTCTTCATACGGTTTTTTGTGCAATTATTTGGAACACACGATATGATGCTTCCGTTGCAGACGTATTTTTGTCAACTGCTTTTAACAATATTGACTGTTATCCAATTAACTGATCCTCCTCCTCCTGGATTTTATTTCTATAGTTTTTGTCTTCAGTCTTCAGAATTTCATTAGTTGGATCATCTTTAACTCGCCTAAAAAGCTCATCTTTTACATTTACAGATTTAGTGAGACCTATAGTAATCCAGGGTATGTATTAATTGATAATATAAATAAATCCTTATTCGTGGATGGTGTTTAAATTAGTGGTCGCCAACCCGTCGATCGCGAGCTACCTGTAGCGAAGACATTTCTGGTAGCTCACAACATATCTTGTAAAAGCATAGAAGCGTCCATAAATTTTGAAAAAAAATCACAATATGAAAACAAGCAGCGGCAACACTGCGGTGAGCGCTAGATTTGACCAGAGTGCCAGCATCGCGAGAATCTTTGACAACACGAGAACGATCTAGATTGCCTTGAACGCGATAAATACGCATGTCGGGGATACAACGCGTTCAGTTTAAAACTGAAGTTATCCATTGATAACCTCCTCTTTTTTTTAAGTCGGTTAAAAATTCAGTTAAAAACTAAGCTGATCTTCATCAATCAAATAAAGCTTTGACGTTAACAGGACGTAAAATCATAGTCATTACACTCCATAACTGATTTCTGTTAATGGTAGCGTTCAGGTTTAGGGATGGTAAAAATGCCTATGATAGCTGGTTCTAAGAATCTACTATTAGGCTGTGTACCTATTTCTTCATTGGATAAATACCCTACTATACAGTGTGTCTCAGATCCGCTTCTCTATACAGGGATCTCGGCTCCTATTATACCTACAGCAAAGGTTAAATGGGGAAAGTTTTAGAGGAAACTTATTGCATTCGATATCCGGCTTCAGATTTACGATCGATCAACTGTTTTTGGAAATATCGGGGAAAAACCGAAAATGGCGGATTTCGTTTTTGACGAGTATATCTAGAACGGTAAATTTGACAGCTGCCAATATGTGACATTATTCGGACACATTTTTAGGACAAATAAGATGGCGTATACGACACGTCTTCATTGTTTTTTTTTTAACCGGCAACCCGCCTCAAGTTTCATTTTTCCTGTGACCGCCATATTGCATTTTTCGATTTTTGGAAAGAGCCTAAAATTTCCAGTCTAGTGATATTTCACTAATGCATTAAAGATTTTAGTATCATCGAAATATTACACTTCGTAAAGTTAGGTTTCAGTTTTTTCTAAGGAGACCATGATTTAAGGTAATGTTAGCTGTCGATGCTTTTTTAAGGAGGCCATGATTTATCTGTAACAAAATTGGATTTTGACTTTGACGTTAAGTTAAATAGTTGAAGGTATCAAAGCTGTGTTTTAATAAGTTGTAGGTACGCTTTTATCCCAATAAAATCATAAATCTGATACATACATTGTCAAAACCTATAGAAAATGGCCGGCATTCCGTATTCAAATGAAGAAAAGGTTGACATGTTAGCTCTGTACTTTCAATCATACAGAAACGCCGACGTTACCTCAGCAAGGTATTTGGAGATGTATCCCGAACGACGGCAGCCTCATAAACCCAATTCAGGAAAATCGTAGTTAATTTAATTAACCATACAATAATAACAATGAAAATCGAGACAGAAACATTTTACAAGCTATCAACGAAAACCCTAGTGCATCGGTAAGAACTATAGAACAGGAAACTAATGTGCCAAAATCAACAGTACAGAGAGTTTTAAAAAAGAATAAGTACCATCCAAACAAACCCATAATAGTACAAGGACTTAAGGAAACTCATTTTCCAAGACGACTACAGTTCTGTGAGTGGTATACTAGGAGATGTATGTGGTCCGATGAGAGCAGGTTCACGAATTGTGAAGTCTGTAATAGGCACAACCGTCATCATTGGGCTGTGCAAAATCCTCACGAAGTGGCAGAGAGACGTCTACAGATCAGATTTGAAAGTAACGTTTGGTGTGGGATCATTGGTAAGTTAATCTAACCAATCTTTTTTAAATTGGCACCAAATGATGGTCAAATAATAATCTTTTTACTTTTCGTGTAGTTCTTTAATGATATTAAAAGAGTAGAATCTAATAAAAAAAAGTAAAACGTTCTACTCTAGTCAGTCAACTTACTTTTTTGATATTGTATTACATTTTTATTCAATCATTTTGTATTTTAGTTTCGAAGAACCTATAAAAATAGAATTGGGTTCTATAAATGTATTGACACTTTATCTAAATTTTCTGCAGATTTAGCTAATTCTCTAAAATTATTTTGATTGTCTGAATTTAATGATTTATTATTACCCAGGAAGCCTAGTTCTTGCGTTATGGAAAAAATATCATATTAATCAAATGTCGAATTATTTTTCGATTTTCATTATGATTTATAGAAAGGCGTTCAGCTGTATTTCCGAATAATTTAAATTTTAAAGCGCAAGGGGTTTGTTCTTTTGATATTTTATGTTTTATTAAGTCACGGTGTACTTCTTTAAGATTATTATATCACTGAAATAAATTGATTTAGTATTTCCGAAATTAATATGCAATACCAACAAAATAATTTATTACGTCTATTACTTCCCGCTAACCAAATATGTTTTTTTTTGTCATGATAAAGCTGAATAGGTTTCAACTCTATACAAGCTCATTCATTACGGGATGTTTCCATAATTATTTTTGGAAAGTAAATATCTACTTTTTAATAAAGATAATTTTCTCTTTATAATTTATAGTTTCTAGTACCACCCGGCCGACCCCGCCGCCCTTGACTGTTGGGCACCTGTTTAAATTATTAATCATTTCAGGAAATCCACTTATTGGGCCATTTTTGTTTGACTACAACCTAAACGGGCAGAGGTACCTAGAGCGTTTGCGAAGAAGAACTTGGTTTCAACAAGACGGATGTCCGGCTCACAATACCATTCTAGTCAGGAACTTCTTAAGAGTGCAGTTTGACGAAAGAATAATTTCTTTAAATGGTCCAATATCTTGGCCTCCTAGATACCCTGACCTGTCGCCCTTGGATTTCTACCTCTAGGGTCACACGAAGAATGAAATCTATGAATTTGATCCCTCCGTGACCATAGAAATCCTGAGACAAAGAGTTCTGGAAACTTTTAGAAATATTAACTGAAATACACTTACCTAGGGTTGTACGAAAAACAGTCACCAATTGTCAAAAATATCTCGATGCAAGCGGACGTCATTTTGCAGATTTGTAAATTAATGTTACCCAATTACAAAGTAGTTAAAGCTTATTTAGATTTTTTAAGTCGTTATTTACGTTCATGTTGTATTGAAAATTCAATGCGTTTAATACATCACTTATTTATTAATGTAATTTTGTGACAAATAAATCATGGCCTCCTTTAAAAACACTGAAACCTAATTTACGAAGTGTGATATTTTGATGACACTAAAATTTTAGGCTCTTTCCAAAAAATCGAAAAATACAAAATGGCGGTCATAAGAAAAATGAAAGTTGGGGCGGGTTGCGGGTTAACAAAAAACAATGGAGACGGAGAGGAAATGTGTCCAAATAATGTCACATTTTGACAGCTGTCAAATTTACCGTTCTGGATATACTGCCGAAAAACGAAATCCGCCATTTTCGGTTTTTCCCCGATATTTCCCAAACTTATTGATCGATCGTAAATCTAAAGCCAGATATCGAATGCAATAAGTTTTCTCTAAAACTATACCCATTTAACCTTTGCTGTAGGTATAATAGGAGCCGAGATCCCTATATAGAGAAGCGAATCTGGGACACACTGTATACTTAGGTGGAAATATATTAAAACTTTTTATTTACTCCTCGTAACCTACATAATTTTATATTCTACTACATTTTGCGGGAGTTGCTCTGTCCCATGTATTTTTTAGTAACCATTAAAAAGTGGAAATGCATTTAATACCTCTACCATTTCATTTAAAATTCGTACTATGCATTTTGAATACTCCCCTATTTCCTGTCACTGAACACGCAAAGCATTTACGGGTTTCCTGCATTTGGTTTATTTCTTCTCTCGCTGTTCGATATTTTTGTCACCTATTTTTCTTTATATTCGAAATCCGGACATGTTTCCGCTTAATCTATCTAAGTGCTCGACTCTATGCTGAATTTATAAAAGCAAGATATCACCAAAGACCCATTCACCATTTTTTTTATTTAGAGAATAATATTACACTCCGTCGTTAACAAAATTATCATAGCCCTTTTAATTCATAGCCCCCTAAATTGAAAATGTTGCATTTTCAGGCACCCCTCGTATCTCAACTATCAGATAACTTCTCGAACATGTGAAAACTGTTTTTTATATAACTTTTCCCGTAGAACTCAATTCCGAAATTATTATACAGGGTCAGGTCAAAAAGTTATTGGACCCTACTTAATTTTTTTAAATGGAACACTCTACTTTATCGTTATAGTCCTGTTTGTTCAAGATGACTCGACAGGTTCAAAACTGTTTTGTGTGAAACTTTATCTCATGTGAAAAGTTTTTGTCCTGTTTCCTGTAAGAACTATTAATTTTAATTTATTTGTTTTTTTCTATCTAACTTAAGTCGGAAATATCCACACTATTTCGAAATTTTTATACTTGCAGACAATCAACTGTATTTATAGACTTTAAAATTTGTCTTTTTTTTACCTTTTCCAAAAATATATAATAGTATGCACTTTTTCTCAGAAAACGCAAATAAATGACAATTTTCTGAAATTAAATGCATAATTTAATAGTAGGCTATGAGACAACAATAAACAATTGAAATATTAAAATATAAAAATACGTATAGAGTTTTTTAATAATAGTAAATTTGTAGCAACAGTTTTATAGCATAAAGTAACAATATAACAAACACAAAAAATACTATTATTAAAAAAAGAAGAAAAAAACAAATTTTTAAAGGTGATGTTTAAATTGACGACTATTTTCTCTAATGCAAAATTGGCACTTTTTATAATTCTTTGAATAGCCTTAAAAAGAACCATTGATTTTATTCGCAGATTTCGAAAGGCTAAATGAATTGCCTCTCGAAGGTCTGCTGTACCATCATATCGTCTTTTATATACTTCATTTTGTATTTATCCCCATAAAAAAAAATCTAAAATTGAGAAATCTAGAAATCGTGGAGGCCATCTAATATATATATTGGGCTAATGGAATTTTTCGAGCAGTTCTGGAATAACTTCCTCAAGGATTTCTAGGTATCTACGTGCTGTAAGACCTCCTTCAAAAATCCTATAAACTATATGTCTGCCCAAAGTAAAACATGACACCCCTACTCCAAAGCGTCCTTGTTGTGCCCTTTCAAACATTAAATGCTGATTTTCACTATGCCATTTGCTGGTATTGTGACGATTAAAAATTCCCGCACTAGAAAAAAAAGCATTCGTCTGACCAGATAACAAGTCTGCCAAATAAATCGTTAGCATCGATTTGTCGCAAATACCACTGGCAAAACAGTGCCCGGCGCTCGGCATCGCCAGAATGCAAACGCTGCACTATATTAAATTTGTATGGATGATACTTATATTTCTTCAAGATTCTTTGAGTGTCAGTTTTCGGCACACGAATTTCCTTCTTCCTTCTTTGTTGTATGTTTTAGAACGCGGGTGAACAAATGATCCATGCTCAACTAAATTTGCCTTTAGACGAGCAAATATCTCAAAAAACGGTTATCTTCTTTCTGGATATCTAACAAACAAAAACTTATAATGATAATACAGATTTTCATAGCCATAACAGCTTACTTACCTTTGGAAATATACTTCCGAGGCTTCTTCAGAATTTTCATTACTCTATATAAAACATACCATCATATCATATTTTTCATAATTTTCATACGCTGCCATTATTCGAAGAAATTGATAAATATCAATTAAATAAAAATACAAAAAGAAAGTTTACAAACAGGTTTATAAACCAAAAGTCGATCCAGAAACCGATGAGATAGACAAATATTGGACATTTATTTTTATTTGTTGCCATAAACAAGCATAACCTATTATTAAATTATGTATTTAATTTCAGAAAATTGTCATTTATTTGCGGGTTTATATATACTGTAATTTTTGTAAGTTTTGAAGATATAATCTTCATATTTTGCAGACGATCGGTAAATAATCTTAGGTTTCTATTTTTTTTATTGAATTTGTCTATTTTTATACAGGGTGTCCTAAATTCACGAATTCGGCAAACATTCAAGTTTCAAAGCCTTTAAAGTCCGTTTTTTTAAATGGGACACCCTATAACTTTATGCACTATCAAATGTAGAATTTAATTTTCTATCGTTATTAAACTATCATATGTATTTGCTAAATGCTTACACCTTCCCGTAGTAAGCCATGGAAAACAATTGTTGTGCTTTTCTATTCAACATGACAGCTGATTTAAAACTTTTAAATTAAAATAAAATAACAGTCAAAAGCTGATATTCTCAATTTATTTTATATTCTCGGAGAATGTTACAAAATATTGGAGAGAACGTACCATGTTTTTAATGAAAAACATCCTCATTTATTTAAATTGAAGAGGATTGAAACGAAATTTTTTCGTTTCGGAAAAGTTAAAGTTATAAGAAAATAAATTGTTTACATTATTTTTAACCATATCTACTAAGTTCGAGACTGTTCTAAACTTGTTTTAGTGAACTTAAAAATTATAGCAATTTAACAATCAACAAGAAATAAATAAAATAATAAAATTGAATTATAACAAATGTTCTATATGCTGTCCGTTCATTTGAAGACACATTTCAATTCTTCTTTGTACAGTTGCTGTGGCCCGTTGAATTTGTTCGTTTTCTAATTCGGCAAAAGCTGTTCGTATCCTGTCCAGTAAATCTTGTTGGTTATTTACTGGGGAAGCATAGACGTTACCTTTGATAAATCCCCATAAATAAAAGTCTAGGGGTGTTAAATCAGGCGATCGCGGGGGTCATCTCCAAGGGCCGTTGGGACCAATCCAGCGATGTTCAAAAATTCAAGATAATTGGAGATAAACTGCAGCGGAATTACGTGCTGGTGCCCCATCTAATTGATACCAATAATTTTGCAGCTCACCAATAGGAATTTCTTCTATCAATTCAGAAACCGTCCCTCGTAGAATTTCCAAATACTTATCACTGTTTAAATTGTCTTCATAAATACAGTACCGCACCTGATCATTTAATACTATACCGAAAACATTGAAGCTAAACCTCTCTTGAGAACGCGTTTCGCGTAAAGCGTGCGGATTTTCGGCTGCCCAGAAATGTTCGTTTCTTCTATTTGTTATTCCTTCTCTAGAAAATTTCGCTTCATCGGTCCAAAATATTTTTGAAAGGAATTGAGGGTCCTCTTGAATTTTCAAAAACATGAATTCGCAAAATTCTACTCGTCGGACGTCATCATCAGGTCTCAAGGCTTTCACGTTTTGGAAGGAATAAGGGTGCATATGATGTTCGCTCAAGATTCTTTGGACAAATGGAGAAGAAATTCCCAAATCGTTTTCTGCAGACGGTATTGAACTTTGCGGGTTTGCGTGGAAATAAGCTAACGTGTTTATTACGTTATCCTCGGCATTTGTCACTGGTTTCGGAACATTTTTTGTAACTTTACCTTGCCAAAACGCAAAAAGTTCGTTTCAATCCTCTTGAATTTTGACTTGTTCTTTGGCGGCAAATCAGGGTGGCGTTCATTAAACACACGACACGTTCTCTCCAAAATTTTATAACATTCTCCATGAATATAAAATAGATTGAGAATATCAGCGTTTGAGTATTCTTCCATTTCGATTTAGAAGATTTAGTTTATCACGGACTGATTTCGATAAATAACGCATACTAATCATCTGTCATATTGGATATTGGATCTCAATTATTTTTCCATGGCTCATCATTGGAACATGTAAACATTTAAGCAAATACATACGATATTTTTATAAAACCCAATTATTTCGAAAATGATTACGAATAGGTTTAGGGAACCTTAATACAGTTCGATAGAAAATGAAATTCTACATTTGATAGTGCATAAAGTTATAGGGTGTCCCATTTAAAAAAACGGACTTTAGCGGCTTTGAAAATGTAAATGTTTGCCGCTGAATTTAGGACACCCTGTATAAAAATAGACAAATTCAATAAAAAAAAAAATTGAAACCTAAGATTATTTACCGATCGTCTGCAAAATCTGAAGATTATATCTTCAAAATTTACAAAAATATGAGATTTTTAAATTTGGTACCCCGAAGGCTCATTTTCGGTTCAAGGTCAAATATCTTAACAACGCTTGAACTTAGGTATAGGACATGCTACATAAAATAGCATTAAAATTCTCCGTAAAATCCAAAAATATCATAAAATACAGGGTGTTCCATTTAAAATAAGCAAGTTAATACCAACTTCCGGTTAAACCGGAAGTGATAGAAAGTTGAAAATATTTCAAAAAAGAAGTACCTCTTGACCTTACCTTAATCCCAGAATTTGAAATTTTTATCTAAATGGCATCATCAAAAACTTTTAATGAACGGGTTGCGTGAATAACCCTGTATAAGAAACAGTTTTCACATTTTTGATAAGTTGTCTGATAGTTGAGATACGAGGGGTGCCTGAAAATGCAACATTTTCAATTCAGTCCTTTATCTTAAAAACTAAAAGGGCAATGAAAATTTTGTTAACGGCATCTTTAGTTTTACGAAAAAGTAGCACATGTCGCGAAAACCTCAACTTTCTGTCTATAAAAATAACGGAGATACCCCGCAAAAGTACCCAAAATGGGACACCCTGTACTTTTTGGCTAGGAATAATTATTATTCCGTTAACTCGACGGTACAAATAATAATAAAACCATTTTATTGAACTAAGGTTGAATACCGAAGTCATAAAAAAATCTATTTTTTTATGTTTTAGAATAATGGTATAGATTTATTATTTATACAAACAATAATTTTAATTTATTTATCAAAAAGGGGGTTGACTAATTCTTACAAGGCTTGAAATGGTAACGTCATTAGTCTACCATCACATAAAAATTAATTTTTTCAGAGATCTTTATATTACAGTTGTCTGGCCGTTTATAATGAAGTGCCAAACACTTTAAAGTGCTTAGTGGAATCAACTTTAGGAATAAAGGCAGACATTTTCTTATTGATAAGGCGTTCTATTCGATACAGGACAGAAATATGTACTATCCTGAGCAGTACGATTTTACTTGACATATAATAGGAAGTTTAACAATAACTTGTTTTCATCCTAATTTATATAAACTTTTTTATCATGTTTTAGTTGTTTGAGTTTGTATTTTTTAATGTTCTTATGCTAATTGTATTTTTTGTTATAATATAATTGTATGTTGTATGTTTTTACTTTTCTAGAAAAGACAACTCTTTCAGAATATGTAGATATAACCTTTATGTATCTGTATTAGCAATGTATATTTATACTTTTACTTTTTGACGACCCTTTATACGAATGTATTTTATGGCAATATAACTATATAATATTTGAAATCATTTATCTTCATTTGCAAGAAAAAATAATGCAAGAATTCTTAAATACAGTATTCAGACCTAATCGGGTTATTTACGAGCAACAGGTGCCCTTTTTATGAGTAAATAAAAAACAACTAAAAACGTAATAATTCTTGCTCTATTTTCCAGTTGCAACTTTTGACGGTATGAATAGTAGGAGATGAAAAATTGCCGTTTCTTATAAGCTCCCGCATGGAAGTTTTACTTTTACTCCTCTGTTTCTCCGCTAAGGAATTACGTTTTCCATTTGCATTCGGTCTATTTCCTTTGCTTCTTTTCCTTGCTTTAAAACAAATTAGATGAGACATGAAATATCGGGATCAAGTCTTACGACTTTACCTAAAAATATTCTTTGTCTGGTTTCTTGTTATAAAGTGGGAGAGCCCGTGAACATTTTATTAACGTCATTTTTAAATGTATGACTTTAGGCTCTAGTCTATTTCAGAAATGTATAAAGTAATAAAATGGAGAATTCCGTCCAGTTTGGCTGTATTTCGGGGTCGTCCATAGACGTAGGTAAACTTTTTTTATAGAAATAATAATTAAGATCCTTTTAAATCTCTGTCCTTTTGCATGCCTAAAGAGGTTTTATTACTCAATACCCCCGGTTGCACAAAACTTAATTGCTGTTTAGAATGTTTAACCGAGTTTTCGGATTTGACAAGTTGCTTACAGAAATCTAGGAAGTCGCTGTCAAATTTGACATTCCGTTAAACATTCTAAACTTTATGTATAGATTACATTTATTTCTCAATGCATACGTAATAGGCAAGTAATAAAACACACACTGTAATTAATTGTTTTTTAAACATGTTAATCTTTGCTGTTACGCCATACTGTTAACAGTCTTACAAGAATATTAATAAAATGGCGACATTCGCTCCAACGAAAAGATGTTCTAATAATTCTTCACTATCAGTGAGTGAAAAAGTTATTTTTTTTTTTTTTTTTTTTTTTTTTTTAATTGCTTTATTGTCAAAAAAATTTTACAATTTTGTGGACAAAGCTGTTGTAAAAAAAAATAGTTTACAAACATCAAAATTAGCAAACAAAACAAAACAAAAACACATCATAAATATTATAGAAAAATAATATTTAAATCAAGAATTTAGAATATTAATATAATAGAATCCTAAAAGAAGTACATTAGAAATGTACTTTGTCAGTCGTACTATGTTATAAACATTTTCATAAATATAATGTAAAAAAAAAATAAAAAAGCAAAGTAAAAAATAAAAAAGTACGAAACAATTAAAAAAATACATATACAAAATTCGGTAAAAATGGTTGGTAATGGCAACTATCACACTAGGGGTTCATAAGGATAAATTTATGTGTTGTAAAACTCGTTCACGGTGTAGAAGGCGCTTTCCAGTAAGAATGACTTCAAAGCTTTGCGAAATGAAGTCAGAGATATTATGGATTTGATGTTAAATGGCAGGTGATTATGCATTTTTTTTGCATTGTAGATTACTGATCTTTTAATTAACTCTGAGTGTGGGGTTGGAAGATAGAGATCGTGCTCAGTGTTTCTGAGAGGATAGTTGTGAGAAGGTCTCTCTAATAGAGCAGGTGCATGCTTACGAATTAAGCAAACCGATTCCAAAATGAATAAGAGTAGTTATAATATGGGAGCGCCTCCTCCTCCTCCTCTTCCTCTCTCTCATGTCCCTCATTCTTAACTTCCTCCCCTTTTATTCTCATTCGCATCATATTTTTAATTTTTTCTCTTTGTTCTCCCACATTTGATTTTGCATTCTTAAGTCTTATAAATAGGTGCATCAAGATCATTTTAGTATGTTAAGGTACGAGTGACTGTTAAAAGAAAAAAATCTGTTGAATAAATCTATTAATAATAATATTAAAATAAAATGAGTGAATCAGTTGGAGAAAGAAATCGATCCATTCCGCTTCAGAGCCTCGAAGAAATTATACCAGGAGTTCAAGAAGAAAATATACCATTAGTTCGAGAAGAAAATAATGGGATTGTTTTAAAAAATTTGAACAAAACTGAGAGTGAAGAGAAAAAAGTGTTTTGTGCTATTTGTTTTGAAATAATCGAATATTATGATTCATGTAGACCAAATACATGTTCCCACATTTTTTGTTTAAAATGTATTTTAAGATGGAATGATGAAAATTGTTGTTCTATAATGGTAAACAATTGTCCTGTATGTCGCACTAGATATTACTATTTGGTACAAATCTTCAAAGATGTAATTAGACATCATTTTGTTGTAATTTTAAAAAGAGGATAATATTTTTTTTATAATTTGTGTTTGTGAAAACTCTGGTAACAAATAATTTTGTAAAAAAAGTAAATGTAAATATATATATAATAATTGACACACATTTTTTCCTTTTCCTATATTGAAACGACAACAATGATCTAACAAGTTTTTTAATACATACTAATTTTCACATTACATAACAAAACAATTGTTATGGGTTGACACAAAAAGTGCCACGCCCTAAAATGGCACCACTTTTGCAGATCGAATCTTAAATTTTCTTATGGGAATTTACATGTAAAAATGACGGTTTTGATTGTCGGACCGGCATAGCCTAATCTACTACTTTTTAATTATACTAATAATATTAATATAATTTGCATCAAGTAAGAGAAAACTCAATTGAATACAGAAACAAGCGTTAACAAAATGTTATGCTAATATATGAGTGCTTCTAGTGGCAGTAGACATAATCGACACTTTTTTTACATATGATTAACTATTTCATTTACAAATACAGTGTCAGATGTTAGAATAAAAAGAAGTATTTTGCATATAGCACTGAAAATATATAACCGCTTATAGTAACATTTGACATTTTTAAATTAATATTCTTGACGTATTCTTATTATCTTTACAATTTAAGTTTAAAATTAATATTTTTGACATTATCTATCCATTACGTTTATAACCTATATTTAAAATTAATATTGTTAAACTAATCTACCCATCACATTTACAAACTATGTTTAATATTAAACCTAACCTAACCTAACCTAACCTATATTTAAAATTAATATTGTTAAACTAATCTACCCATCACATTTACAAACTATGTTTAATATTAATATTTAACAATATAATTTTCTATTTCTTTTTTTTTATTTTTGTTGCAGTAAAAGCAAGCATGTTCAGGAATTAGTATAAAAAGATGTATCCTACAAATAGCACAATGTAAATCAGAAGCACTAACAACATAGGCTCTTTTGTAGTGGCAGCTCACGTGATCAGATTCCCCTCTCCGTAAATATCTCATGTGAATTGCACTACAAGGAAGGCAAATAGCAAATGTTCCTAGTCTTCGACTTTCAATTTTAGAGTAGCTTTGTATAACACATACATCTTTTTCTTCAAAATTATTAAATAATTCACTAGCCCTAAACTTGCTTACTTTTACGTCACCCTCGGTTCCTAAATTTAGTAATTGTCCATCCATATCCACTCCTTCGTCAATTTCCTGATCATCTTCCTCCATCTCTTCCTCTTCCTCCTCTTCAATATAATTAATATCGATGTTACATAAGAATGATCTTCTAACAAGCCTAGATGACTTGTCCAAAAATGAATGTTTATAAGTGATGGAATCGCCTTCCAAGTTATTAAAAATCTCTTCTCTTTCTTCAATTTGAGCGGCGATCTCCATATTATTTTCTTCAATTTGGACAGCGTTTCCATTCATATTTTCTGCCATTGTTAGGAACTTTGGATTTAGATCGATTTATTTGATAAAAAATTTGGTTATACGTTAAAATAATAGCGACAACTGATATTACAGCGAATGTTACTGTATGATCGTCGAGTGGATGTTCTTAAGTATATATCCCATCAACCACCACTTTTACTACCTGCAATACATAAGTTTTTTTTTTTTTTTTTTTTTTTTTTTTGTTCACGGTCCCGTTCCCTGTCATGTGCCTCGGGGGGGGGGGGGGGCGCCAGGGGGGCTTCTCCCCCTCCCCGCTCCGCCAACCCCCCTCACCCTCACCTTATCTTCTTTCTCTCCCTTCCTTCTTTCTCTTTTTTATATGTTTCTCCGTTTTCCTTCCTTCTCCTTTTTCCTTCCTTCTCCTTTTTCCTTCCTTCTTCTTTTTCTTTCCTTCTCCTTTTTTCTTTTCTTCTTTTTTAATCTAACCTAACCTAACCTAACCTAACCTAACCTAACCTAACCTAACCTAACCTAACCTAACCTAACATAACCTAACCTAACTTAACTTAACCTGAAGAGGGTAGCCCGAAATTGGGGAGCCGGGATTTGAGTCTCGGAAATTAAGGGGTCCGGGGGGAAGGGGGAAGGGGGAGGGGGGAGGGGGGTAAGGTAGTTGATCGGCTTGGGAAAGTGGTTTTTAGAGATTGTCGTTCAACTTTAAGTAGGACACATGTGATTAACTTTTGCATATAAAATCGCCTCAGCGAAGAGACGAATGCAATTGATTTCTGCATTCACACTGTGCAGAGCTCGCGAGTTTTCTGGTGTTTACATTGTGTTTATTTGGTAATTTTTCAATTTTTATTTTTATTTCTAACATTTTTATTTGGCAAGATTTAATTCTTATATATATTGGTGACATTTTTATGTACATTTGTGGCATTTTATTTGTTATTACGATTTTTTTTTCATAATGGACAATTTTTTGGCATCGAGTAGCAAAATTATTGACAATGACTTTGACTTATACACATGTACTCAAATGCAGAATTTTGCAAACCAACAAAACAATGAAACAGACGTATTTACAACTAGTCAACAACAAACTATTCAGGACTTGAATGAAATTATTTATAATAGCCAAGTTCAAAATAATGCCAACAAACAGAACAACGAAAAATATTTATTTACAGCTAGTCAACAAGAAACTCTTGACGATCTTAATGACATTATTGACAACAAATCGGACTTAATTACAACAAAAACTAAACAAACTCTTGAAGAACTGAATGACATTGACGAAACTCAAAATTCTAGCGATGAGGATATTGTTTGTTTTCAAAAATCTAATACAAATTATTTAACATTAAAATCGCCAATTAATTCTCCGAGACCAATTTGCTCTCCCTTTTTGTTTAGTGAAAATTCTGATTCGGAAGAAGAACAAATTGATCAAAATTTAAGTTTGGCTATTTGTCCTACTAATTCACCATATGATATTGTAAATTCTGATTCGCAAGAAAAACAAATTGATCAAAATTTAAGTTCGGCTATATCTTCTATTAATTCACCATTTGCTATTGTAAATTCTGATCCGCAAGAAAAACAAATTGATGCAAATTTAACTTCGGATATTTCTCCTAATAATTCACCAGTTGAACAAAATTCAATTTCGAAACCATCATTTATCATTAAAAAAAATTTTAAAATTAATAAAAAAAATAATAAACAAATAGCAAACCTTAAGTGTCTGGGTTTCGCTATTCAAAATTTAACTAATTTGATCACAATTAAAAAGGGAGACGAAAGTACGGTGAATTATGTTAAACAGGCCTTTGACAAATTAGTTGACTCATTTGAAGAAATGGATTCATAAAGTCAATTAATTTCTATTGCTTTTTTCAAAATTTGACTATAACTAAATAAAAATGCACAATATTAATTTTATTATTATACAAAGAACTTCAAAAATGCAATTGCTTTTTTCAAAATTTGACTATAACTAAATAGAAATGCACAATATTAATTTTATTATTATTATTATCCAGAAAACTTCAGAAATGCATAAGTGTGTAACATGTAATAAAGTCTTCACTAGAAAGGATAATTTATTGCGACATAATAAAAAACATGTTAACGGAAATTCCACAAAACTCAACAGTTGGTTGAAAAAACCAAAGCTTGTTAAAGGTAAGAACATTTTATTTTTCATGTTATATTTTGTAAAATATTTTTTTCTTAATTTATAGATTCTACAAATATTGTAAAATATTGTAAAGAATGCAAGAAAAATATAAACCAAAGTCTATGGGGTGGACATCTTCGATCTAGTGTGCACAAGAACAATTCCAAAATAGGCTTGGAGGAAGGTGTTGAAATTATCAAGTCAGCATTCAGGGAACGAATAATATCTTATAGGATTTCCTCACACCAAAACTTCATAAATGTGAAAGAGTATTTTCAACATTTGGAATACAAAATTGCACATCTAATAGATCAAGAACTGCAGAAACATAAATGTATCAAGCTAAATATGGAACTGTTCGGTTTCTATTTTAACCCCAGCAGCGACAGCTATGATGTCAAATCTTTTAATGCGCCGTTCCAAGTCATTTGCCAGGGATATCAGAAAAAAGAACTGTTAGAGCAAATCTGCACCATTATTGACCAGAAAGCTGACGAATTTGCAGAAAGAGATTCAGGTAAAGAATTTATTTTCGATTTTACAACAGCAACAAAAAAAGTAATTTTTTAATTTTTACGTTGCAGGATGGGCTTTGATGAATTTACTTCATTTGGAAATTAATGTTAACAAGCACAATCCGCTGAGAGCCTCATCTTTTATCGAACTTCCTCAAGAGATCAAGAGACGTCAAGCTGTGATCAACATTAGGAATGATGACAACTTTTGCTTCGCCTGGGCAGTTGTGTCTGCTCTTCACCAACCAAGCGGATTAGATTTTGAAACTTCATCCTACCCACACTACTCTTCTGTTTTGGATATGTCAGGTATAGAATTTTCAATGTTGCTAAAGAACATTAAGATTTTTGAAGAAAAAAATAACATTTCTATTAATGTATATGGATTAGAAATTATAAATCCTAAAAAGGGGTATGAAGTAATTGGTCCACTTTATTATTCATCGAATAAAAAAAATCAACATGTCAATTTATTGTTAATAAGTGATGATGATGAAAAAACTTTTCATTATTGCTATATTAAAGATTTATCAAAACTAGTTTCTGCACAAATTTCTAAACATCACGGAAAAAAATATATTTGCGATGGTTGTTTACAATATTTCCCTACAGAAGAAAATTTATTACAACACAATAGCTATGATTGTGATCATTTACGAATTAACCTACCTTCTAAAGAATTAATAAAAGATAAGTTTGGAAACTATTCATATGATAATATTTTGAAATTTGTAAATTATCATAAACAAATGAAAGTTCCTTTCGTGGTGTATGCAGATTTTGAATGCATTTTAAAGCCTTTAAATAATGACAATGTTGATAAAAATCCTAATACTTCATACACCTTAAAACAATATGAACATATTCCACATTCATTTGCCTATTACATTAAATGTTCATTCGACGATAATTATTCTAAATTTGAAAAATATAGAGGTCAAAATTGTGATACATTATTTATAAATTCTTTAGAAAGAGATGTGTATAACATATACAATAAATATTTAAAGACTCCTAAAAAGATGATTCCTTTGAACGAACTGGACAAAATTTATCATAACTATGAAACAGTTTGTCATATTTGTAATAAACCTCTTTTAAATGACAGGGTTGCAGATCATTGTCATATAACCGGTCTTTATAGAGGTCCAGCTCATTCACTCTGCAACATAAATTACAGAATACCTAACTTTATTCCAGTTATATTGCATAATTTGCGTAATTATGATTCTCATCTATTTCTTAAAAAATTATGCTTAAACAAAGAACAACTAACAGTTATCGCACAAAACAAGGAAAAATATATTTCATTTGAAAAGCTTATTCATGTGGATAACTATTTTGATAAAAAGACACAAAAGGCTAAGAAAAAAATATATCATTAAGGTTTATTGATTCTTTTCAATTTCTATCCCATTCTTTATCAAAACTCTCTGAAAGCTTAAAAGATGAACAATGTAAGGAAATAAAAAAAATTTTCAATGATGAAGAAAGATTTAAACTTATTCGGCAAAAAGGTGTATTTCCTTACAATTATATTGATGATTATTTAAAATTAGAAGAAACAACTTTACCTCAAAAAGACCAATTTTATAATACTTTAACGGATGAGCACATCAGTGATGCAGAATACCAAAGAGCTGTAAAGGTTTGGCAATTGTTTAAATGTGAATCTCTTGGTCAATACTCCGACGTTTACTTACTCTCTGATACTTTACTTTTGGCAGATATTTTTGAAAATTTTAGAAGCACTTGTTTATCCACATATAAGCTCGATCCAGCTCATTTTTACACTTTTCCAGGTTTATCTTGGGAGGCGTGTTTGCGTTATACTGGAATAGAGTTAGAATTGTTAACTGATCCAGATATGATACACTTTTTCAAAAAAAGCGTTCGCGGTGGTGTGAGCTCTTGCATTTGTAGAAAATCTGAAGCTAATAATCCATTTCTTTTAAATTTTGATCCTTTAAAGCCAACTAAATACATAATTTATTATGATGCAACAAATTTGTATGGTTATGCAATGTCACAGCACATTCCAACGGGAGATTTTGTTTGGTTAACAGATAAAGAAATCAATGATTTAAATATTATGAATATTTCTAAAAAATCTAATAAGGGATATGTTTTAGAAGTTGATTTAGAATATCCTACAAGTCTACATTCCTATCATAACGATTTTCCGTTTTGTCCAGAAAACTTTAAACCGCCAAATTCTAAATGCATAAAATTAATACCCAATTTAAATGATAAATCAAAATATGTTATTCACTATCAATTATTAAAACAATGTTTGGAACATGGACTCAAGTTAACTAAAGTTCATAGAGTTTTACAGTTTTCTCAATCTGATTGGTTGAAAAATATATAGACTTGAATTCAAGATTAAGAAATGATTCAAAGAATGAATTTGATCGTAATACTTACAAGTTGGCAAATAATAGTATTTATGGCAAGACTATGGAAAATGTTGATAGGAGAATTGACGTAAGACTTGTTACAGAGTGGGAAAAAAATAGAAGAAAAGATGGTGCTGAGAATTTAATTGCAAAACCATATTTCAAGGACTTAACAATATTTTCTGAAAACTTGGTAGCTATTCAAATGCAAAAGATTCAAGTTACTTACAATAAACCAATATATGTAGGCTTCTCAATATTAGATATATCTAAAACTGTCATGTATGATTTCTTTTATAATTTTTTAAAACCTCTTTATCAGGAAAATATTTCACTTTTATACACCGATACCGATTCGTTCATTTTAGAAGTCACAACTCCAAATATTTATTCTGACATGATAAAAAATATTCACAAATTTGACACATCTAATTATGAATTTAATAATATTCATGAAATGCCTATTACAAAGTCAGTTATAGGAAAATTCAAAGATGAATATGCTGGTGAACCCATTACTACTTTCTTTGGTACTGGAGCAAAAGCATATTGTATTAAAACGGAAAACAGTTTAACAAAAAAAGCAAAAGGTGTTAAAAAAAGTGCAATTAAAAAGCAGTTGGATTTTATTCATTATAAAGATGTTGTTGAAAATCATTCTAAAACCTTTTGTTCAATGTATGTTTTTCGATCTAGACAACATACAATTTTTACAGAGTTAATTAATAAATTGGCTTTGAGTTCCGAAGATGATAAGCGGTATAAAATTCCCTATAGTTTTAATACATTAGCTTGGGGACACCAAGATATTGCTTTGTATCAATGGAATGCAGAACATGAAGATTTAGATATATTTATGTAGATATTATAAGGTATTTAAATTTGTTGTTTTTGAAACCAAAGTTAGTCTTCATAAGTCTTTCACAAAATGTGCTTAGAAACTTTTGACAAAGAAATTGATAACAGTTATTTTAAAACATATGAAAAACGACTTTCCACTTTTAAAAAATGGAAAGGAAAATTGAGACCAGAAGTGTTAGCTGGAGCTGGCTTTTACTATACTTCAATCAATGATATTTGTAAATGTTTTTATTGTGGTATTGAAATTTTTGATTGGTTAAGTTATGATGATCCTATTGTGGAGCATAAGAAATTTGCTAGGAATTGTGATTTAAATAACTGTTTATGGAAAAATAGGAATCGAATAATTGTAACCATTCAAAATAAGTCTTCAAGCTACACATTTTATATAGTATTATTAATATCCTTATTTATGAACTTTTACATATATTTAAATTAAGTATTTTATTGTTATTTTTTTACAACTGCTTTTGCTTTCGTGGTGAAAGTATCTGCTTAATGTTAATAAATTTGGAATATTATTATTAATTTGTTTTAATGACTATCAGTAGATCTCAATTTATTCTTCTTTATTTTATTTTCCAAAATGTTTTTTATGTTCATCATCCCCCTGGCGTAACACAGTGTGAAATATGTTTTTCTAATAAAACAGACGTCACTCTAAGTAAATATTGTAAATTTATGAAAATTGGATTAATTAACAATAGTACAATTAGTTGGATGGAACGAATAAATGGAAATGAAAATGCAAGTAAATTTTTTAAAATTTTGTATCATTATCCAAATCGATCTATTTTTGATACAAATTGGATAGAAAGGTTAGAGTTTAAAAATAATCAGTTACAAATTTTAACCCCCAACTGTACCAATTATTATGACGGATTCAAAAATTATTACTTTTCCATCATTAGTGTTACATTAAACTTTGCATTATTTTTATACATTACCATTTTAATTATTTATCTTTATTATAAATTTCAAACTGGAAATCTATTTTTTCATTAATCCATTTTAAACGAAACTTTAGGATGAGAATATTTAAGTACAAGAATAACACAATATGTTTCAGTCTCGTTTAGTCATTATGAACAACGCCGTGGTTCATAAACCTTTGGAAACGCTTCTAATTCAAAAA